>VXBP01001165.1:183698-586883 GCA_013400115.1 Rhinopomastus cyanomelas
ACCTTATCACTCTCTATAACTGCCTGAAGGGAAGTTGTAGATAGGTGGTGGTCAGGCTCTTCTCCCAGGCAACTACTGATATGATGAGGTGGCGGGGCCTGAAGCTGTGCCGGGGAGGTTTAGTTTGGATGTTAGGAAGGCCTTCCTCATGGAAAGGGTCATCAGACATTTGAATGGACTAACCAGGAAGGTGGTGGAGCCTCCATCCCTGGAGGCATTTAAGAAAAGGCTGGCTGTAGCACTTAGTGCCATGGTTTAGGTGGAGTGTGGTGGAGTTGTATCATTGAGAGAAGGTCTAGTTCTTCTCCTCAGTGAAGGAAGGTGGGAAGTTTCTGTGGTGATGACATTCTGGTTTTGTTTGACTTTAGAATAAAAGTCTGCTGTGAAAAGTGGCAAGTCGAAGGACTGTTTGTATAAAGCTGATAATGGTAAGTGATTTGACTTTATTAAGCTGCTTTATCTGCTGCTGTTATAGAAAGGCTTATTTTTTTTAGAGCCTGAGACTTGCTTCCTAAACTCTGTGGAATTGTCATTTCTGAAAAAACTGCCTCCCTAACTACTACTAAAATGTCTTTTTATTGAACTGCTATGTACCTATAAGGAAGCATTTTATAAGAATGACATTCTAAACTGCTTAAATAGTACTACTGTTCTTTTAAAGACAGGGATATGCAAAGGCTAGAAGTGACGTTTCAGATGTTTGAAAGTTGCCAGGTGTTTGAGGTGTTTCTTCTGTGCAGTTTGATTGTTTTCCACTTGTACAAGCTTGAGTGATTTCTAGCACCTTTGAAAATTGCTATGTGCTACTCTTGTGTGTGGACCTAATGATTTACTCTGCAAAAGTTGTTTGTGATGGTTTATTTCTTTTGTAAAGCTACAAGAAATATTATCTGCATAAAAAAAGTAAAAAAAATCCAGAAATGTGAGAATAAATCGTGTTGCTAACTGTTACTAACTGTATTGCTGAGGTTTAAGGGCCTCATGGAGTCTGGTATCAATTAACCTTCACAGAACAACTACGGAATCTGTTATGAGTGACTACTTAGAAGGGTAACACTGCACTTGGTTTCTCTGGCTGTGTAGAAGTGCTGGTCTGGTCTGAAATATGTGTGTAAACTTTGTGGTATAGTGTGGAAGATGAAAACCTCAGTCAGCTCTTTTATGCTGATTAGCAAGAAACAAGGCATGCCTGGCTGTGGGGTGATGAAAATGAGTACTTAGTGAACTCAAACAATCTTCAGCTCAGCTGTGCTGTAGCTGAAAGATCTTTTTTATACTTTCTGGGTGGTTTAGGGGGCTTCACCAGGAAGAAAACGAAGTATTCATACATGTGTGCTCTCTGCCTGTTAATATAAGTACTTTGCTCTGTAGTTGTTCCTTCTTCTTGAGATCTGTGAGGTGTGACTGGGTGAATTTATCAAGATGTTTTCAAGTATTTTACTGTTAGTAAGAAGGGAAAAAAATCCAGACAGAAATGCACCAGAAAACACTCCTTTGGAGAGGTAGCCCACAAACCATTTAAGCAGAAAAGCAGAGCATTATGATTTCCTGTCCAGTTTCAAATCAGCACATTTTGAACAAGGCTACAAGAACAGGGCTGGCACAGAAGAACTATGGGGTGGAATCTCAGCTTTGTCCTAAGAAAACCTTTTGCAGCAGGAACATTAATGACCTGGCAAATCTGATTTTGGCTCCTCAAGGCCAGGGTATTGTCTATCACGCCTTACAGTTCAGCACCAAATCCTGCTTTGAAAGTTCATCCTTGAGGGCAGCACCTGTAACCTTACCTTTGCATGAGGTTCTTCCCAGATGGAATGTCACAGAGGATGGCAGCCTCTGTGACTGGGCAGTGGTACTTCCCTGGGCTGTGGTAGAAGTCTCTGAAAGGAGAAACCCAACCCTTGGCTGTCTGTCCAAGTAGGGATTTCACAAGTGTCTGTTTGAAAAGACCCGTGCTCTTGCCCTGGACAAGAAGATAAAGCTGTATGGTTGCCTTTTTGTCAAGATGCAGAGCTTTATTTTGGTAGGTGCTTAGCTGAGGTGTCTGCCAGAATGTACTTTGCAGTGCAGGCCTGTAAGCCCGGTGACCAGGTGGTGGGGTTAGTGGAGGAGTTGGGTGCAGCTCTGTTGATGGAGGAAGATGGTGGCTGTGCAGCAGCAGCGCAGACTCTTCCTACCACACAGGACTGAATACATGCGAATGGATAGAGCCAGCAAAACTGTGCTGGTAATTTAATTTACGATCGTAGTCCTGGACCCCTGTGGAGTACTTAATTTTTCTCATTTGTCTCTGGAAAGAGGATAAATTCTTTACCTAAATCCATATAAAGAACACTGATTTACTGATTTCTTTCCCAGGGTGTGCATAATAAATGACTTCCCTTTTCAAAGCTGCAAGTGCTTTACTACTGCTGAAGGAGTAGGCAGGTGGCTGTGTACAACATGAGCTTTTGATATGCCCACATCCATAGCAAAACACAGAAGTGTAAAACAGCAGTGGGCCAGAAACCTGTTGGAAAAGACAGCAGTGACAAAGGTTGCCCACATTAACTGCCAAAAAATGCTCTTTTTTTTTTTTTTTTAGGCTGAGTGGCTGCCTGTTTCACTGGTTTTTGCATGAGAGTGAAGAGAGGACTTTTCTCTTTTTGTGGTAGTGTTGGCTGCTTATTTAGTTTGCATATTCTGTCCTGTTAACATAGTTCCAAAATGAGCAAGTTGGAGGGCATGTACATTCTAATTAGTGGTTATCAGAGACAGCTCTCTGAGCAAAGACTTCTAAAAAATTGTTTTGGATCTGAACATACTGTATCTACTTGAATGACGAAATGTTAGTAAGCAAAAAAGCCAAAGTTCTTTGTAGGAAGGCAATTGCTGCATAGCAACTGCACAGAGAGGATCAGTGAAGCTTGCATGTGTTCTCTTTTGTTGCTATTTTTGTCCCCATTTTCTCCATGTTCTGAAATGTACACAAATTATTTATTAAAGTTGTTGAAACCATTTATTTCATTCACTGCAACTAGTGCTCTAAGAAAAAAAGAGAAGTGAAAAATGCATTTTGAGTTTTGTATTTTGGGAAGAAATAATCAAGGGAATTTAATATTTCATTTGCAAAGGGATGCTGCAACTGAGTTTCAAAATGAATATCGTCTTTAATGTGTGTGAAGTGTCTGGGAAAGGAGCAAGGTTAAAGAAACAGAGAGTATAAAGAAACTGTCCATGATAGTAGATGTTCTTTCCAGTCTCACTCCACTTCTGTATCCAGCTAATAAACCAATTTCTGGTGCCTTAAAAGACCAACTCTGTAAAACCCAAACATACTTTGAATTTAATGGGGTCACTGTAAACAACAGCTGGGAAATAGTTACTTGGAACGATGAAGTGTGTTGAACAGTATCTTTAAATAAAGCAACAGACTAACTACTTTAGCAAAAGAAAATTGGAGGACTGATGGCATTTGCTGATATAATGGAGAGTAAGGTTTGCCACGCTGAATAATGTCTTGTGGAAAGTCTGTTATGCCCATGCAAAATATGGGAGGCTTATGGACATGCCCTGTACCAGGCAAGTGCATGTTAGAGGACTTTGGCCAATCCCACAACTGATGGCTGACTTGGGACTGTGGGGTCCCTCTACGTGGGATTGATGTCAATGTGCTTTGTCACCTTTCTGTAGTAGGACAGAAACTTGTAAGCCATTAGGATTAAGAGCAAGAATACAAGCACAGAGAAGGCCCACTGACTGTGAACTGATGTCAGTAGGAGGGAGGCAGAAGAAAACTTTCCACTTGAATGTGAATGAGTCCCAACAGGCAACCCTAATTGTAGCCAGGTGCAGGTGGATCAGTTGCTTGTTGAAAGCATCCCAGTGTCCACCATCTTTATGATGGTGGTGTTTGTATGTCTAGTAATGTGATTCTGTACCTCAGTGTTTTCAGGAAGTTGCAGTAGAGAAAGATGCATTAGTGATTCCTGCATGACTCCCCAGTACCTACCCAAGAAAATGGGGGATGAGCACGTGAAAATGGAAGATGGAGTCTTTTTCCGTAGTCCTGCAAAGGAGGAAATTGTCCAGAGAGGCTTATTTTTGGGTAGCTACTCTTCTGTGCAATAATGGCATCTGGAAAGAGGTTTCTTTAAGAGTAGAACAGTTCTGGAATAGGTCAAAGAGGCTGATTAGCTTGTGCAAACTACTAAGATCCAAACTAGGTAAAAGTAATTCCTGGGATTTAACATAATCCTAAGAATTTGTTGCTTATGTTTCTATCATCTACCTTGATTATTACAAATTTCATTCACAACAGATACTATTTATAACCAATGCTCTTTTATGTTTTTACCCTTTGTGAGTATTGGGTCACCAGAATGTGTAAGCCATTGTATTGTTTCAGGTTTGTGGGAAGGCTCATTTTCTTGTCATTAAGGTGCAGCAATGCATCCAAGAACTGGAGTTAGCAAATGCATGATCTTCAAGCTTACAACAGTAGCCGTTGAGTGGGCTGAGCTTGGAGTATGTTCTGGGCTTGCAAAATGGGGACTGGAAAAGCAGACTGAGAATCAGGTCTTCTGCAGAGCTGTCTGATCTGAGGTGTTTCTGGCAATGAAGTGTGTCTTCTGACTTCTGTAGTGTATTGCATTTGCTGGGCATCGGAAAGAGCCTTAGCAGCTAAGGCTGACTGGTGCCACTCTTCTGTGGTCCTCTGCAAGACTTGGGAAATGTAGTCTCATGATTTAGGAAGTTCAGTAGCCTCCTCTGACATCACTACTGTGTTTTTGAGCTCTTCTAGGAGGAATGTGCATCTTGTATACAGCAGAGGATTGCTGTGTGTTAGTAAATCCTACCACAGCCTCCATAAAGGGCAGTGTTTTGGCAATGTAGTGAAAAGGTCAGAGCCAGATGCGTCCTTGCTCTTACACAGCTCCCATTGAGCAGAAGGCTTTTATTCACAGATTCTGGTGACCAGAATTTTTCCTGGTTTTTATATGAATTATTCATAATGTATGAACTGTTGAACAGTTGATACACATCTGTTACACACATCTGTGTAAAAACTCTATTTTAAAAGTTTCCACCTCAGTGAAGTAGGTCATTGAATGTTCAAATAGTATCATCCCTTCAAAGATATTTCACGACAGCTCATAAGTAGATGAGGGTAAGTAGATTATGTAAAGAACTATTTGAGGTTGCAGATGAATGAGATTTTCAGAGCAAGATTTATTGAAAAAAAATCTAGTTTCAGTTAAGTAATGGTACAATTGGTGTGTTACCAGAGTACATTGAGATGCGCTGGTGAAGGGGACCCAAAAGGATGATCGATTCTAGGGCAAGCATTTGTTTCATGCATTTATAAAAAACTCACTGTAATATTTCAACTTTTCACCACTATAACAATGAAAAAGCTTTTCTTAAATTGCCAATCTAAATTTTCTTTGCTGCATTTAAGATTATCTTATTTTCTCCGCCTGGTCACTGGGAAACTGGCTCTTAACTTTTTTCATACTCTGCTTTGATTTTTCAATTTGCTAGAGCAAACGTACCACTAGATCCTTTTCCATCTGTGTTGCTACCTACTTTGTCCTTCTCTATTGTCTCTGTGTGCTCAATCCCTGTCTCCTTACACCACTTGTTCAGCTGAATATCAGCATCTTGACTTTACACCATGTTGCAAATTAACTGAGATTGTCCTTGATTTACTCCTCATAGAATCATAGGATCATTAGGGATTGGAAGGGACCCCGAAAGATCATCTAGTCCAATCCCAGTGTCACAGCAGGATCACTTCACTGGAGAAGTTATGGAATCAGAATCATTCAGGGTTGGAAGGGACCACCTGATCATCCAGTTCCAACCCCCCCCACCAGGCTGGGACACCCCACCCTAGACCAGGTCAGCCAGAGCCCCATCCAGCCTGGCCTTAAGCACTTCCAGGGATGGGGCCCCAACCACCCCACTGGGCAACCCATTCCAGGCTCTCACCACTCTCACAGTGAAGAACTTCCTCCTCACATCCACTCTAAATCTACCCATCTCCAGCTTTGGTCCATTCCCCCAAGTCCTGTTGCTACCTGACATCCTAAATAGTCCCTCCCCAGCCTTTTTCTAGGCCCCCTTCAGATACTGGAAGGCCACAATAAGGTCACCTCGGAGCCTCCTCTTCTCCAGACTGAGCAGCCCCAATTCCCTCAGTCTATCCTCATAGGAGAGGTGCTCCAGCCCTCTGATCATCCTCATGGCCCTCCTCTTCACACGTTCCAGCACGTCCACATCCTTCTTGTAATAAGGGCTCCAGAACTGGACACAGTGCTCCAGGTGGGGTCTCACTAGAGCGGAGTAGAGGGGGAGAATCACCTCCTGCGATCTGCATTTACAGTTGCCCTGAGCTTGGTGCACCCATGAATCCTTGGTCTGCGTGTGGTCACTCAAAATTAACAATATTGGTCCCTGGCTAGATTCCAGGGGATTCACCTTCAACTTTCCCTCTGTTTGTCAGTGCATTGTGAATAACCGCCTCGACAGGCCTGGCAGGGACTTACTTTAAAAGCACTTACACGAGTAACCTGACTTGTCTCTTCTTTCTAATTATCTTGCTCACAAACGTGACACCCTGGACAGAGTTAAAAGCTCCAGTTTAAAGGAAATTAGTTCATATCTACCGCTTCCCTTTTGTCTACTGAAACGTTCCTATCGGACGTGACAACCACGACTCGAGTCATCCCTCAGTTCTGTGGGCACCCTCGGAGCAGCCCAGTAGATGGCACTCTGGGCCCGCAGCTACTCGTTTCTCAGTTTGGCACCTAAGCTCAACGTGCAAATTACTGTACTAGTAAAAGTCTTGTTGAGGTGGGTTTGGGTTCACATTGCCGTTAAAAAAACCCCCACTAATCCTTCAGTGTGTACTCGCAGAGCACAGTTTTCTGCAGTGTGTGCCACAGGGGGAGCAACGAGCCATCTCTGAGGGCAGCTGGGCTGTGTGATAGACTGGTGTACCAGTGCCTGATGCAAAAAGGAGCAAACAGGCAGAACAGAGGAGCAGAGCAGAGATGGTTCTACTGTGTGTTCTCCCAGTCTGACTATAGCCCAGTTATAGTTTAGGTGAAGGGCTAGAACTTGTTCTCCGGTCAGGCCAACCATTATTGCTGTGATCCACAGGCCATAGAGAGGATGTAGTCTAAAGTCTTCGAGTAAGATTAGTTCTGCTAACAGAATTAGCACCAGAATTCTGTTTCTGATTTTGTTTAGGTTGCCTGCAGCCATACTTACTGCTTAATCTTGACAGTACCATGTAGCTGCAGTTGAGATCTGCTGGGAGATCTCTTGCTCAGTGCTTTGTGGGCTCCTGCAATGATTTGGGGAACGGACCCTGCTTTCTTTGGGGGCCCAAGGCATAGCTGTGTGGTGGTGTTAGCGTGCTGTGGGCCTGCACTGAAGATTCTAGGGTAGAGCAGCTCTCTCATTGTGGAGTCAGCTGCCAGAGGAAATCTCCAGGCTGCTGAGTTCATAGATTTACTACTGTGACATGATGGAGTAGACTGCTGCCGCCTTGATCATTGATTGTGTCAAGGCGAGGTCCATGCTGTTTAACTTAACCTCTCCTGGCTTTGCCTTCAAAAGGGACTCATGCTTAGGATGCCTGTTAGCTCCACTTAGGCAGGATTTTGGAGCTTTTCTCAGTTCTTCCCAACCTGTGAGCACTCTGGAGTCTTCCAGGACAAAATAAAACAAGTTAGCTGAGCCACCTGGCAGTGGTTTGAACCAACTTGTTTGACTTTGCCCTAGAACTGACTAGAAGTGCTTACACAGCCAGTTACTGGGTCTCAGCTGGAAGGTGTTCGCTAACAGCTGAGAAACAGAATGGAACAGCTTTCTAAATGGCCTGTGAACTGTGTGCCCTGGGTGAGAGGCTTTCCCATCAGCCTGCTGACTTTCACCAGAAGAGACAAGGTGTGTTTCTGTGGCCTGTTTCAGGGTAGAGGTGCTGTAAGAAGCTGTCATGTCTCAGCTGCTAGCTAGTGTATTTTCCTGCAGAAGTGTGTGTCTCTCTGGTGCAGTGCAGGTGGGATTGCTGTGCCTGCAGGTGTTGAATGGAGCCAGGCACTTCACAAGGTGCTGTGATTATCTTGATATGGAGACTTGATTGTAGAACCTTATTATTTTGTGTGCTTCAGAGAATGGGGAAGCCAGTTTGGCACATCATGTTGTTTAACAGTCTTTGAAATAAAAAACCCCTTTTTTCCCCCCTTCCTTTTTGTAAACTGGCATGTCTATTGTACCATGGAATAGTCAGGAAATGACACTTCTTATCTGCACAGTATTATAATTTTTGAGAAGAATAACAAAGCTGGAGTGTGCATCATGCTCTTCACTTAATGTATTGGTGGGTATTTGCACAAAGAGCCTCAAATAAAATAGATTAGTTCCTGGATAACAGGATCATCTATATGAAAGATGAAGAGGTGTCTTACAGTCAGAAATGTATATTTGGCTTAAATGCATTGTCCTTAGAGTTCATACACATCCCCTCCAGTACTTACCTATTAAAAGAGTTCACAGAAACTATACTGTAAAGCCGCTGGAATAGTTTTTATTAAATAATTTTCTCTGGTAAACAGGGAAAACGGAGCTGCAAGGAGGTTAAAATCTGGGCTTGGCTTCCCCACTAATGACAAACTCAGGCCCCAAAATTTGCTGAGACAGAGATGACAGGCTCTTGCAAGTACATTGGGTCATCCACCCACCCCTCCTTTCTGATTGCTGCAGGGTACAGGTGCACTCTGACAGAAAGGAATGGGTTGCTTTTGAGCTTTGCTCACACACAAGGCATAGCAAGAGAGAGGTGTGGACAGTGCTATGCACCTGTCCTATTCAAATGCATTGGACCAGCACCACCAAACCTTCCTTTCCTTGCACTCCTTCAAGTATAGGGACTGTAAGAGTACAGTGCTGAGATGCTGATGCTTAATGTGATCTTGGACAAATTTCTTACCTCTCTGGCCTTAGTTGCCTGTTTCTGAAGCGGGTGTTTCTTTTCCATTGCAATCTGCTGGGAGGCTTGTAGTCTTACATACTGTTTTTCCTTTGGTATTATCACTGGTGGGTTTTTTCAAGTGGAGGAGGGGCAGGATGCCTTCTTTGTTAGGCCTTGATGGTATCATTACAGGGGTGGGGGACCTGCAGCATAGTGCATCGTCCCAAGCATTTTATTGATAACATCAGATTTTAGTTCCTGCTTTCCTAGAAAGGATTTAGGCTCTTCAGGTGTTGCCTGACAAAATTCAGAAGGTTTGTATGTGTGTTGAGATTTTTCTGGCTGTACCTCTCTGTGGGTTACTGAGAGTGCAGAGGTTCCTCAATCCAAACAGAGCAGCCGTGTACAAATCCAAGTAGAAGCAGAAGATTCTTCAAGCCAGCACGTTTCTTCTTTCTTGAGCAACTTACCATTAGAGGAGGAGATGTTGTTGGAAAGCAGCTGGGCTGTTCTCTGTGTGTGTGCGCATTTGGCCAGTCATTCTTTGTGTGAACACATCAACCTCTTGGAAAGATGCAGTTTAAGCCAGGTGTTGATATTCACTTGCTGTCTGCACATGGCAATGAGGAAAGGCAAGGGAAATTTGTAAGCTAGTGAACGGTGCTATCTCTAACAGAGAGGAGGGCTAGAGTCTCTACTTGCAATCTGTGGATTTCCGGTAGTATCCAGTATATTCGCTGAACAAATGTTGCTGCAGAGAGCCTTCAAGTCATGCAGCTCACCGTAACTTCATCAGCTTCTTTGTCTCCCTTCAGTACTCTGGTCAGTGTCCTTTCTTGACCCTCTACATATGTGCTTACATTCCTTCTGACCATCCTCCTCCTCCTTTCAAACTTGGAAGACACAAACAGTCAGACATACCTATAGCATGATCACAAAACCACAGTTTTGTGGGAAATCTTGATCAAAGGAGCAAAGTGTTCAGCTGCAGCCACATCTGAAGCACCGAGATACAGAAGTCTAGCACTACGTGGTGTGCAGAGTTGAAAATAGTGATGATCTACACCTTGTTTCACCTGTGGAACTATAGGACAGCAGACTGTTTGGCAAGTGCTCTTAATGAAAGTGCTTAAGTGCTTTGTTGAACTGGAACCACAGTCAGCCTGTGGCACATGGAATATTTTCGGCTGGAAAGTTTCAGATTGTTGAGTCAAGTCCTGCAGTGTTTCAGGAATAGCTCAGGGAGCTGTCGACTGCTCACACAAATTGGTGGTGTTCTACTTGAGTTGTTGGACATTTGGGCTGAGCTCAAAGCAAATCTTTGGAGCTCTGGGGAAGCCTGTGACAAGTCAGAGGATCTTGTTTAACTTGGCTATGTCTGGATGCTGCTCTTCCTTGTGAAGCTTGGTGTTCTCATGATTCACAACATCTGCTTGTCTTCACTGACAGTTCCAAAGATTACTCCTTAAAGGAAAGGGAGCAAGCAAAATTTTCTGAACTGGAGGTGATTCTCAGTGGAGCAATGGCAGATGTGTGCAGAAGGCCAAAGCCAGATGTGGTGGTTGAACACCTGTATGTTGCTGTGGCCGAATGCACCTGCTCTGCCTATTTCTCTTTGCTTACCTGGAACTGATTGCTGATAGCACTATGTAGTGGATGGCCTTTGGAGTAGTCAGCCTCCTAAAGTCTAAAAGGCACAGTGAAATACTCTGCAGAAACTAAGAACCAACACGTATGTGAGTGTTCTTTCTGGTACCTGATGTACCAGAAAGACTAGAGCTTTCGCTTCCTCTGTTGTCTAGCTGTTGCATTTTCTGTCGTCGTATACATGTCTCTTGTCCATTCCTCTCAGTGTACCTACCATGCTTCATGTGCATCTTGCCTTTTGTGGGCAAAGCATACGTATACCTGCGTAGTAGTTTTGTTTTGACTGGGGGCTTCCTGTAAATGGCAACCAGAGGGCCTAGCCCGCCCCTATGGCACAAGCTTTTAAAGTCCCATTATGGCTCTGAATCACACCTTTGTCTCCACACCCTGAGTCATATATTAAAATAAAACTGTGGGAAATAATAAAACTCAGTTATGTGAATGTGTTTTTTATTATAAGAGTTCTTAAAGTTTTTTTTTATTACAGCTTTGAGGCCAACTCATCATCTTTTGTTATGTTCATTACAAAAGGCTTTGCTCCAACCCTGTTAACTTGAAGGGTAAGGAACAGAGTGCACAGGGAGAACAGTTCCTTGCTGGCATCCATTCCCTCATCCTCAGCATGCCTCACAGCCTTTACCACAGCTGCTCTACAAGAGCCCTCTGGGGTAGGTGGTTTTACAGGGGAGGTTGACCAGGCAAGTTTGCAGAAGGCAATGCACAGAACAGGGGGTCAGTCTGAGTTCTCTCCAAGTCTCATGTCTAGCAGAGGTTCATAACCTCTGTTTATCCAGTACTATTGATATAAACTACTGTCCTTTGTCAATATGAACTAGTTTCCAGCTTCACTGATGTCATGTTTGCTTTATCTGCAGCAGAGAGAAGTCTTTCTCAGTCTCAAAGAGGTAGAGGATGAAACTGGAGAGGGAAAAAGAAAAAGGAAAGTAGGAGGCAGAAGGCTTGTTTATATTTGCTAATTAGAAAAGTAGATTGTTCTCATTTAAACAGGAGTAGTCTGCAAGACCGTGTTTTTAAGTGTTTAGGCTCTGTAGATTGAGGAGTGGGTGAAACTCTTTTCTTCCTAGGAATTTGTACATTAAAGTGTTTTTTGTCTTGACTGAAATTTTGCTTGGGAAATCCCTGTTTGCTCATCCTCAGTTGTGGATCATACTTGTTGGCCATACCAGTAACAAGATGCCTTGCTCAAAACTCAGTACATCATCCAAGCCATTTTCTTTCACTCTAGAAGTAGTTGAACTTACAGAAACTAGTTGGATCCTGGAAAAACATTCCCCTCGAGCTTGGTATCATACCAACATAAAGCAGTTCCTTTGTGTTCCTCCAGCTACAGTTACCAACCCCTTTTTCTTTTCATGTCTCTGCTTTCTCGGATAGAAGCACAAGCCTTAACCTGTGCTCTAAGTACAGTCTGATATTTCAGATCCTCCTCTGTTGCAGGGCATCCTACTTTCTACCATCCCTGTAGTATATCCCTATCTAGGTTATCTGCATTTTTTTCTTGCTTTCAGAAGAGCAGGTGTTTCTAAGAGCTCAGTCTGAATCTCTGATGGAGCAGGTGAGGCAGAAGTTGGCTTCCTAGTTACTCTGTAGGTAGAGGATGGTGAAGTCTTCATTACGGAATTGCTGTAGCCTTTTTCTGAACCTTTTCATAGAGGCATGACTCAAAAAGATCCTTTTTTGTAATGACACAGCCTTCTGACCTAGAATTCTCCTACTACCACACTTATAGTACATAGCATAGCAAACAACTGTCTAGTATTGAGGATTTGCAATGGTGAGTGACTTTCTAGTAGTCTTCTTATCACAGAATTATAGAACAGTTTATGTTGGAAGGCACCTCAGAGATCATCCAACCCCTTGCTATGGGCAAGGACACCTCTCACTAGAAGTCATTGCCCAGAGCCCCATCCTACCCGACATTAAACACTGAGGGAGAGGACATCCTTAGTTTGTTGAACCTTGTCCAGTTAGTGTGGGCCCAGTTCTCAAACCTGTCAAGGTTCCTCTGGATGTACACCCTTCCTCTCCAGCGTGTCAATCACACCACACAGCTCGGTGTCATTGGCAAACTTGCTGAGGGTACACTAAGTGCCACGGTCTGCGTCACTGACAAAGATGTTAAACAGTACATGGCCCAAAACAGATCCCTGAGCTGCAGCACTTGTAACTGATCTCCTCTGGGATATCAAACTGTTGATCACAACTCTCTGAGTGTGACTGTCCAGCAAATTCTTCATCCACTGAGAGTCCATCTGTCAAATCCATGTCTTTCTGGTTTAGAGACAAAAATGTCATGTGGGGCAGTGTCAAATGCCTTGCAAAATGTCCAGATAGATTGTATTCTGGGATACAGCTTTCTTAATGCATTCAGCAGATCTGGGGAGGTTTTTCTGCCCCTCTACTCTGCCCTGGTTACGCTACACCTGGAGTACTGTATTCAGTTTTGTGCTCTCCAATTCAAGACAGACAAGGATCTAGTGGAGAGAATCCAGAGGAGAGCTGCTACAAGGATGAATAAAGGACTTGAGCATCTCTCCTGCAAAGAAAGACTGAGACAATTGGCACTGTTTAGTCTTGAGAAGACAGGGGGGATCAGTCTTATAAATGTCAATAAATACCTGAGGGGTGGATGTCAACTGGAAGGGGCCAGTCTCTTTTCTGCAGGGAGCACTGGAACAGGCAGCCTGGAGAGATTGTGGTCTCTCCTCTAGAGACTTTCAAAACCTGCCTGGATGCAGTCCTGTGTGACCTGCCCTAGGTGATCCTGCTTTGGCAGGGGCATTGGGTCTCTGGAGGTCCTTTCCAACCCCTAACATTCTGTGGTTCAGTTATGTACCCTCCCCTTTAAAATCTAGTTTAATGCCCTGTTAATGAGCCCTTACTACATTTTTGTATCTGTATATCTGCTTCTGTCTGTTTCCAGGCATACATTAAATAATTCAACATCAGAAATGCATTAAATGTTCCCTAACTGACCATCCACAATCATTTAGATAACATTCTTCTGTTTTATTGAATATCTTTTGTGACATGATAAACTGTAAAGGATGTAAAATTGTAGAATCAGTAGGGATTGGAAGGGACCTCAAAAGATCATCTAGTCCACTTGAACTCTGAGGATGGCATGTATGATTTTAAAATTGTTTTACCTGTAGACTCATTAAATCATGAGGCATTTTCTGCCTCACTGCTAGGAAGTAAATAGAAGTTCCTGTCAGGTAATCAAAAACCCAACAGACCAAGAAGCTGGCTCTTGAAAGACTCACTAGATCATCAGAATAGCCCCATGTGGACCACATGCCTGGAAACTGGGTATTGTCTGAAAATAATGTATACAATGGTTGAAACCACTGGGCGCAGCTGTGAAATCCCTGCAGGTGTTTTATTCCTTGTTCCTCAGTAATTCAGATGACTTTTGTAAAGCTAGTACCTTCAGAGCTCCCATGGAAACAAGAACTAATGATAGGAAGAAGCATGTTACAAAGGCTTCACAAAAGCTCCTAATCTGTGAGATCTAGCATGTACTACTGAGCTTATTGAATAAGTGGATTTGCTCACTGTACAAATATAAACCTCGTTACAAGCACCTTTCAGTAACTGTGGAGTTCTGAAACTCTTCATCCAGGCTCTAATGTGCACCCTTTTTGGTACTAGGATATATTTTCAAACTGAAATACTGGCTGCTTCACTCCTTCTGTTTCTGTGGTTTGTCAGAGCTTCTGCATTTCTGAAAAGAAGTGTATTTTTGAGGGAAGAAAGTGATGGCTTTGAATGCGGGTGTTTCCCCAGAGGGTAGCTGTTCATGGTCCTTTTGGTTTTGAGAGTAATCGGTCTGGTCCTGGGAACTCAGTATCTAACATTTTGCATACAGTGAGTGGGTGAGTGACTTATATCCATAGCAGTGGTGCCTGCGGGTAGCTAGAACAACGGGGAAATTCAGTTCTTATCAATCTAAGAGGTGTAATGTACTGTAAAGCTGCCACATTAACACACACTGGGCTGTCTTTTCGTTGTTTTGATATGCAGCAACAGCTTCAAGGCTGTCTCAGAAGGTGTTACAAAGCTTTGTTTCAGCATGGATAATATTCCAAATCCAGATTTTAGTTCATTATGTGCCTTCACAAAACTAAATTTAACTGGAATGCATTTGCATTTATTCTCCTTGTCTCAATTACAAGGCAAGTGGTGAGGTAATGAGAGTTGGTTTCATTTAATAGCAAAGATTTAGCAGTGTTTGTCCCATCCCATTGTCTACATTTCTTTTTCCTTGCGAGTTGAGAACAGGAGCTTGAGATGCATGACCACTACCTTTGGTAGCTTAGCCTTTCTTTGCCTCTCTTTCCCCATTTCTGCAGGGGATCTCTCAGGAGAGCCCAGTGTAAGCAAACTAACAGAGAGAGGCACACACACAACAAAAAATGTATCACTCCCCAAAGCAGATGGGAGCAAGGTGCCAGGTGTGTCCTAAGGTGACAAACGCCAGTGCTGCTGTACTCCTGAGACAGCACCCCATGAGATGTACTGCCTTTAGCGATGTCTGTGCATGTTTAGTTCCCCGACAAATACCCTCAGACTCTTCCTTCTACCCCAAGACTGTCCTTACTTCCTCCTCCATCCCATTTAATGAAAGGGACTCTTCCCTTGACTTTGTGACTTAAGCTCATTACTGCCTTTCTGTTTTCTATCCTCTTTGTGATGAGAGGAGGAGGAGTTTCCAGGGAAGCAGTAGTGCAGAAGAGCCCTGCAGTGTGACAGGCTCTTACTGGGACCTCTTGCTTGTCTGCATGATGTTGAGACTAGAGGGAAAAGCAGCCCAACAGCAGGGGGGCAAGAGTAGAACAGCACCCACCCCAAAAATGACTTATTCTACTGTATGTTCAGTGATCTTGTTATTTATTTATTTTTCCTCTGAAAAGTGAAACAGCTTTGAGTGATAAACTTGTCCTGTGGTGTTTCCCTCAGAAGCATCCCCACTTGTCCTCCCATGTGTTATTTTTGTGGTGTGTGTCCTGCTGTAGTCAGAAGAATGTAGTGCTGTTCTGTGACAGGGAAAACCTCACTGGAGTGCCTACCTGGCAGCTTTCTTAGTTTTGTGCTCATTTGATGTGAAGTTGCTCAGCTTAGTCTGACTTCTTGCGTATTGCCCTGCCAACATCTGTCTGCCGTCCTCAGGACATCACTTGAACTATTAGGAAAGTTTCCAGGTAGAATTCTTGTTGTGAATTCTGGAAATACCACACACCTGTCTTCTCTTAGTGGATTAGGCCTGTGTCTGTCTGGCTGATACTTTCTTATGCGGTCCACAGACTCAGAGCTGTAAAGCAATGAACATTCAGGTTATTGTAGAGCACTCAGACTGCCTAACATAGATACTAAGAAAATACAGGTTCTAGACTTAAAATGATGTATGTGTCTTCATGTGTATTCTCAAACACTTCTGGTACTGAAAATAATATTAAGTTTACCTTTTGGGTCAGAAATGCCTTCTAAGAGACAGTTTTCATTTAGCAGAGGTTTTATGTGAGTCAAATAAACTCAGTGTCCAAAGAAAATTGTGTTCAATGTCTTAGTTCCAAAGATGGCAAATGTTTGTATGCATTTAGCCTGTACTTTACCTTGTTAGAGAAATAAAACTGATGAGTTTGGGATATATATGAAGCAGATGTTAAAGGGAATTGCTCTGATGATTGTAATGAAGCCCAGAAGCTTTGCATGGTTTTTGTTTGCTCTCTTTCTGGTCACTAGAAATCTGCTCGGCTCTCTGACTCGGGCTTAAAACAGGCATCATGTTATGCCATTTTCTTCTTGTGGGGAATATGACATCTGTACCAAGGTGATTCTGGAAAGATAGCTGAAAATGAGCAAACCACCTTCAAAACTACCACCTGCAGGTTGTGCCGGCTGCTGTTAGTGTCAGTGATGGCTGCTTTGTGCATCTGAATGGTAAGAGCTTGTTATTTAGAAAACATAAACAGAGAAGACAATACAATCTAACGCCTTTTAACTAACTCCATGTTTGTGTTGGTGAGGTGAATATATTGCTGATAACTTTGCTTTCATGTTGTACCAGCATACTGAAATGTTGGTTAAGAAGTGTCAGCAAAACAGCGTTGATGTGGAGAAGAGGGATAAATTCTGAACTCAGATTTTTAAGTGCATTAGAAATAAGTTTTAAGTTCTTTTACACTATAGGTAGCAAAAAAACCCAACTTTCCAATTCTATTGGTAATAACAAGTCAACCTGTTTACCCTGACTAGTGTGCAAATAGCCATATTTTGCTAGCACTCCAGAACTGTGTTGCAGAACCGTAAAAGTCTCTGTAGATGGAGTGAATTTGAGTCTATGTGCTAGGTTCTGCTCTTTACAATGCTTCTGTACATCTTCTGGGGTGGTGATGGAAAGGCTGGCCTGCTCCTCTTTCCTGGCTGCCTGTACTTCAGACTGGGAAGAAAATTAGTAGGAGAGACAAGAGATACTGCACACATTCTCTCTGCTCAGAAGGGAGTTTAGGTCAGTGCTTCACTCTGTGAGACAGCTTGCATTCTTTTCCTGCACTCTTCCAAGTATGTGCTTAAATCAAACAAAAAAACCTCAAACAAAAAAAACCAACTCTCTCCCCAAAACCCCTAACTAACCACATTTGCCTAAAGCAGGCCTATTTTTGTTTTGTTTGTGCATGGAACTGATTTAGTTGTTGATAATGTAGATGAATCAAGTCTACCTACTGTCCATTATTTATTCCTTCTTGGTAACCCAGAATCCTAGTGGGATTTCATCTGCTTTTGTACCAGTCTTCACCAGAAGCAACCTCTCCTGTATTTCTCTTAGGGAAAGCACAGTCTACGTTAGCATTTTCTGTATTTTTTTTTTCTTCAGACATTAGTTTTATTCCAGTCCTTGTGCAGGAGGACACAATGGACAGAAAATCTGCTTTGCTTAAAAAGCAAATGCAGATTAAGTTTGCGACAGGAGAGTCATTTTGTCTCTTTTAGAACTGGTCCTATTACGAGATCTGTGGAGGAGAATATAGACATTCAGTGTCTTGATTTTTGAAAGTTTTACCACTGTAAAATTTGCAAAAATCTTCATCCCACTCAGTTTGAATTAACATTTACTTCTGAGATTCCTCAGTTATTGTGGATCACTAGTACTAATAAGGTTTTTGATTTCACTTTTACCTTGTCAGCAGCATCTCTGAAGGAAAGTTCAGCCTGTAAAAGATTTTTAAATGCTTGAAGGAATTCCAATAAATAATTGGTAGGTTAATGTAAACATGAATAGGAGAATTATTGCCAATAATTTTTAAGTATAACAACCCTGCAACATGTGATTAACTTGAAACACTTTTGAGATCAATGAATGTCTGAAGGATCTGATTCAGTAAATGGTGCTTAATGGTGTGAAATGCTGGTAAACCAAGCATTAAACTCAGTAAAATCTATTTGGAGGTTTGAGCCCCAAATGTGATTGTCTGGTTTCATCTTGAGCTGTGGGTGACTAGGTGTATACTGTATGAGAGCAAGGTTGCTGTAGTAATTATTCATTAGCTTTAAATAACAGGGTAATTAAGAAGGTAAAATTCATATACCCCAACACACCCTTTTTTGCTAGCTTTTCAATTTCTGAAGAATGCCTACAGCCCTCTGCTTTGTGTTGTAAAGCAGGGCACTGCCCCTAGTTGTACATGGTTGTTCTTTGCTTTTTGCATGCTCCTTGCAAGAACGTGAACTGGGGTGAAAAGGTGACGTGAATCAGGGAAGCACTTGAAAGACGAAAAACTGAGTTTCTCCTGTGCCTCCAAGGAACATGAAGGTCACTGGTGCTGTAAACACATGCATGCTGCACACAGGACTGGGTTCTTCCTCAAAAATTTTGACTTACCTAGGTTTTTTTTTCCTGTTCACTTGTACTCTGGCCAGCAGAACAGAGATGAAGAGAACCATTGGCAGTGTTTTGGGAGGACAGGACCTAGGCTGGTAATCTACATCCTAGACATCTAATCACCAGGTACTTTTGGGTGGTGTGGCATGACCAGTGACCTTGTGTTACATCTGCAGAATATGCACAGCTTGAATGTTTCTGCTTCTTTGGATTCAAGAATCTGTTTCACTCAGGTGGATTGAACTTAATTCACTATATTCAGAATTTTGGAATGAACCCTCAAGTCCCCCAAAATTACTGTCCTTTTACCCCTTTTAATTTTGGGCTGTGGCACAGTATACACTGCAGTTACCCACACATTTTGCATAGCAGGTCTGTTTTACAGTGTTTTATGAAAGGCTGGTACAGCACATGGTGCAGCAAGCCAGGCATGCGATGTGTGCTGTACAGCACTGACATCTGTACATGTGGCGGAGAAGGGTCCTCTGCGCCTTTGTGGTCCTGTGCAGAACCAACACATCATTCTACACTTCTTGTGCTGCAAACTCCATAACCACATGTTAGACGCATGTTAACTACACCAGGGTGAAAGGGGTGGGTCATTTGTCAAGTGCAACATGCTCACCAGACCTCTTCCAGCTGGCTAGTCAAGGACAGGTCTGGAAATCTTCTGTCGTGTTGCTCTGTTCTAGCAGAGAGGATGTGTGCGAAGACTGTAGTGTGAGAAGACCCATGTGGACCATGAATCTGGTGTGTTTTGAACTTGAAAAATGAAATGGCTCTAGTGAGTGTGGTAACAGGCTGGTGCAATTTCCACAGCAGATGAAATGCTGAGGAGGCTGATGAGATGGACAGACTTGTGGTAATGGAAGAAATAAGTTGTCAGAAAAATTTCTGAGAGAAAACCCATCGCTATCTTTAAGTATGCCGTGTAGATCAGTGAGACAAACATTTGAAAACAGAACTGGTATTAGAGAGCTAATTCTTTTGGAGTCTAATGGAGGCTTTCCAACAGTGAACTACTTGCTGTAGTGTCTAGTCCTGTAAATACTCCAAGATACCCTATTTTATTATTCTAAGATACCCTACTATGTTGTAAAATCTGATTAAAAGATGAAAAGGAGAGTGATAAATAAGATATTGGATATCTTTATGGGCAACAAATGGTCTTTGTGTTTAGAAAATCACCCAGAACAAATCCGCACCTCTCCTCCAACCCACACCCCAACAAAAAGTCTCTTCGTGTTGTCACCAAATTAAGAGTCTAGGCCTGTAGGAAAGGGAGACCTCCTTTGCAGGCAGCCTGGACAAGGAGTTGTCTTTGTTTTCAGATCACTCCTGTTTCATTAGTGAAGCTGTATCTTTGCCTGCTTCTATTCTTCCTCTTGCTCCCTGTCCTCAAACTCCCTAGAACTTGGGAAATAAACCTTATCCTGCTCTTCTAGTACCTTTTCCACTCTGTGAACCTGCTTCTCTTCTGTCCTCCAGTAGAAATGGGACACACTAGACCATGAAGCTGTGTGAAGGGCTGGGCAACAACTGTTTCCTACTAAAAGAGTATATGAGACCTTATTTCAATAAGATTTGAATCTCTCTGAGAAATACACTAAATAAGTAGTGCTTCACAGCAAAGGAAAATTAAATCCAATACCGGACTAATCTGTGGTAGTGTAGTTGCTTGCATTAGCCCAAACATAGCAGCCAAGCTGTACACAAAATGCTATGAGGTAAAACAGAAATTAAAAACATGCACCCTTTTATTGCACCATACTCTATGAATGTGTGAGATATATTTAAGTATATACATTGCTTTCTTGTTGTGAGGTTCCTTGAACCTCACACTGTATCATTTCAGAAATAGAATTTGTAGGTGCCTATTCTGTTGAGGCTTTGGTTATTTTTATTTCATAACACTACCAAGATTTTTCTCAATAGTTCATCTGAGAGCTGAGAAGCTCTTCAAGGGAAGTGTGTTTACCTGTATTATTGCACTGCATAGCCAATGGCCTCTGGTACCATCACACATTTCGCATCCTAGCACCACAGAAACACTGAATTCTTTCAAGAGGCATGTAAACACCTCAAACACAACTTCTAAATCCTAGAGACTAAGGCCTTTATATTTGCAAAGTAATCTTCAAAATTTGGGTGCAGTGCTTTGGATGCTGATGACCATGGTGGACAATCACAGATTCGGTCTTCCTCGCTGGAACTGTGGTGCTCAGCATCTCTGAAAGATTGAGAAGTTAGGTGTCTCAGGCAGGATGCCAAATACAGACACTCCAGTGGATCTTAGCCTCACATTGATCAAACTTAGCCTCCATTTTTGCAGACTGTTGATGTATCTGAGTATCAGACAGGAGCAGGACCTTTCCTCTTTGCCTTTCAGTGCTGTGTCTTAGCCGCAGAGTCATTCTTCTTGTGTTGCTCTAATGAAATGGTTGACACGTCAATCCATTTCTTCAGAGGTTAATAGCTACATGGAAAGTAATATAGCAGGCCCTTGTGGCAAAGCACAAACCCCGTAACACTATTTCCTTTCTTATCCTCTCAGTTTTGACAACTGTTGTGGAAAAAGAAAAAACAAAGTGCTTCTGTATCTTCATTTCTCTCAGTGAACCTAGGATCTTTCTGGTGGTGTGAATCCAGTTTTTGTGTTCATTTTCCTTTTTCCCTGTCTCTTTGTCTTTTATAAACAGAATCAGTGTGTGGAATGTTGAATTATTTTGTAGATGGAAGTGGATAAAAATTGGATTATAGACTCTGAGAAAACCAGGATTGTAAAAGTGGGACTCTCATAAAATGACTGTCTGCTTATTAAACAGGATTAGCTCTGTTGTATGTGTTCAGGCATAGCAAGCACAAGCAGAAAACAAGCCATTCTTCCACATTTAGAGAATGGTATCCTGTGCTGTTCCTTTTGGTCTCCTGCACCAGCAAAATTTTACAGGTTCAGTTGAAGGCTCTATATCTAAAAATGAAAATATATACTCCTCACCCCCTTCCCCATTTTTCTACCCTGTGTAGAGACTTGAGCACCATTGCAAAATACTTTAAACAGGGAAAGTTACTGGTAAAGTAAAAAAAGAGGAAGGTTTTATTGCTAAATTAGGAAGTGGAAGTTCATATGAAAGACGTTTTCCTCAGGAAAAGATGGGTAAATGTGAGGCAAGGTGATCTGCTATTGCAATATAGCAGCTCTCAGCTTTCGCTCTCAGTCTCTGGATGGTTCTTGCAGTATCACAGTTTGTTTTGTACCTGGTGTCCAAGCAGTGATAGCAAAGAATGAGGTTCTGCATGACAGCCTGGGTAGTAGTGAGACATTTGCAGCAGCAATGTATTTGGCATCAGTGACAGCCAAGGATTTTCAGAGCTTTATGGCTTTTTGGGTCTTTTCTTTCTGTTCTCAGGGTGCTAGGAACAGTATGCAGTAATCTGTATCACACTTGTTCTATGCAGATGAGTATGAATATACCCATGTTAATTCAAAAGGTTTTCTGGAATGTTTTTGGGGAACAGCAAAAGTGTAAGATCATACAATTTCTTCTTCTGTTTCTTTGTGGTTTCACAAGGTGAATTATGAAAGCGTGTTTCCCAAATCGGGCCGTACATATTTATCATAAAGCCTAAGAGTTTATTGTTGGAGCAGCGTGTCATCTGGTTTTGTTGCACATCGGTTTACTTGTTCATTCCAGAACGCATGCTAAGGTTTTTTTCTGCTGAAGATTCCAGCTACTTGGCTTAATTAATTACAGTTTGTTCAAAAGCCACATGAAATAGCTGGTCTCCAACACAAAAAAAAAGGAAGAAAGAAGAGACCAAACATCCTTATGCTTGTGGGTTATATGGAGTTCAGATAGCAAATGCTGAAAGATGTTTCTGTGTGGAAAAGGAGTTAATTAACACTTTTCCAGGTCAATGGTCACATGTTGTAACAAGAGACTTTTCAACTAGATATGAGGAAATATTTTTTTTCACGAAGAGGGTGGTCCAACACTGGAACAGGTTGCCCAGGAAAAAAATGTAGAGTTTCCACCCTTGGGGATGTTCAAAAGCTGAGCTTTGGCCAACCTGCTCTAGTTGGCCCTGTGCTGAGCTTGGGAGTTGGACTAGGGGCCTCCAAAGGTACCTTCCAAGCGTAGCTATCGGTGCTCTCTGTGTGTTCTGTATCTCTTAGTTCCATAAACAACTTACAGGCCAGAGTTTTCAGTACTGTGACAGAAAAGTAGGAGATATGTTTTGTACTCACTAGGATAATCGATTTATCTGAAAAAATGGGCAAATTCCGCATAAGTTTGAACAAATAGACTTAGTCCTGTGTGTGTCATGGATTGCACTATCTTAAGCATAATGATTTATTGTGTCTCGTCATTCTCTTATCCTCTTATGGATGGTTACGATTAGTTGTATGATTTTCTGTCCTCTTTTTCCTTCATATGGGAAGGACCCATATGAAGGGCCTCGAACAGTGTGAAACTGTATGAACACTGACAATCTCAGCTATTTGGCCAATGACAGTTATGTACAGTACAGGACTACGATGTTTGACTTTTCTTTGGGAATTAATAGTAGTTTTCTCCCCCAATGCACCAGATTCTTTATGAAAATCAGTTTTGACTGACACTCTTGAAACTGAGGTATTAGGATTTGGAAAGGTTGGTTCTTGCAGATTGTCTTTTCCTTGATGCCGTGCAAATAACTGTTGATCGTTGTTTGCCAATAATTGTCAAACAATAGATCTGAAGCATGTTTAACATTTTTTTTACTGGTTGAAAAAGGCTTTTTCCTACATTATAATTATTTAATAAGCTGAGAAAGCAGACTGGAAAAAAAGATTCTACTCTTTAGCAGATGCTACATTTCTTGTAATGCAAAATGTTTCTGTAAAGCTTTAGAAAGTGTTTATCTTTGGTCTAAGCAATTATCTGATTGGCACCTTCTTTCTTTCTCATCCTTCACTGTATCTTCTCTTGTCTGGCTTCTTCACTCTCCCTCTTTTCCTGAGAGCTGAATGATAATTAAAAAGAATAGGTCTCATTAAAATACAGTTAGTTAAATATGTTTTTCTTAACAATTATTTGTAATGGAAAACTCTATTTGTGAAGAGTAGAGTGCTGCTATTATATGCGTTTTGAAATAAGGGGCATTTTCCAAATCTAGAATTATGTGGATCTTTCCCTTGCAGAGGTTATTTCTATCCTGACGGTGCTTGATTCAACATGCTTAGACTACATGTGAAATGGAAAACGGGGCAACGGAGAAGCATATGTAGAGCCCGAAGAAAATAGTCAGTTATTAAAACAATTTAGCTGGCCATTAAATCTCACAATTTTTGAATATAAATAGGTTGTTCTTCCCTTTGCCTCATCTGTCACTTTATTGTAGCAGAGAACCTAGCGCTGAACAAAATAGGCAGGGTAGGTAGCCTGGCAGTTAAAACACAACTAGGAGCCAGGATCCTGAGGTTTTTTTTGAGTCTGACTCCACCAATGCCAAGCTCTATCATCCCGTGCAGCTTACCAAACCCCTGAGTCTCGCTTACCGCTCTGTAAATGTCATATAACTACATAGGATGCTGAGAGGTTTAATTAGAATTAATTCTAGTCTTTCAAGTGCTCAGTGTTTCTCAGATGAAACGTGCTGTGCAAGTGTGAAGGATAATTATTAAGCTGCGTCTGTGTTTTTCTGATACATTATTACTGTTCTTTTATTAACTGTGTTTTGAAAAAAACCCCCACGGTACTTACTGGTTTTCAGTTTTGTTTTGTACGGCTTAAAGTTAGTCCCTATGAGCGCAGTAAGTAATTAAACTAATACTGGCATGGAGTTGTGGTTTTTTTCATTTGAGAATGTTAATGGCTGTTAGTAGATTGTCACTTTGTGACGTCTGGCTGGTTTGATACTTTGGGCACCTTGAATCACTGGCTTAAGCACTAGATGGGTCAGATGGCTTTTAAATGTACTGAGGTGGCCAAGCAATAACAGCCTGCAAATTCTCTCTTGATAGCTTCCTTGTAGCTGGTCAGGCTTGACCCAGACAGTGTTATGGAGCAATTGTTCAGAAAATTGTCCTAATAATCAGTGCCTGGTGCCTCCTTAACTGTTTGCCTGTCCAGTCAGGAGCTGTGAGTGTACCTTATGCAACAGGCCACTGCCTGTTTCTCCATTTTTTTCAACTGAGACACTGAAGTCCGAGAAAGCTGAGATACCAGGAGATGACACGTAGCACATGGAGGCGTGCTGTCTCTGTTGGACAGGAGATAACTGTGCTGTTTCCAGATGGAACTGCTGCTACATGAGAAATAAAAATAACTGATTGTAGCAGAAACTCTATGTCCCAAGGACATAATAATTCAAAAGGTGTTGAGTTATAAACTGTGCTTGTACTTTAACATGGATTTGAGCATGTGATTGGGCTTTTCTTGAAGCTGACTGTTCAGGAGCCTTAAATAGAATGGCAGTATTAACAAATGAGATCAGATCACTTTGGGATAACGAACTTATTTGAATAAGGTTATTGTTTTATAGGCAGGTCACACTCTTTTTGTCCTCGCTTGCCATGTACTGCTGTGTGTGACAGTACAATTACGCTGCCGCACAGGACTCCTCTGTTCATTGCAACAAGATAAATTGTCTGGAGATACAGTCTCCCAGTCAAAGCGACAGCCATAATGAAGCAGACTTACCTTGCTGGTAGATGTGCTCTCTGCGAAACCACTGGAACTGCTTTGGTGCCCTGCTATTCTAAAGTAGCTTGGAACATAAAAATGAAAAGGGGACAAATGGATGATTTGACGATCCTGGTCTATGTAGGATTGGCCAGCGTGAGCTTTGTCAGCTTCATGCAGTACACTTCTTCACTAGCATAAGAAGAGATACTAAGATATTAATACCAACATTTCAAACACAAAAAGTGTTTCTTAAATGCTAACCTGACCTTGATTATGATCAGTTAACATGGGAACCCCAGGCTGATAGCCAAGTGCCATGTGCTAGTTGGCTGTTCTTTTGCAAATAGGCATCTTGTCTTTGGCTTACTTGGCAACTAGTGTATTTGTAGGATAGTATGCCAAATAAAAGGGTGCACAAGTTTTGTAAGGCTTATAGGCTGAAAAAGGTTATTTGATGTATTTTTTTATTATCAGAAGGAGTGGTGGGTACTGGAATGTTGTCAGAGCAGGGAACAGGCAGAGATGTGTTTGACCCCAGCAGTTTCCTGCTTCTCCCTTGCTGTCTGTGTCAGCTCATGATGCTTTCATTAACACATAGGATTTGAGATTTTGAAGCTGTCTCAAACTAAAACTGCTGATTGTACTGTAATATCTGATGACCACTCAGATACCTGGAGTCTGATGGTTCTGACACCCTACTGGGAAGACAGCAGTTTGCTGTCCAGCACATCTCTACTGCCCCTTGAGAAATAACTCATCATGGATATGAATCTAGTTAAGCCATTAATAGAGACTACCAGGTCTATGAAGAGACTGACAAGAATGAAAGGGAGTGCAGATGGGTGCTACATATTTGCAAGTGTTTATTATTTAATGTCTGTGACTGGGAAATATATAGAATGAAAGGGTCAGAGAAAGACAGTGTGCCTTGCTGGCTTTGCCTTTTAGATTTTAGGATCAAAAAGAAGGAAGGAGGAATATGTCACATTGCAGGTAATTAAGGATTCATCAGGAAATAAAGAACACTTGGTCCCTCTCATAGCTTTGAGGACAAAAGGTGAAGAGTATCTACTTATAATATCTTCCATATGTGGCATGCTAATTGGGGGGATAGCAATGAGGTATTTGGAGAACTGAATCTAAGCTCTTATAAATGGAAATAGCTTTTGCTTAATGAGTTTGCTGGTAGTCTCAGTTGTTTTGCACTTGGAAAATAAGAAAAGATTTTTGATTATATCTTAGTAAAGTAGGGTTTACCCAACTTGTTAAGTGAGCCCTAAATATTTAATAACCTTTAAGTGAAGAATTAAGTTTTTTACTTTCCCTGTAAATATTTGGCATTTGAATGATGGTTCCTAAGCATTGCAGCATCTTCTCGTTACTGATACTTCAGAGCTTCTGTACGTGTAGTCTATAGGCTGTTGGGCATTCAGTCGAAGGCTTGTGGAGTTTTGGGAACCTCCTGTTAGGAATGTGATGCAGGGATGGTTTGTTTCTCCTGCCTTAGAAAAATGTGAGGCTTTGTTTCCGATGACGAGAAGGCATCTCCACCGCTTGGTTTAGAGACACATTCACCGAGCCAGACAGAACGGGGCCGCGTCTGGGCGGGTGGATGCGGAGCAGTCGCGGTGCAGAATGCCCCGCGCACGCTGGTCGCCGCGGAGGACTCGCAGGTCGGGGAGGCGTTGCGCGCAGTGAGGCCGCTGGGCGGAGCCCTAACCCCGCCGAAGGCGCCCGAGGAGCCGCGTCCCGGACGTGGGGCTGGAGCAGCTCCCGCGGGGGTGCGGTGGGGTTGGAGGGGCAGAGCTCGGCTCGCACAGTTGGATTCGTGCATGCCTTGGCAGTTTTGGAAAGGATGTGCTTGGGTTCTGTGCTGTGGAGTCCCCACCTCCTTGAGGAGGGGGGTGTAGTGGAGTCAGCAGCGAGTCAGAGAGCTCTTGGCAGGGGTGGCCTCCTGCAGAGTCCCTGCCAGGAAGCCAGCGGAGCCCTGATTAGGCAGCGAACAGAGTCCAAAGCTTGGGGAGTCAATGGGAAAGCTTTGGCTCTCTACATTTTTTTTCTCTGTTTCCAGGTAAATCTACCAAATGAGTCCACCCCCTCCAGCACTCTGCTTTATATGCCCCACATCACTACTGCCTTTGCTCACATGCAAGGTGCCCATGCATGTCTATCCTTGTAATGAAGATAAAGCATTGCTGCTCTTTTGTAACTTACAGAATACAGGTGAAGTAGCTCAATCGGTTTTCTATCTGGTTTTTTCGAATTCGAGTTTGAAACAATACAATTTTCTCACGTGTGCTGGAGACTATAATTTCTTTTGAATGAAGAGGAGGGGAATCTTTTAATCCTGACTTTGTCTCAATATATTTCAGTTCAAATTCTAAGGAAATACAGGATGTCACACATAAGGCTGCCCTAGCATACACTTGGGAACCTTAATAGCAGCTGGTGTGGACTTACAAACTGCCATAGCTAGTAGAATTCAGGCAAAAGCTGTTATGGAGCTAGTCCTGTTTCTCCATTTGAGGTTGCTCCAGTACTGGCAATACTCATCTCAGAGATAACTAATATAAAATACTGGAAACGACTCTGTGCTCCATAATCAGGAAAAAATTCCCTGTAGATTCAGTGGGAATTCTGCCTGGGTAAACCCACAGGTATTGTGTGTATTGTGAGATTGGACAGTCATCTCTATAAACTAACTTTATGGCCTGTTAAAAAAAGAATTTCTAAATAAAGATTAATGGAAATAGCTTCTCTGATTACACCACCACTTTATGCTTATTTGAGCAACTTTGAATAGATAAGGAAATATGAGTTTCAATCTGTACCTGGTGCCCCAGAGTAATTGAAACTCCCCATTGTTGCAGAAGTGCTGGCTATAACGGCTGTAAAGCAGTAAAATGTCCATCTGATATTCTAGCAGCATTCTGGTTTTGTCTGTCAAAGTTTATTCTCCCTATTCACATGGTATTAATGCAATTGGAATATTTATTTGAAAAGATACACTTGAGCTTTTAATTACAGAAGTACAAAATTTTTCATGAAAATGGAATATTAGCACTTTCAGGATTTTCATATGGATAAGTCACCATTGCAATCAAAGGCCTTTACACTAGGTTTTATAGAGTTTAGACTTTCGTGACTGCAGAAGAACATGAGATTCCTAATGTCCAGCAATGACTGCTATGCACTGTATGCACAGAAAGGCTCTAATGCTTTTCAGCTCAGTTGAGTTGGTGTAGCATCCCTGAAAGGCTCAGATCACTTCTACAAGATGTGCTGCAACTCTGAGGAGGTAAAGAAGTGTTCTTTTTGTGTGGGTAGATGACATAGCTGTCTTTTACTGTGAAGAGATACAAATTTGCCCCCATCTCATCTCGGCCAACTCTTTATACGCTCCAGGTAGACAATTTCATATTCTGGGCTCGAGCTCTCCCCTTAACCTTTCAGTTCTGTCATCCTCTGACTGAAACTCTGCCTTGCCACCTTTTCCTGTGCAGTGGACAGGATAAAGAAAGGAATCAATTTGTAAGGAATCACAGCTGGGTTAATTTGGGAGGGAAATGCAATACTTGGTGGTGGTTGTGTGGGTGCTTAGTGAGATGGAGAAACTGTTGGTTTGAGCCCTTTGAGAGCTTTCAAGCTTGGAGGGTAGATTGAGGTAGCTATGTAGTTCTTAGGTGGTGATGGCTTATTGCTCTGTGTGGAGTGGGGCAGGGCTGTACAGTGGTACCAAGGCAACCGCTTAACAAGGTAGTTTGGATATGGGAAATGGTGTAATTGTGTTAGTGCCTGCCAGCCTAGGCAGAGCATGGAGTTAACACGATTGTATCATGTCTGGTACCTAAGTTCAGGGAGCTTGTTTCTGTGTCTTCAAGTGGCTTTATGCCCTGTCTTGTAGGGCTGCTGTCTCATGTGTGACCCATGGAGAGAGCAGAGCCCCATATTGACTCCATGTGGAAGGCACTGGGTCTCCAGCAGGGATACATAGGCAAGTGGTTCAGCTGGCCCAAAGAAGCAGGAGCTGTGGAGTCATAGCTCAAACTAACTTCCTGAGGATAGGTGCTGGCTCCTGTTCTTTTAAACAAAGTAGAAATAATTTGTTTTAAAAGGTGACTTTTTAAGCGGACCTCCAGCAGTTGATTGAGGAGGCAAATCTCAGGTAGGAGAGTTTCTAGCCTGCCTCTTTCTCCTTCAGGAGAGTTGTCAGCTGCCTATAAGAAGGAATACAAGAAGAGACAGTGCCAGGGGAGGGAGTGAATCTGTTGGTGACTAAAGAATTCACCAGCAATCAGGGTCCAGTCCCAATTCTGGAAAGTGCCCAGGTAAGCTCTGTGAACATCGAGCTAGGAAGGCAGGTGCCTTTGGCTTCTCTCTCTTTTCTGGTCCAGTGCATTCTGAATTCCTTTATGTGTGTGAGCACTTCAACCGTGTGCATTGCTCTCTGCAATTTGAAACTGTGGGGTTTCTGACTTCTGTCAGGCAAGTCAAGAAGCTTGGATAAGCTGGTGCTGGATTCTTGCCTGATCTAGAACAGCAGTTGTATAGGCACTGAGCAGAACTGGAGGATCAAGATGATATGGTAAAAAAATTGAGAGCCTCTCTGGAATTAGGGTATATTCAGATGAGTTATCAGTGTTTTGTACTACAGTTTTCTACTAAAGTACCTACCTTTCTCCTAAATGATGCTATAAAATGCCCGCTTCTTTCATGAGAGTTAAAATCCTTGGATCCCTCAACAGCTTTGTAAACTAAAGCAGCCTGATACTCAGAATGTTTCTATCTACTGCTTTGGTTTACTTCAGTTGCATTAGAATATGCACAAAACACAGAATACCTTATACCTCCAACTTAGCTGTAAAGCTTTGAGTGACAAGCTATTGGTAGATGTTGTCCCATGTCAAAAGGCAAGTGTGAAGAAATACAAGAGGATGATAGTGTGGTCCTCAAACATGGGCTGTCAGACTTCTGAAGGAAGCGTATGTTCAGTTGCTGTACATGACAACATGTTAGCGTTGTTCTGCTGGTGCTTAAGGGTAAATTTTACAGGTTTTCTTGTAGTGTCTGAACTGATTTGAGCTTCTACAGGAGCGGAATATGCACAATAAGTTAGTGTGAGACTTCTTTAGTCTGAATGAGGTGCTGCGACAAATCTTACAAATAAACCATGGAAGGTTTAATTTTGCTGGCAATGGGAGGTCTGAGCAGAGCAAAGGCCTTACAGAACGCTGTGATAACCGCTGGAGAATCCTTGGTCGAGGAGGACCAATGTGCTGAATCATGCTCTGGCACTCAGAATGATTGTGCCGCTTGTTGGGAATCACTTCATTGTATCAGTGGGACTGAGGTGGAAAAAGCCTAGGAATTCATTCTGGCTCTTCATTAGACTTCATGACTCCTGGCTGTATTTTACATTTCAGTATCTTTCTGCTGCCAGCGAAGGTTTGAAAGAACCATGTGGCAATGTTCCCTGCCAGAAGTGAGCCTGATATTAGATTGCTGGTGGGCTTTTATCCCATCTTCTCAAAAACACAGATGACCTTCAGTTCCCCTTTCTTTAGTAATTCCGGGCAAGTTAATGGTTGCTACTGGAGGTTAATTAAAAGGTGGAAAGATGCCCAGAGAATGGAAGGAATGTAGTCCCGGTAAATAAGTCATGAAACAGGAAATGTGAGGAGACCTGGGTTCCAGTCCCAGCTCTTCTGCAGAGTTGGTATCTGTTTGCTGTCTTTTTGCTTGCCTGTGGAAGTGTTTGATGTTTGTGGTGCACTGCAAAACAAATCTTACAAATGGTCTCTTATAATGTGGGACCAACTCACTTCACATGTAAGCTCTGAAAGTTCATCCAAAACCATCTGCTCTTCGGGTGAAATTCTAGGCAGTAAGCAGCAGGATTTCAGATGCAGGGAAGCTATAACAGTATTACAGTGCAGTAGGCTTCAGGTCCTCAAACACTGGATGAAGAGAGGACTTAATTTCTAAAATTGCCAGGGGTTGCCAAACAGCAGAAACAAACGAAAACATTATTACAATTAATGGAGGTAACGTTATTAAAAGCAATGGGTAATGTGATTGTACAACTAGTACTTATGTATTTATCCTAAGCTGTCTTTTGCTGAGGGGGGTGGTAAAGGGCAGTTGTAATGGCTCAGCAGCTAGTTAGAAAGGTGAGTTTCTGAGAGCTTCATCTGATAGTGGAAGTAAAAGCCAAGTGCAAGAGGATGAGTTCCAAGCTGGTCTGATGCCTTGCCATGTTCCAGCCACAGCTTTAGTGGATGTCTGTTACAGTTCTTCTAGGAAAGGATTCCAACTCTGCTCGGATTTTATACATATAGCGTGAAGATGTATTTTAGTAAGACCATTCTCTTTACTTAACAACAAAGACTGGAGCTACTTTTGCTGGACAGTCAGCTGTTAGCCATGTCTGCTCTGACATGGGTTATCCCATTTAGGATGTTTTGATTTATTTTTTGATTGTTTAGCTTGCTTAGTTTTCAAATCTTTTATGCTCAAGTGACCTTAAGGAAAGCATTAAAATGGCAAGTAAAAAATCCCAAATGCTATGAATTCCGTGATGCATTCTCCAAATCCAGAGTCAGGAGGAAATAGATCGGTCATGAATACTTCTGTATGAGTGTTCAAATGTATAAAGTCCTGTCTTTTTATTGCCAGCTTTCATGTCTTCCAGTTAAAGGTTTCCTGGTTGGTCTCTTGAAGCAGACAAAGGGCTAAGTATGATGACAAGAGCAGGCAGTTGCTTCTCAGCAGCTTGGAGTTCCTGTGTCACATCAGTCCTGTGACTGCTGGTGTTGAGGGGGAGGTTCATATGCCGTGGTGCCAGCCTGCATTTTCTATGCTGCCATCTGAGCTCTGTTTTATCTTTTCCCTCTGTAAAGATTTTCCATAGCTTTTGACAGGGCATGAACATTTTGAATCTCCAGCTGAGAGCTGATGTGAGAGAAAAATCCTCTGAGAAACACACTACTGGATCCTTGTTGATATCAACCTGTACTGCTGATTTTTTTCTTTGCCACAATGAAAAGAAATCATGCCAAGTCAGGCTGGCTTGCCTTGAACTAGATTTCCTGTGTCAGCTGGTATTTATTATTACTTCTTGGCATCTTTCACCTCCAACTTGAAAAGAATGTGTCTCAGTTTCTAGTTTTTAAAATTATTTTTAAGCTTTTGAGATTTGCCTGAAAAAATTTGATAACTGAGTGTTGCTGAGGCAATGTCCATTGTTTTAAATACTCAGCAAATAGAGTAAATCCTGGGAGTTCAGTTAAATTAAAAATTCAGTGGTTTAATAGTACATGCAATAAATTGAAGCAGATATACCTTTAAATTTCTTATGGAAACATTGTGTGACAGTATGTGAATTGGGTGCTGTGTGTATCTTTGTGAACCTGTCTATGCAAGTACCTTTATTGTACCTGTCTCTGCAAGTAATCTTATCCCTGTGCAGGATTCACATATGGCAGTTTGCTCTGTGCACAGAAAGCATTCTTCATGGTCTAGAAATTTTTAATGCTGTCATTTGATGATTGTAGAAGAGTGAAAGGTAAAAAAATGCTCCAGGAATTCACATTCAGAAAATGCATCAAAATACAGACAAAAGTTGGATTTCTGTGGATGTGTTAGGAGAAGAGAAAATCTCAGCTGCGGAAGTCTGAAGAGAAGCAGCATATGTGTTCAGGAGGATAATGCTGGTCTGCTGTGGAAGAGACACATCTATCCAGCTGGAGAATGAAACTAGCCAGTGCCAGTAGTGTGAGGACAGGGGACAGATCTCAACTAGCAGAGCTGTACTGTTCCAACATGTTCAGCATGTCTGCACCTCCTCTAGTAACATAGCACTTGCCTTTGCTGTCTTCCTTCTCAGTTCATACGATACCCTCCAGGCCAGTCCCTGACAGATGCACAGCCAGAGTGAACTGGACTGTCAGCTGCAAAAAGCATCAACAAAAAGGATCTGATTCTGCAGAGCAGACAACAGCAGTTGTGATGTTGCAGAAGGTGACCCAAATGTGTTTCATGCATTCTGTTCTCTTGAGATTTATCTGCCCTTATTTAAAAATCACTAGTGATAAAGTCCCAAGAAGGAGAGGACAACTGGTGTTCTTGCAGGGGTGATGTATGGCCTGATCTACTCGTAAATACCATATATTGCTTACGCCAGCATGATGACTGATTCCAGGCAAGAAGGGTTAATGTCACCCTTTGGCAATGGTATGATTCTTAAATCTCACATAAGGTCCATTTAGAGAGTTTCAGTGAGGCTTCAGCAGTGTATAAGACCAGCCAAGAGTTTTTGTGCTGGAGGAGTATGGGTTGGCAGGATCAGCCCTAACATGTTAAGTGCTGTTTATGATATTATTGCTTTGTGAATTCATTTCCCGCAGAGACAGACTGGAGATGCTGTGTTCAGATTCAAACTTCCTCTATGCTCTGGGGTGTCAGCTCTGTGGTTTAGATTTGGGCCCATGTCAAACTTCTAGTTATTCAACAGCAATGTTCAGTGTTGTGTTTATAGACTAAACTATAAACTATATGAAGAATGCAAACAGTTGATTTTCATGAAAAGGTTAGGGAGATGTTATTTTCAAGAATAAAGGGAACACAATCACCCTTCATAGGTAAGATATGTTATTTACACTATGGGGATTCATGTCAGTACATTTTAAGTAAGTTGCTTGGCTGAACTTGTTATCTAGCTGCCAAGAACGGAAGTGAGAGAGAAGAGCCAGTGAGAATTATTGGACTCTACACTCCAAACTTACATCATGTAAACATTTATAACATTACTTTTATTTTCAGCATTGACTGTTCCGGTGGGAGCCTCTTTGTTGCCTTATTGCTGGCAGACTGCTTTTGATGGCACTTTTTGGCTTATTTGTGAGGATGCAGAAATCCAACAGACCTGGAAATCTATGATATTTGCAACATGTACAATGAAAACATCTAGTAATCCCCCTCTCTCTCTTCAGGTTCCCAGCCACAGCCAGCTGCCTGGGTTTAACCACTTCCTTATGCCTCCTGTTAACTCTGACTTGCAGTGAGCGATGGTCCCACCCTGCTTTCTCAGCATATAGTGGTGAAATCAATAATCAAGCGTGAGAGGGAAAGAGGTGGACTTGTTCATTTTTCCTTAGTCTCACAGTTAGAACAAAGGATATCAATTCTGAATGTTATTTTCCATTGAAGAATAGCAAGAGATAACAATTCACTGTGTACCTGGTGACATTTACCCTGGGACGGTCTTTCCTGCTGGTATCAGTAGGGCTTTTCTCTTCTCTTTCATGGTGTCAAGATACGTTCTTCCCCAATCACTTAAGTTCACATTGAGAGTGAAATGAATGATTCAGGCAAGTTGCTAGTTTGTTTCTGATGTGTGTGTGTGTGTGTGGTCTGCAAAACAACACCTTGCAATGCAGAGAGCAATGGGGAAGAGGAGAATAGTTCTGTTTTCTTCCTGCACGCAGTTTTTAGATTTCTGATGGTGCTACAATTAACTGACCCAGTGCTGTTACGTGAGTGAACTCCATGAGTTTTTCTTCGTTGTTTGTTGCAGTTCATTAGTTTGTACCATGTAGGTTGTAGTCACAGCTCAGTATATACACAAATTTTGTTTGTTGTTGTTGTTTTCAGAGCCCCTTAATGCTCCTCTCTGACCCTTTTATAAGCTATAACTTTTGCTCACACTCCATAAGTCAGGGAGTCTTTTAGTAAAAGAGCCTATCAAGAAAAAAAATCTGGGATGCTTTCCAGGGAAAGGCATGTATAATAGAGAATTCTGGCAGTTTTTCATCTGGCACTAATTTATTATTTCAAGCTGGCTTGCTCCTTCGACTATAATAAACAGTGTTTTACATCTAACAAATCACTTTTAATATCCCTGACCTTGACAATGGGTATCTAGTATGGGTTTAAAAGAACAAAACTGTAACCAGAAACACAGTGGGTCACAAACTGATGTAATCGTGGCTCTTCTTTGAGCATCTCTAGTGAAATGATAGGTACGTGTAAGAATAGGTTGTTTTAACAGAGACATCTCCTATCTCTAGCTATGCTATACATCCTAAGTTTTGGAGAGGAGCCTTTATGTTTAGTTCAAAAAGGATTTAAATGATGTAATCATGGAAGAAGATACTGGATTCAGTGAAGGCAGTATTCAGCTGAAGTCAGGATACTGCTGGTTTTGAACCCTCAAAAATACTGTGTCAACACAATTAAACTGTGGTTAGATTGAAGTTGCGGTCATTCATAAATCCTTTATTATCTCAAAGATAAAAGGTTTGCTCTTCCTTTCATTAAAAAGCGTGTTATAAACTCCCAAAAGAGGACAATGGCAAAAGCTGCTTGGTGCCACTAGGGCACTCTGTCTTTCTCCTTTAAGAAAAGTGGTAGCTGGGAGAGTTGCTCATAGGTACCTGGATGGGAGAATCAATGAGAAGGTGAAATACATCTTGATTAAAGAGCAGCAGAAGATTGGTTGCTTCATGAGCCAAGCAACAATTTGACTCTCTTCTGTTCCTTATTAGTCAGGGTACATACTCCTTGGACGCTTCAGATTTATTGAAACGTGATACTGGTCACTAGGCAGAAGGTTTTAATCCTTTTTCAGTTTACATCACCTGCATTTTAACTTCTAAAACAAATTAGGGTAAATGTAATGCAGGTAGATGCTTTGCATAATTTAAAAGCAGTTGCTACACACGTACATACAGGAGCCACACACGGTGTGTGTCAGTTTACATTGCAATTTGGAATGTCTTAATCACTGTATTGATAAAAGGAAGCTGTAAGCCCTTGCTAGTTATGGCCATTCAAGTCATTAAGAAATGACTTATTTGTGTAATACTATTAATAAACCTGCTCACGGGAATGCCACTGTTTCTCTTAATAGCCTACAACTGACTTCAAAGCTCACTGAAATGAAGCTTATTAGTTCTACTCATGTTGTTCTCGTGCAGCCACCTGTTCAGTGGTAGTTCTTTAGTTCTTGCATGCCTGCTTCTCCTATTATTTTTCCCCATCTCCAGTCCTTAAGGTGAAACTTGTCTCTGCCTTGAACTCTTAATTCCAAAAGTGAGGAACTGTTTGTTCTGTTTCTGTCCTGAACTGCTAGCATTTTTCTAGGGCGTGACACGGGAAGTGGTTCCTAAAATAAATGGCAAATGTTTATTGCAGAATGTTAGGCAGCCCTTTCTACGGTGTTAATGCTTCAGTGATTAGATTAGTTTGGTATTGCTTCTCCTTAGCATTTCCTCCCAGCAACTTAAATATGGCTGTGTTCATGTTTCTCTAAAATATTTTTTTTGCAAAGATGTTTTTGATACAAAACCTGAATGACATAAGAAGGTATCCTTAGTTTATTAATCTGCAAGATAAATGGAGCTTTCCAACAATGCACATGTAAGGCTGCCTGGATGTGCTATTAAGAGATTTTTAAGAAGACAAGGACAGAGAAGTTGCAACTGTTGGTAATAACTTTCCACCTATTAACCATTTTCTACTTAACCTGTGCAACAGAGGGGAACTAGCTGACTTTTTCAAACTCTGATCATAGAAGCCTTAAAAGTTTTGCTTCAGCAACTCTACAGCTGGGGAAACGTGCACAATGTGAGCACACTTGAATTTAAAAAAGCAGTCTATTACGATTTTTTAATGGGGACGTTAGATTAAGCCGGAGTGTCTCGTTCATGCACACACTCCTTTGAAGCAGGAGATTGATTGTATGAACAGAAATTAGTTGAATGTATACAAAAAGTCATGTAAACTAACAAAGCTAAATAGAAGAATGAGAATAATTGTAAAATATGCAGACATCCAGCCATGTCAGGTAGCCCTGGTCTAGTCATCATAGTAAAGAAATTAGCTTGCTGTCTCAGCCGTTGAGCTAATGTTAGTCAAACACTTGTAGTATGTGAGTGCAGAACAACAATGACAAAACGGCTTTTTAAAGGAGGTTTAGCTAAAAATGTGCCAGATGTTCTGACTAAAATACCAGTTACCCAATTTTCTTGTGAAAAGTTAATCTTCTCTTATATTTAAGCCATGCTGTGTTATGTGAAGTTACACCGGAGCACGACGTGAGGGGATGTAGCGCGCCGTATTGTTAGCGATACAATGGAATAGCTTGCATTTGGATGGAGAAACACGTTTTCAGATTTGTTGCCAGGAAGATTTGTACATTTTATGTTTCATTGGGAAAGACAACCAGATTTCACAAGCTGTGCTGTTGAAGAACAAATTAACATTGACTGAGGCCAATGCCATAATATCTTTCCTCAAAGTGCAGCCTACATGTTAATTAACATTTGTAGAGCACTTTGAGGTGCTGGATGAAAGGCAGCACAGAGTACAAAGTTGTTGCTATGATTAATTAGTTATCACATTGGACATGTGAAGTGCTATATTAGTGTGTTGCAAACTATTACTTATTAATTGTTGCTTTTGCCTGTGGCTCTCTTTGTTCCATCCTTTACCTCCTGTGTGGCTGCCCTTATTAATCATATGCTTTGTGCTGGAAGGTGAATGCTTTGACCTGTGTGGCAAAGGCCATGGACTTTCGTCAAATGATACCTTCAGGAAAACAGTATTTTCTAGTTAGGTACCAAGACATCTGACCTTGATGTAAAGACTTCAGTATCACAACCCTAACAACTTGGTTAATCACCTGCACTATCAAAAATGCACAGCATGTATTTTGTCTGTCTAAAACTTCTGCTTCCTTTATGTCGTGTTATGCATTTGTCTGTAGTTCTACTGTAATATGCAGTTAAAATGTAAGAAGCAAATTACTTATTTTTTCCAGCAGGTGCCCCGTTACATCCTCAGTGATTAATTGGATCTAATAACTTACAACATGCATATGATCTGATCTCATTGCTAAAAACAAGGAGTGTTCATAGACATATGGTCTATTGCAGTGGCCATTGATTTTCACACTAGAAAAATCTCTCATCTCAGTTCAGCACAGGGTTTTAGAAGTTAGATTATGGTTAGAAAAGCCCAGTCCCTGCTCCAGTTAGGTCTATAGTTTTTCTGAAACAATCTTTCACAGAAACCAAATCTAGAATGTGGCTATGAAGCAAATACTGCTGCTCATTTTGTCTGCTGTTCCTGGAAGCTGAGAATGGGTAATTTCTTCCCTTTATCTCTTATTTATGTGGTTTGAACAACAAAAAAATAGAAAAACCTGTCTGCACTAGGAACATTAATAATTAAAAAAAAGGTGTGTAGAAGGGCTGGAAAAACCTTTGTGTTTCTACTCCTCTTCCAGGTTAAATTGGATTTGTGTAAGTCTTTCAAACAGAGTCTTCTATAAATGGTCTTAAAGGAGCCCGAGTGCCCCCAGGTCCTCTGGTTCCCCTGCTACTCTGTGTTAGAGAGCACTACCTAGTAGCAAGCATAATTCTTAACCTGATGTTTGCTCACTTTGTGACAGCAGAGCACTGTCTGGACTCCCCACCAACCTGACATTCCCCAGGCTTTCTCTTCTGTGTCATTGCCACATGTTACCTGCCTTGTCACAGAATCACAGAACATTATGGAGTCATGACAATTTCAAAGTATTAGTCGAAGCTGCTGTGTAACAATATCTCTCTCGTTTTAATAACAGTTTTATTTTCCAATGTTTTTGTCCAAAACAAATCTAAATAGAAAATATTCTCTTGTGGCAGTGAGTGCTTGGCTGGCTGTAACAGTAGTGGCTGTGAATGTCTTAAATTGACATAGCATTGCTTTTGTCTTAAGCAGGTTATTGTTACTGTATTGGGTCTTTACATTTATAAAAAGTTAAAAAGAGCAATCCTAACAGTGATGTTTTTCTGAAAAGTGGATCCATAAACTAATTTTTTTGTAGGAGTGGACATCACATTGCCTTTGACAGTGCTAGTTCTAACTATTGCAGAACTATCCCTTTTGGATAAATTGGTACTACAAGTTTAGTTGGGAGTAATTCTCAGGAAACAAATGAGTAAAGGGTTACCTCTAAGTTCTGTCACGGATGTATTGCAGTATAGATGCACACTGAAATAAAGAGTGGCTGAATTATTAGTGCAGTATGGCTTGACTGTTTTATAGTTTTCACAGTGAGTTTATCTTTAAAATGTTTATGCGTTTAAATACATTTTCCTTCTTCAGGAAGCCACTCCTGTGGCTATAGTAATGAACAATGATTTTGACCCTTCTTGGTTTTTGCCAGCCAAGCCAGCTATTTTGGTTTCCTCTCTGTGAGGCTTGCTCTTCACCGTTTTCATTCTGTGACCTTTCCTGCACACACATTGCAGTTTCAAACGGCATCTTGAATGAGAGAATCCAGATGCTCCAGTGTTTTTTACATGGCACGGATATTTTCTTCATTGCTGGAAGAGCCATTCACGATCCATGCTGGAAATACAGTTGCCTTCTTAGTTTTGGCATTGTGGCATTGCTTCGTAATTGTTCACGGGTCGGGTCCTAATCTTTGTTGTTGCAAACTGATGAACTCCTACTTTATTGCAGTTCACAGAATCACATTTCTTTGGCTATTGACTCGGTACAGCATGGCTGGGCCTTTTGTGCCTTCAGAGACAAGAATTGCAGAGTAGTAGCTCTCTGACTTGAAGTAAAATGGAAAATAGAAGATACCATCTCCCAAAGACAACTTATCTGAGGCATGAATACCATGTCACTTCTGCTCTGTATTCCTAGAAACGACTGGAATATATTATGGTGGTATCTCACATGCACCGTTAATAGACTGCACTGGATATTATAAAATTTTTTTCTTTCAAATTACCAAGGCTTTTTTTACTACTTTTTTTACCTAGCCTACAAGTTTTGTACAAGCTCTGCCTGTGCTACGTGTGTATGTGTAGATCAATAGAAGAGATCCATACAGAATGCAGATGTGTATGCAGAGTATCATTAGAGAAAATATGAGATGGAGGGGAGTAGTACAAAGATTTTCACTGGCATCTACTTGAGAGCATTGGTGTTACTCAGCTTTCACCATTTGAGACTCTACAGTTCTCCCAAGCTAGTGCTGATAATGCAGTCACCATCTCATAGTAACTGGTAATTACTGTGTCTACACCAGGTATTATAAATACAGACAGAGACGAGAAAAAACAATGCTGTGCTAGAAGATTAAACAATGGCATAATTAATTAGTTGCTAATGATGAATTTGATCGTGCCTACAAACACCTTTAATTCCTTAAAAGCTGTTACACAGACAGATGTAAAAGCTCAACCTGTGGAAATGGAAAAAATTCTTGGATTGCCTCACCCTTGCATATATCTTCAAAAGCTATTTCTAATCTTGCACAGGCTGTTAATGTGGAGATAGTAGCAGTTACGAAACCTGGGCTAGATTCCAGATATGTTGTATCAAAGTGTAGAATGAAAAGGAAATCAATAGTCACTCCTCAAGGAAAGCTATGCCAGAATTCTCCAGTATGGTCTAGATTAATCAAAGCCATAGCAGCTTTTTTTCATTAGTAGAACATTAACAAGTAAACAACATTCCTGTTTTGTTATTTAGTTACACTAACCTTTTTCAACAGCTAGGCGCAGTGATAAGTTTGGATTTTCTGTGTTTACAGAAAATTGGTACATCAGCAGATAACAGTACAACTCAGTATTTATGGAGTGCTGGCTTTCTGGAAATGGAGGAAACTGGAAGTTATTACTAGAAGAGTTCATTAAAATGTAAACAGGAGTGAGGAGACAGCACTGGCAATATTTATTTATATATATATATTTAAGTATTGAATTTTTCTGTTGCCTGGTTATACAATAGTGTCATGGCTATGGCATCAAAGTGGGAGTCATTTTGGGCAAAACCTATTCTGCTGACCTCCTGACAGGAGCTGAAGGCCACCAGTGTGGGACAGCTCCAATTCAGAGATACATCCCTGTACAGATGTCTTATAACCCAGCACAGCATCTACTTGAGCAGGTCCTGTTTTCTGATTAGGAGATCTATCTGTATTAAAATGTGAACAGTTCTCTTCTTGTGGTATTTGCTGTGGTATTTTAAAGAAGTTAGGATGGTGATGTGTTTTGTAAATGACTGCGATAATCGTAACAAGTAACTTTAAGGCTACTTTGATTTAATTGACTAGTACCTGGTGTTTTCTGAATGCTAAATAGATAAGGTATTCCAGCTGTTATGTAAGCCTAACAATGCATACATTAGATGATGACTTGGCCCATAACAGTGCTAAACAAAACAAAACAATACTTGTTCTACAGAGTTTATTATCTGGAAAAGTGAGGGAGCTCTTAGTCATAATTAGATAGTGAGCCATAAACATTTTAGCCCTTGTTTTTAAAAAATTAGCTTCCTCTTTGATTGTGTTGCTCAAGCCTTTGTCTGGAAGGATTTGAACGAGCAGAAGATGGCAGAACAGGACAAACAAGCAAGACAAGGGAAAATGAAGGGGGCAGTGTGGAAGTGCCAACACAAAGACTGGGGGAGACGTGCCACTCATTTAGTTGATTCAGAGGTTTGTGTGTTCCTGAACAGAACCCAAGCATGAAAAGTGATGTCTGGAATCTACACTGAAGTGCTTGTGACATAACTCAAGATTGCATTTGTTTTCAGTAAGATAAATGCAAAAGTTTCAGCTTGCTCGATGTTAAAATAGAGCTCTTCTCTGCCTTTACAATAATTTCAAAAGTCTTGTGGTACTTTTGTTCTGTAGTGTGTTTGCCTTCATATGAATGGCCGAGAGCTTTTAGCCTCATCTGCTGAGTCCTTCCTGGGACAGGGAGATCTCGCTGCAGAATGCGACAGCTTTCAGCATTTCTTGTGATTCCTTATACACATCTTTCAGACCGCTTTGGGATGAGATGTGATATTCAGATTCAAAAGATTAATAACTAAGATTGTGTTAATGTGTAGTGATCGTGTTAATGTGTAGTAGTTCTGTACAATGCTGTGTACCACAGGAATTCCTCTTTTGGGCTGACTGGTCTATCTTTTTTTTAGGATATAGGTATTTAGGAGATTCATAACCACAACTGTGCAGCTGTCACAGGACAGGGAACCATACTGACACACGTTAAAATTATTTAATTAATCACAATGACTTTTGGCTTAACTTATCTGTCATGAATACTCAACACAAATCTGGTATAAGTTTGTACTTCCCATGGGACGCCACAGAAGTACCGTGATGATAGTACGCTGCAAAGGGTTCAGATCATTCCTTAGGTCACACTAAGGTGCTGTTAGACCACCCTGTGATTTGTTTCAAGAGAGGATGTTAAAACACACTAAGGAGAACTAACTAGAAAACTCCCAATTTTTTATCAGTGATGTGAAAAAAACAAGAGATGTTTGAAAGCAATATATGAACTATATATTTTATATGTGCTGTATCCTGTAATGAAGCTCACTTGGTGCCTTGAAGACATTAGTGTGTTTACTTTGCACACAGAAACTCCACTGGTCAGATTCAAGATCAAAGCAAACCCTGGTAACCTCGGTACATTCAGACTGAAATGAGGGAGGGACTAGAGAGTGTTGCCAAGAGAGGAAATCTAAGTTCTGGCAATTCTGAATCTTAAATGTAGGTGGAAGATGGTAGATAAGAAGGCGTGGTGGAAATCAAGTGAGCCCTCCTACTCCCGTAACACAGTGGAAGAACTCGTGTCATGTACTCTGGATGCTTGTGGTGCCAGAAGGAGTAGGGTGCGGTTAGCTCTTCCTCTTAATTTTCCTTTTTCAGCTTTCTTGCCTTTGATTCTAGTTGCTCTTTTCAGTTTCCCTACTGCTGATGCCCAAATGCTCCTTAAACTTCCTGTATCTCACAGACAAAAGACCACTGTTTCTGTTCCTGTCTCTTTTTTGGATCTGTACAAGAAATCAATTTTTAGCTTGGTCACCAAGCTGAACAAACAACAACAGCAATAATAGTATAATAATAATAGTAACAATAAATTAAATTCCTTCAAACCATTACAGTTTTTCTTCACCAAGTTGCAAACCACAGTAATTATTGTTTGTCAGGTGACAGTCTCCTTTTGTTCCAAACATTTCAAACAGGTTCTTTGTAGGTTGTTTTTGCTTTTTCTAAAATCCAGTTGCCCAGTGGTTTATGAAGCTGCTCTGGATTACAGATGTTCCCATTCTGCAGGAGATAACTGAAGTAGCATCTTCTAAGAGGACACAAAGCTACCCTTATTGGAATGTAGTTGGTGCTTCAAAGGAGTTGGTGCTCCCTTGATTGTTCTCAGCATCCTCTGGTTGCTGTTCCAGTTTGTAGAAATGTCAACCTTTTCATCTATCTTGTCAACAACCAGGTAATGGAGTAATTTTCTCCTTTCTCCCTCATCCTTCACACATGCTGAACAAAAGCATTTCATACATGAGTGAAATAGTATTAACGTGAGAGACTGCTCGGTCCCTCCCTCCCGGCTCAGCACACCACTCTGAATGCCCTAGGGTAAGGCGCTTCCAGAAACTTTGGTTCAGATGCCATCAGCCAGGAAGGGCAACTGATCCCATGCAACCCAAGTGAGCATGCTGACAGTCAAGCTTTTGACATAGGGGGCTGACACCACCACTTCCTCAAGCAGTTTTGTGAATCTGCTCCTGTTGTACTCCTGCTAAGTCTCTCCAGATGAGTTGGCCACTTAACAGTTTCGGGATGACTAAAGCAGCATTTCCCAGTAAATTCAGCCTCCCCCGCTCTACTGCTGACCTTGCTCCTTTGTCGCAGTCTTGTCTGGTTATCAAGTCTCTCCATTCCTCCTCCTTCCTCATTGTATTCCCTTTTCCTGGCTACATTCTTCCCCATTTGTGTACTCTTTTGAGTTGCCTGTCTAAGCCTTCTTTCCAATGTGACCGCTCTTTTCTTTGAAGCTCCTACGTCCATGGCCAAAGTCACCAAGGCACACAGCACTTCAGGGCTCAGCCATAACACCTAGATTTCTCCAAAATCATACTTGTAATGATGGGAAATGGTGTGTTTAGGCTGTTTAGCTGTTAAATTCCTCTGGAAGTGTATTTTCCTGCCCTTTTACATTTGGTTGATGTCCCTTGTGCCTGGCTCTGTGATGACAGTGTAATAATAGTACCCTCAGCGGCTCTATGGTGTTGTACTAGATGTGGGTTCTGCGTGGAAAACGCAGCTGGACATCTAATTCCTTTGGGTGTCTTCTCCAGAGTGGTTCATGGGGAACACTGTCAAACCATTTCAGTATATTAATAAGAACAAACATTGTCACCACAAGGTCATCTACCACACTGTGTGCTCAGGTTGCTCAGATCTATTGCTATTTTGAGTGTGTTAATAGTGAAAAGAGATCCTTGTGCTGTCAAAGCAACAGCAACACGCTCCCTACTAATTCTTAGGCTTAGCTTGAGCAAGGAAACAGCCCATGCTGTAGTTTTAGCTTACTCTGGTGCTGAGCTGTTGTAGCCCCTGGTCATAAGCCCCTGTTGCAGTCTAAGGTCATAAGGAGTACACAGACCATCTTGTGGTACTTGCAGTGAATGAAGGATGCACATACCAAGCCTAAATATTTTTGAAAGATATGTTCCTTCTCCCGGCTCATTCCCTACATGCGCTGAGAAATGTGCAACTCTGCAGCACTCTGCATTCGTGTGCACTCATGTACTATGAGACACTTAGCCCTGGCTGTCAATACAAAGCTGGGAAAAAATTTGTCTGAGACTTCCCAATTATTTTCTAAATAGGCTTCAAAATGATTTAAAATTAGTTCTAGGTTTGGGCTTTGGAGATCAAGGATAAATAAAATACCAACGTTAAGCTCACAGTTAGTATGTGGTTGTGGAAAACAAAATGGAAGCAAAGAGCTTGTTTGAAAATGTTCTCCTTTACTCTGTGCCAGCAGTGAGGGATCTGTACCTGGTTGTACCAGGCAATAACAAATATCTTGTTACTGATGTATAAGCTGCTCTTGCAGTGATACTGACTCAGCTACAGCGCAGGCTGTAGAAGTTAACGGTGAACAAGCACAGCTCATGTCTGCTGTAATAATTCTTCGCATTTAATTAATAAAATGCTGTAGGCTGGGATTATTTTTATTTTGGTTTTTGAACAGAGACTAAAACAATATAGTCTGATTTGTAGTATGTGCTATCAGGATACAAACATGAATTGGTGCAATTAAGTATCTCTTTGACCTTCTTAACTTTCTAGGTACCCTAACCACCGATCTATTTTGAAGGAGATTACCAAGCTTGAGGTTAGGAATTTACTGAATAATGCACACTTCCTTTTTTCCCCTTAGCAGTGTGTTCAGGCTTTGCCAGTCTTACTGATTTGAAAGCCCTAAGTTTTACTAGTTAGCAGGATGCAGTCAGATTTAACGCATTTTACACAACCTCACTTCTATGTGACATTGAGAGGGCAGTAATTTTTAATGTATAAATGAGCGTGATTTCTGGGGAAAGCAGATTTGAGATTCACTTCTCTTCTTTCAAAAGGGTGCATGTCCTCTTTTCACATACACCATGCATCAGTCACAGCTTTGTCTTAAACAGGTACAAAAAGAAAGGTTTTAAACACAAGAATGAAGCACGCAGAAGGAGGTTTAGAGTTCATTTGTTATTTCCCTTATTTGTTGCACAACTAAAATAATGACTTGAAATTATTTAGCAGTCTCTGATTACTACAAACAATGGAAGGAGATTGTTTATCTGCTTGTTTCTACAATGAAATGTGAATGCTATGCAGCTGACTACTCTGATGTTAACAGCCATGGAATGACTCCTCCCTTAATCTGGTCAAATAATTTACTGACTAAGAGAAATTTTAGAGTTTAAAATTTTAGTAGTTTTTCCACAGTTTAAAAATTATAAATATATTTGACCAAATGTATAACTAAGGTAGTAGTCCTTAATTTAACAGGAACAAGAAACACATCATTAACCTGTGATTTATTTTTTTAAGTGACTTCTGCTGCCCCTTTCCTCAACTCCCTGTTCCCTGTGCCTGCCTTTGTCAACTGCCAGAAGCAGAGGCTGAAGAAAGAGAAAGACGACAAATGCAGGTGTCACCCCACAGATCCTCTCCACACCCAGCTGTTTGCAGCTCAGCAGCTTCCACCATCCTCCCTTTGGGAGCTCTCCTGCAGAATTAATGCCACACATTGAGATTTTTATCCTTCTCCTTCAAAACTCAGTCACTATGAATTCTCATAGATACAAATTGGAAGATGTATTTGGGCAATTTTCACATGTTAGTGACCCCAAATGAGACAAGTGCACTTTTAATGAGCTTTATTTGGTTAGTACTCATGGAGTTACTTCTGTAGTGTTTCTAGTATAATCTGTTAACCATTAGGCCACTGACACAAGGACCAGGCAGAGTAAAGACGCAGATCTTCACTATTCACTGTCTCTATCCTTCCACTGAAGGAAGTGCAAATGCAGGTGGATGCCTGTGGATAAAGGCAAACAAAGGATGACTGGAGAGTTTTCTTCCTTTGTCTTTTTTCCCTTCTTTGTTAGTTTCACTTGTCAGTGAAAGTGGGTGGGCATTAGAGGGTGGTGCTACTTGGGCATTTCAATGTTGGGCCTTTGTGGAATAGGAAGATGGTGAACTGATGCGTGTGATAAAGGTGCAGCAGGGTGAGAGGAGCACTTTGTAAGACCATCTTTGTTACACCCAGATTTTGAGCTTTTGCAGCTGTACATAGGTCTGAGGCACTGAGGCCTAGAATCTGCACAGACGCTCGTAACTTGCAGATACGACTTGCAGATATGATCTGTTCACTACCATGGGATTTGCTAGGGAAGCAGCAGAGTGGCTTACTCCCATCTTCTAGTAAGTATGTGTTGTCAAAGGAAGAATGGAGGACAAGCATCTCTCTTTTTAAGCCAAGAAACTATGTTCTGGCTATCTACATTTAATCAAAGTTCTTTGATGGAAAAACTCTCTTCATGCCAGGGAGATGGTGTCATATCTCCTGGTGCGTATCTAATCCTACTGCTAGGTCCCTTGGTTTTTGTTTCAAATTGCTAATGAAATCAAAGCAGGTCCTGGGCCCATCCAGGGAGTGGCTTAGTTTGTGTAGCTGAAGAACAATCACAAGACAATTCTCTAAAAACAATAGGAGATGAAAGAGGAACTTTAAACCACTTCCCAGTTGAGAAAACACAATTCTGCTGATTCACATCTGGTACAGAATGATAGGTTTTTTCTTTTGCCCTGTCGTTCTCAGATTGCCAAGATTATATTAATATGAGAGTGCAATTGAGCACTCCCTGATGTAAAGCCCAGTAATCAAACACAAATTGTTTAGCTATAATTATCTCTTCAAATTTCATCTTATGTTTCAGTTTTTAGCTTCCTTTCCTGCATATTCTTTATACAAACACCGTGGTGTTATTCAAGGACGCTTGGGCAGAAAAACCACTTTTTCTGATGCACCACGGATTCTGAAAGGGTATATCAACAATAGCACAGATACCATTCATAGTTCAGAAATCCACTCTGTGCAGGATGTGAATGTTTAACTGAAATAACCTATTAGCTAGGTAAATTTAACACTGCCTCTAGGAACAACAGAGGCAAGGTACGGTCTTTACAAGTTAGCTCTTGAGTTCTGCAGTTGGCCAGCCCTTGCCCTTTTTGACCTAAGGAGACAGGTCACAAAAAGAGAGTTCAAGATGCAGCACTTTCTGTACAAGATATACCCTCTGTAAAAGAGGAACTTCAGGCATTTTTGCTGTCCAGTTTCATAATACTGGAGATGATGAGAAGATAATGTTAAATACATCTGACCTGAAATGATATATAAGCTTTCAATAATGTTAATTGGCCATTTAGGGTTCAATATGTATTGTTTGGCAGGAAATGCAGTCACAGAAATTGTCATTTTACCTTTTGTTGAAATCCTGTTTCGGAGCACAAACATGCACTTGGAGCTTGTCTGCTAGGAATAGCAATAGTGACAAGCATTTCCTGAGAAGCTGAGCTACTTCAGCAGTGATGGTTTTCTCCAAGCACTACAAAGTAAGAGATTCTCTTCTGGTACGGATGCTCTCTTGGTCAGCTGTGTTTCGCACGCTCATTTAAATAGGAGTGAAGCCACTCATCCATAGCAGACAGAGCATCAGCTCATATGAGTGGCTGGTATTTTGCACAGGTCTTGCAAACAGAACTCAGGATTCATGACATCGTGCAGTTTTCTAAGTTACTGAATCGTTCTCCACAACCATTCTGTGAGGTGAGAGAGGCCACGGGGCTTTGAGTCTGTCTCTAGATCTGTCCTCTGTCTGTTTTGTGTTGGACAGGTGCATTTGGCTTTCTGTCAACACAGTGGGAACATGGGAAGAAGATTGTCAGGGTGGACTCTCATTGTAGTGCTCAGGACAGCATTAGGGGACTCTGCTTTCAATAGAAAAGACCAGAAAAACTAGGCTTACATCCAAACTGGCCAATTACATAAAGCTTCAAAGTGATTACTGGCTGTCATTAATATTCCAGTTTTAGCTTAATGATTTGCTGTTTTTCACAGAAAGTCAGGTCTATTTTCACAAATGGATCATGTCAGTAATCATTTGTTAATAAACAGCTAATCACTCTTATCCTTTGCTGCCAACTCAGCTTCTTAAAGGATATATTTTTTGAGAATTTTTCTGGTTTTATCCAACTATTAGGTAAATTAGAAAAAGTCTTCAGTATTTGTTCATCCACCCCTTCATTATTCTGAAAGCAATCAGGTTTTATATCTTGTACCTTTACTATTCATATAGCTGTTAGCTTTTAAATAGCCTCACACGAGTTAATAATTCAAACTTCTTGCGAAAAGCAGTCTTTTAAAACATGAACTTTTTCCTGTCTTAGTTTCTGTTTTCTTTTCCCATTATACCGTGACTGCACAGATGTGGAATCAAAAAGGGAGTATGAAGGGTCCAGAAATTAAGCAATGGAAAAGTTGAGAATACCGAAGGGATTGGTTGGCTTTAAATATTGAAATTGTTAATAATTCTATTGTAACTTGAAGTAAAATACTGTATTTAAATTGAGTGATAACCTTTTGTCATATTTGACAAGATCTCATTAGCGCGTCTCTAGTATTGTAAAAGGATTGTTTTAACATAGTAGTTTTATCAAATTTGACACCTCTTTGGATAGCATTGTTGAACATCAGCACATCTCAGCAATTGCTGAAACTCTACAGAGACTGAAAGATGAGACTGGAATAGTCCTTTCTAAGAAACAGATTTGAAAGCCATTTTACTGGTTTCTGTGGGGATGAGCAACAATAATATTGGCAATGAACCTATCGGGGGAGTTTATGGAAAACAACTTGATATAATGTACATGACATCCTTTCTGTTTTCTTTTTTTTAATAACAGTTGCAAAAGCCAAGTATAAAAATACACATCTCATGAGTGAAAGATAAAGAAACTGTTTGCATTTATTTTAAGTTACGTTATTTGACTGAAGAGTTCAACAGTCACTGCAGGAACTTGAGAGTTTGAAAAGCCGCTACTTTTTGTAGGCGTTTCTTAATACAGTTGTCACAGCTAATATTAACGTAGAGGGTAAACGTGAATCAGATTATGCAGCAGAGAATAAAAACCTTTGCTAACTTACAACATTTCATTCAGAAAGATTTTTTTGTTTTTGTTCATATCAATAGGAATTACAGTAAATCTCCAGGATTTGTAACTTTACAACCCTGGAACATTATACTACCTTGTAAATTCTTATACTCAGTACTCAGAATAAAGACCAGTTGTATTGTTGGTTACTACTGTGCACTCAGCAGAAAGTATCTGTGTTTAAATGCTGCCAATATGTACAGAGCTGTGACATAAATAAAGCCAAATTTAAGATACAGCTTTTACCCAGCTAAGACTTGGGAATATTCAGTTCTCCAGGAGTTATGTGGAAGTTGAAGGAGCCAAAATAATTTCTGGCAACATAGATTCATCTTGACATAGAAATGATGTCATTAGCTTGAGTCCTGGGAGAGGTTCTGTGCTCCGTGCTTTACTATTCCTGAGATTCCTTCACAGATACCAGTTGTGCAGAGAGCCAGGAAAACAGTTTAGAGCAATTTGAGTCTTCCTTTTGCCTTAAAATATGTGTCTCTGGGGATATACATACATGTCACGGATGTTAATCAAGATTTTTAATGCAAGAGGCTGTTTGCAGCACCCTTTGAAGGTTTCCAGCATGTGTGTATCTTTCCTGTATCTCTGTGCTTCATCATTCAGGCATTATTCTTTCTTTTGTGGCTGAATTCCTACATAATGATCAGGGTTGCTGCTAGCCCTTACTGTCCTCTTTGCTCCCCAGTGTTTATCAAAGCTAATGAGTCCTGTGCAGTTTGAGTTGAAAGGTGGAAATCATTCTAGTGACTTGGTTGATCTGCTACAGTCTGACTTAATCTAGATCCCAGGACAGAATCAACACTCGTTCATCTTTTCAGTAGGCAAAAAATTCAGTACCTTTTCCTGGGCTAGATGGCTGTTCTGTGTGTGATGTTTTGTGATTTCAAAGAGCACATGCTTTTATAATCTGGTTCATCTAATGCTAGTATTAGCCAGCTAGCCTTAACCTAACTACTAATTTGTGTGGCATTAGGGTAGAATATTTAATGGGAGTGTTTGAATATGGTATCCTGAAAATAAGGTCTGAAATGTGTAATGTATTCCATTGTTGCTTAAATTTTATGTTGTTGTGTGCTTATGGCAGAAGCTTATTTTTTGGTTTAATGAAATGGGATGTTATAATTTTTCCAGTTGTATTCATTGGGTAGTTACCCTCTTTTAAAAAGTAGGATTTATGTTTACTTTTATTAGAACAGCTTAGATACGTCTTGGCTCTTACAAAGGTCTTCCAGACTGACAGATCTGAAGAGCAGGGTAATGCAGGCATTGTTCATGATGCTGTGTCCTGTTTGCACCTCACCCATGTTGTGAAAGGCTGCTAGTCCATAAGAAGGGACTCTTACACCCATTGAAAATGCAAAGTGATTGAGTAATTGGACCCCAAGTCTGCAACGAAATAGTCGTTTTGTGACAGAGATGCTCAGGAGGATCCAAGCTCAGCAACAGAGTGGTTCACAATGTTTTTAAGGGACTTGTAATGTCTATAAGTATTTGAAGGGTGGTGTCAGGAGGATGGAACTAATGTAATCTAGTGATAGGATGAGGGGCAGTGGGTGTGAGCTGGAACATAGGGGGTTCCATATAAATATGAGAAGGAACTTCTTCACTGTGAGGGTGACGGAGCACTGGAACAGGCTGCTCAGGGGAGTTGTGGAGTCTCCTTCACTGGGGAAGTTTAAGACCCGCCTGGATGTGTTCCTGTGTGATTTGGTCTGGGTGATCCTGCTGTGTTGGGAGGATTGGACTAGATGATCTTTAGAGGTCCCTTCCAATCCCTAATGATTCCATGATTCTATGATCTGAACAGTTGAACTAGAGTAACCTTAGTTCATTCAATGCTTATAGAGCACCAACACCCCATGAGACAACTGCCTGTGTATCTATGAATATCTACTTATAATAGTAATATAAAGCCCAATGCTTTTGAGTTTGGATAGCAAGCTTGTTTTTCTTACAGCTACTGCGATACAGTAGTGGATAATCTCTCCTATTATGGCATGGATTCCCATCCCTGCTCTAAATGGCTTTGGCAATACTGCTCAGAAAATGCTCTGACTACCCAACTGGAGTGCCTAAGCTGGAAGGCAATTGACTCATCAGTAGGAAGAAAAAGCCTCTTGTAGGAGGTGATTCCAACCTAAAAGAGCTCCCATTGTCTGTAGATGTGTCTCTTTTCTTGTCACTTTTAAAAAATGTCTTCATTTTAGAGCGGCTCTTTTAGTAGTGAAAGCAGAGATAGAGGAGTTGAAAAGTCTGGGCTTTAATCCTAATGGTTTCCTGTTTGGACAAATCACTTGTCCTGTGTGCATTTTGGTTTTCAGCCTTGTTGTCTCATAAGTTGTACATGTTTATTTCTGAAGGGTACTGTTCACAGTGTGAAGAAATTCCAGTTTCTCCAATGAAAGATCCTATGTAGTCCTAAGGGATTGTATTTAGCAGCTAATAAAGTCCTACACTTAGTCAGGAAAACAACTTCATTTAAACTTTTATACACGCAGGTTCATATAGCTGTTGTAAGCCCTTCATTTAAAACAAAAGGAACTTTGTAGTTATTTTGTCATTGATTTTTTTTCTGAATCTGATAAAATTCCAAATGGTAAATGAGCTACAAATACCTACATTTTCATTCGTTTTCTAGTTGCTCCTCAGCTTTCCAAGTTTCCCTGCAAATTGAAGCTACACTTTTCTAAATAAAAGTGCTTTGTATTCCCTTGGGCTGTGAAAACTGTCAAATGCAATATTTCAACTTTTTTTTGCAAAGACACTTAGTAATATAATTCAAAACCCTAATACAATTTTTTCTTCTTATTTGCACTCTGCTTCCACCTCAGACTTGAAGTCTGAGCTCAGGCAGTAAGTCCTACTGTCCTTACATGCACTCTGTCCAAGCCAAATGCCTGCTTCCAGCAATGGTCCTTTTGCATGTGGTAAGGCTGAGGGATAGTGTCGAAGTCATGAGAGAGGCTTTTTTTAATGGATGCTGGCAGTTTGTATCAGTGGGCTGTGCTGCTCGGGCTCTGCAGCATGCACCCTGTAGTTGTCTGGCAACTTCACAAAGGTCATTGCAAGCGTGGCAGTGAGATGGTTGTCCTTGCATAGGCACTATACTCTATCTCTCTGCACACTCCAGCTCCTCAGGGGGAGTAGATTTCCCTTTACTGATGTTCTAGGACCTGGGAGATACCAAACAGAAATGCTGAGGAGTGCCTGAGCCTTGGTGCATTGTGCATTAACTTTCTGATCCAATCCAGGAGAGGGAGCTAACCTTCTAACCATCACAACTGGCACACTGCGCTGGAGGAGGCTCTTTCGCAGTGGATAATCCCCTCTCTGAGTGATTATTCACATATGCTGTCCCCGAAGGACAGTCATCTTGGGAGTGCAAAACCACCCTCTCAAAACATTGGTTACCTCTGTTCAGTGCAGTAAATATAATTACATGACATATTCTTGACAGGGGAGTATTAATTGCTAATGCACTTCACTATGATTTGAACTCTATTATGTATTGTTTGCTCTCTCCCCTAGCTCTTCTGCCTTTAGCCTGTTAAGGAATACTAACACGATCTGAATGTAAAAGTTTCTCCATTGCAGGAAAAGCTGCTCCCTTTTACACTGTGGGAAAGCAGCATGGCACCAGCTGTGTTTGCAAGCTCCTATGCTGGTAGCTTGCTGGCAACTTTGGTTGGTGTCCCAGGCCACAGGGTGAAACATAAATGAAGTTGGAAAGCAGCTTATAGCATCCAGCTAAAAGATGTGTCTGTGCTTCTAGTACCTCCTGCCCTGCACCTCTGTTCAGTCTTCTCTCTGCAAAGCTTCTGCCTTGGTCCACTGTCACTGCAGCACCCAGACTAGGCTGACAAAAGACAAGAAAAACAACCCCTGTTTGTTGAAATAAGTTAATGACTTAGAGAAGAGCACAAAAGAAAGGAGATGGGCTGTGGTGTTTTATGAGCCCACAGTGGGTAAATGTGCAGGCAATTGTGTGAACATCTGCCCATGGGCTGTCTTGGGGACTCCTTGGCCCCAGGCATGTGCGTTGTGCATCTCCCACAGCCACATGTTCCCAGAAAATGGGAAGAGCATGAGGCTGGCCTTGCTGCCTGGACACGTTGTGATGCTCTGCCAGGTGCTGGCCTAGGCACCCATCTCTGGCCTTGTTATCCTGGTCTCCTCCCAGGCAAGGAATACTTGCTGAGTCAGCAACCCCATGGTTGGCTGTCCTTTCTTTCTCTCTCCCCTGTTGCCTTCTCTCTCTTGGGAGAGACAAGTTTTAGACTGTAATTGTTAAGAAGAAGACTTTGAAAACCTGCCATGTGGATGATAGAATAGTTCTAGAAATAATAGTTCTAGAAAGAAAATGGAAAGAAAGCTAAAGCTCTGGGCCTTTTTCTGTCTGGATTACTTGATGGATTTGATTAATAATAATTAACGATTTTGGGTGCTTGAGAGTGGAGAAAAATTGGACTAGGAAGAGTAGCTCTGGAGCACACTTACTTGCTGTCTGCACAGAGCCCAGAATCTCTGAGGGCATAAACAGCTGAGTGCAGAGCAGATGGAATCATTTTTTGGTGTTAGTTATTTTAATACAAAGGGACATGGGAACATTAATATGCAAAATAAAAAATCAATTTACCACATAATTAAAATGAACAGAACATGAAAGTTCAAGAGAAAAAGAAGAACTTTTAAAGCCTTTGAACATTTTTCATGTTTGTTTCACAATAGACTGGTGGTAATAAACAAGTAAAACCAAAAGCGAGAGATATTTTCCATGTTATGTTATTTAGCAAGAAATTTTGATCCAGTTTAATGAGAAGTAAAGACCAGGCTTGAATATAGCAGAGTGGTTTATTAGCATAGAGAACTATGTAGGTTAGGTTGATAGCATAAGCTTGAGCTGTCTGTGGTGAGAAAATATGGGGAGCCATCAATACTCTTGATGTCTGGAAATGGTCTGACTTGTGACAGTAGTCAGCTCTAAAACCCATCCCACATTGCTGGAAAATAGTAATCCTTTAATAGTCCTCTTGAAAACCTTACTCATGAAGAGTGGCACTTTAAAACTTTGTGGAGTTAAGCGCAGCAAACAGTTTATTGAGCTAATTAGGCCACTTTTTCTGTTAATTATCCATGAAGACTGAGCATTTTGCTGAATTATTTATTTGGAATTATTTGATGAATAGGGCGTGTGAGGATATTTCAACCTCAAGAACTATCTGCCATGACTATTACTTTAGAATTTGCTGTTCACACTCTGTAATTAGCTAGATAAGTCATGTGGGTTTGTTTTGCTGTGATTGGACATCTCCCAGATTTATAGTTTTCAAGAAAACTGGGCATATACTGAAGTGAATACATCTTGCCCAAGTGATCATTCAAATTCTAGAGAGTGACTGACACTTAAAGTTCAAGAGCAGAACAAAGCAACGAGCCCATTATGTTTACTGTCATAATGTTTTGTGGGCAGCTATGGATAGGGGACGTCTGCTGACCATAACTGCAGTTATCCTTTGTTGTACAGACCAGAAAAATTCCTCCCCCAATTAGTGTTGTTCTTTGCAATTATTTTTTCACATGCATCTGCTTTGTGCAGCCAACATTGTTGCTCTGTTAGTTGTTTGTCACGTTACGCTGGAGTTTGCGATAGATGTCCTTTGCTGTGCAGCTTTCTTCCAAACGAGGAATAGCAACACAAACTGTTTTTTATGAGAGTGTGACTGCAAGAACTGTCTAATACTGGAAATCTGTGACCACCAGTGCCATTGCAAGACTGCTGCTGGCATGTGATACTGGCTGGTCTGGGCAGGGAAGAGAAGTCTGGCCCAGGTTTGTTGGTCTGTGCCCTCAATCCCTGTGGTGCTCTGGCTGTGTTTCGCACTTGTATTGAAAATCTGCACCTTAGTGCTTGGTGCAGTTAGTGGGTACTAACCAGAATTCGCCAGACCTCACCAGCAGCGTCACTGCCTCACTGTTCTGCCCACTGCATCACAGCTGTGAGGCAAAATGGATGCCTTCTCAGTTATTCATTCACATAACTGGCCCTTTAAATTAGGCAATAGGATTCCAGACACCAGTTATGGCAAAAACGCACGATGTTCATCTCCATTATCTCTGTTATTTAAGGCTTTCAGAAAACCACTAACTTTAACTCCTACACTCAAACAAGCACACACTAGCACACAGAGTTAAGCCAACTTTTTAACTCCCAGTCATTAAGGATGTCAAAACATTCTGATATATGATATAAACTCATTATGACTGGATTTTGTTTTTATTAATGTAAGGGTTAGGTTGTGAAGAACAGAGGATATTTTAAGCCTCTTACTCTGTAGAGACAATGTGATTTGGTGGTTTAGCATTGTAATATTTTAAAGGGCTTGTTAAGCCCCAATCAGAGCACATTAAGCGCTAACATTTTTAAAGTGCATAATAAGACCTAAACATTTTAATAGCATATTAACTTGTAACATAAACCAAATACAGTCATACTGTTGTCTTTTTCCTAGTGTTTTTGCTATAACAAGTTCAAACAAGTAACAGATACTTTTAACAACTATTAGAAAGTTGTGGGTTGTTCTTCTTGTCTAAAAGAAAAATTCCTGCATGAGAGATTTCATTTTGAGTGAAATTTTTAAATTAATGCAGAAAACTTTGCTTTGAGAATTTCCTTGAGCGGTGTTAACGCATTAGAGTGTGCTGCTGGAGAGAAGGATTGCTTTCAGTGAATCGGCGTTTCGTACTAGGAACATGCTTGAGAAGTTTTATTCGGATCCGATAATTTTGGAGTGAAGAAGCACTGTGGGATGGGCTCTTGCTGGTGAAAAATGTTCATTTAAAATCTGTGTGGAATTTTGGGGCTTTTGGTTGTTTGTGGTTTTTGGTTTTTTCTCCCCAGTATGATCTCCTGCAAGTGATTCCGGAAAAGAGGTACGAGTTCATTGATACTGTGGCCCAGCAATTTCCTTTTAGAAAAAAAAAATGAAAGGAAAGTACAACGTAGCCTGTGAGCGTCTCTTCTTAATTGGTTTGGAACCTCTTGATGAGTGATTCCAGACGCACCTTCCCTCCAGGGAGCTGAGCACACCACCTCTGCAACTATCCCAGCCCCTCCCAGGTTATGGCAAGGCATCTGAGCCACACTTTAGACCTTCCCCATGGTATTGTGAGGAGAAGTTGTGGCTCACTCATTTCAGCTCAGGTTTGATTGGAGCTGCTTCTGCTTTACTGTGGTGGCTCTGACCAGAGTACCTTCTATGGTGGTGGCAGAAGGAAGATGGTGTAGTGCCTTTTGGAAAGCAGTTTGCAAAATGGAGACAGCTGGGCAAAACTGACCCAGAGCTGTCCACATAGTACTTGACCAAGCGTGTCCCTTCATGTGGACAGTCACAGTGATGTGGAAATGTGCTAGTAGGTTTGGTCCATGAGCTGTTGTGTCCATGTAATTGTCTCTGCATTACTGTCTTATTGCCATGAGATACCAAGGCACCTTAACTCAGTGGCCTTGAACATGAACACATCTTCTGAATTGTATGTTACTACTGCTGTGGCAGGCAGTGAGCAGGACGTACCTAAAGTTCAGCATAATTTGGGTAAATGCAGACCAGTTCCGGTCTAGGTCTGGGCAGGTAAAGAGTTCCATAATAGCTCCGTCTTGAGAGCTGGCATATGTTTGCTCTTTATCAAAGATACTCCCTTTATTGTGATACTGACAGGGCAACTTCTGGGTAAGACATTGTGGGATGTGGGAAGGGCTGCTGAAGGCATTCAAAGTCCCTCCAAAGTGAGCACAGGACCTTGCTGTGTGTGCACAGTATGTCCTTAAGTCCTGTTGGGATTTTTCTCTGGCAGCTGGGGAAAGGCTGTGAGATGCTGCAAGGGAACCATGTTCAGTTTGAATCTAGTCTAGAACTGTTACTCTGGTACAGGGATGTGTTTTACTTTCTTGGTCTATTTATTCATTCCATGTAGTAAGTTGGAATTAGTTAGAATAAAAGATAAAACCCCATCTTTATTCTGGAGTAAGACTGACCACAGAGGTTTAACTACACTAGTTAATTGCACAATGTAATTGGGAAAGTGTTACCATGAGGACAAACTCCAGTCAGAGAGAGACAAAATCTTTAAAATGCGATAGACTCCACCTGTAGAAATAATTCTCTGTAGTCTAGGACTAATGTTTCTTTATTTTTATGAAATAACTTGAGTCAATAAAAAGAAAGGGCTTTGTTTTTGCCTGAACTGTATTCCAGTGTTAACAAGAGTGACGTCCTGTGAAACGTGGGATATCTGAGGGGCTGAGGATGTGCTGCTGTACCAATGCTGTTGTGGCCTGTGATTTGGGAAATGATGCAGTGGATGTTTTTCAGGACTCTAACTCTTTGGCAAACACAAGAACAGAGGGGGGAAAATTGTGTAGAAAGTCTGCACAGAGAGAGAGCATCAGTTACACCTTGGGCTATGCCTGGAAAGATTTGGTGCACTCTTCTCTTTCTCCTCAAATTCTTTCCTCAAACCTGTGAGTTTTCCATGTATTTGTAAAAAAAAAAACACCAGATCACTCCCCTAACAAGTCTGCGCTCAAATGTATTGACTGTGGCTCCTTTGTGAGATTCAAATATTGCAGTTTAGGTTAATCTCTCTGGGAACTACCAGCCTAAGGTCCCTCAGTGCAAATTACATCCTTCTCTGAACCAGACAGCCTCTAGGTATCTGTTCTGCTGCTCCTGCTGTCCAGCCAGGAGAAGAGAAAGAGGCAGTGGTGTGCTGTAAGGGACTGTGCTCTGTGCTGAGTGGAGTTGCATGGAGCACCTGGAGCACTTTCGATGTCCGTACAAGCTATCTAAGTGAACTCTTCAGGGACTGTAGAATAGCACTGCATGTGGTACATGTACCTGGATTAACTGTACTCCTGAGGATGAGCCAATCTTACATGCTTCTAGCCCTTCTTATTTCAATAGGAGTATTTATGGATGCTGATCGTTCAGTCTGTGTTTTGACAGGTATTGCTTCTACCTCATTGCATAGTAGCCTGCAGCTTACAGACACTGTTTTTATAGAATGCAATGAATACATCTACTATAGAAGCAAGGCTCACATGGTCTTCTCCTTGTATACTGGTCTGACTGGATGCAAGTGCAAACACATTAGCCCAGTATTAAGCTCAGGCTAATGTACCTACCTTACTAGCAAAGTTTATCGATTCAGGACTGAAGTTTGTGGCCTCTAAAATTTGGATAATATCTAGTCAACAAGGAAAACTGGTAGAAAATTCTCATGCCTGTTACTCTATGATAAAATGTTTACCTGTGGATAAAGTGTTTTAGGAAACTGGAGTAGTGTTATTGTATTTGGGAGGGATTTCTGCTTAAACATTGTTTTATTTAGAAAATGAAAATGTTTTATTTAGAATATGGAAACATGTTGACATGTTGATCAACTTGACTGCGAGAACTGATGAGTGGGGCAGAGAAAGAGATAAAAACAAAAGGTTTGAGAAGAACTATAGAATTATCTTTATTAAATATCTCCAGGAACCCAGAAGTTTTACCTAGCTTGGCACAGAACTGATAATTTTCAGTGGTGAAAATTAAATTAATATATAATTACTAAAAAGTATGTGTGTTTTCAGTTTATTAGTGTAGACAAAGATCACCCTTGGATAGTTAGTTAATTTGGCAAATGAATCTAACTTTTACAGGCATCATTTATAGAGATGAAAGCATGTGGCTCAGGAAAACAGTGAAGAGAGTGTGGTATGATACTAAATACTTAGTAAGGTAGAAGCACATTTCACACTGTGTTAAAGAGTAGGTTTGAATCTCTTCCAGTATTTTTAAAGTCTTCAAGTCTTTTGACAGAAAGAGTTGAGGAGTCAAGACAGAAGAGCATCACAGCTCCTAATTTGTTTCAATAGGTTGCTTTAATAATGCTGAAGGAGTTGAGGTGTACATCGCTTTTCAGGCGGTATGGAATGGTAACAGCTTTCAGTTAGTGCAAATTCTCTTTTCTTTTTGTCTTTTTCCTCTCCTTGGAACAAAAATGTTGATGTGAAACTGAAAACTCCTTTCAGATGCCTGCTGGGCTGGCAGGATGTCAAGTTGTTTGGCTTGACGGTCTCTCTCTTTCACTCCCTTCACATTGTTTACAGACAACATACTCCACTCCAACTGACTGTATTTAAATATCAACTAATTATGTGTGAGAGGATCTGGGAAAAGGGCACTACAATGAAAAGTCTCCATGTCTTAGGAATAGATCTTGCTGCAGGCAAATCACAAAGCACCATCCTAAGTAAAGCATATAGGACATAGACACAGAAAAGAGGTATGAAGAGACAAAAAGTGCTTTCTGCTATGTGATTAGAACTGAGAGAGTAGGTGACTCCCAGCTTTTGCCCCAGGTTGTATACACTGATGCAGAAGGCCATCTAGGTGCACTATGTTTGTTAGATTCAAGAAAGGGGAAGTTCCTGCAAGGTCCATACTGCACTGTCAACCTGGATCACAGCTCATGACTTAGTTGCTTTGGTACCCCGTAAGAGTTTCTTAATTTAGACATTGAAGTGGCTTAAGCACGTATTTTCTTGATGTGCGTGCTCAGATTTGCTTGTAACGTGGACTGCATTTTCTGCATGTTATAGTGAAACTACGTGGTTCAAGGACTGTTAGTTCTGCAGTGTCTTTGCTGTGGAGTTCTTGGAAGACAGGCAAGCCCTCCTGCAGCTGGGCCAGCTGACTGGAAAGGAGTCCTTACACATCTCAGCACAAAGTGCTGTAAGATATGAGTTTGGACACAGGTAACTGTGAAATCTAGATGGTACAGTGGTTTTGCAGAAGAGGGACTCATATCTAGGCTAAGTAGTAGTGTTCACTGGTAGCTCAGGTCAGCCGTGGAAGTGGTGTTGCATGGAAAGTTGGGGGAGATTCTTGATCACGTAGAGGCTAAGAGTTAGTCTGTCAGCTTTGGTGTAGCCATCACAGAGAAGGCTTTGTTTTGATATTCTTGAATTTTTAAAACCATATTACAGGTTTTTCTTCTTTACAGCCTTCTCTTTCTTTTGGTTATATACCCTTTCTTGTCAAATTTGGTTGAAATAAGTAATATGATAAAAATGGAAAGATAAAAACATCCCTGATGGGGAGTCCGTTGGGCTTTTTTCTTGTCTTGTTTATGTGGTGTGGAGTTTTATTGGTGACTGAATATGACTTGGATTTTACAGTTTTATCCAGAAAATTCACCTAGCTTTGCATAGATCATATCGTATTCTTTAACTGCTTGAAAACAATACCAAGCTACATTAAAAATCTGTGTCCAGCAGTTTGTTTGCTTAAAAAAAAAACACCCCAAAAGTGATGGGGAGGGAAAATAGCAGTGTTGGATCCTATTGTGACTAAGGAAATCATCTTCAGGAGCCTAATCTACCAAATGTGCTTATCTGTTCTCAGGAATTACAATGTGGTTACTTTGCAGTCTATTATGCCAAGTTGCATGCAATGTGTTAATGATATTGGTAATTTAGTAACTATGTTCCACACTAATTAGTAAAGCTGAATATCTTATTGCTCATCCTGGATCACTTTCAATGCTGCTGCATATTTTTTCAGTGTGTTTTACCTCTTGTCATTAGAGCGTGTATGTACAAGCCAACATACCTTGTGAACTTTGGAAAGAAACTCAAAGCCCCCAGTGTTTTCTTATGTCTGTCATATTAAGCAAGAAAACAATCTGGTGGTTTGATAAAGAGATTATTGTAGAAGGACAGCTTCTGTGGTTTAAGGAATAGAACTGACTAGAATCCTTTTCTATCACTCAGTTACATGCAGTGTAAAGGACAATGTTCTCTGTTGCAAATATAGATGAGAGAAAAGGTTTTGACATAATAAATCTAACTATACTCCCACAATCAAACATTTTGGTCAGAGGTAGGTAAAATGAAGGGTTACACACTATAAGATCTCTATCATGCTTATTCCTGTTATCATCTGCAATAAATTTTTAAAAATGAAGCATGCCTGTCTTTTGTGAACTGCCTGAGTGGGAAAGTATGGAAAAGAATTAGCATTACAGTAAGAAAAAGCGGCTATTTGGAAATGGCCTTACATCAGTATCAGATGTACAAACTTGGGTTACATTTGTTATGTGCTGGGTTCTCTCAAGACCACTGTGAAATGCAGATGTGTTAGCAGTTAAAGATCTTTAGGGAGATGGATGGATGCTGCGTTTACAGAGCTAAGAAGAGATCCATTGCCTTTTCCAACAGCTTGAATATCAATCTTCCCAGCCTTTTATAAAGTACGTAGAACAGTCTAGTGTAAGGATTGAACAGCCCTCTGGGAGGAACCTTAGAAGCTGAGAGAAGACTTGAATTGACATTTCAGATTAACAAACCAAAGTGGATCACACAGAGACTCTGAAATACTTACAGTATCTGATACCACATCTTCACATGATGCAGACTGTGTTAGGGTATCCCTGCAGACCCTTTTCACTTCAGCATGTGAATGCATAGTGATATGCATAGGAAAACCATGTCAACTTCATTGCCCTGAACTAGTTACTAGCATTTGGGCAGAGATGAACTATTGGGTTTTATTAACTAAATCAGTAACAAAGCCAGCTTCAGGGCCTTGGGGCAGTTAAAAAGGTAGATGAAATATTCAGATTTAGTGGAGAGGACTACAGAACACTCAGAATGTACTGCTCTGTCACTCTGTGAATCCTTGATACACCCACATCTTGAACGCTGGCGTTCTCATCTCAAAAGGGACAGAACAGCTGCAGGCAACCAAAGGCAGAGAACAGTTTCTATACACAGGAGAACCAGAATGGCTGGGAATTAGCAGCTTGCTTGAGTTAAGAGGCATTCAAGGTCCAGAGCGGCCTGTAGAAGTGATTTGGAGATACTGGTCAGTGTTGCAGAATGTGACATCAAATTGATTATCAAGGGACATGTTCAAAGCCAACAGAAAGGGGTTTAGCACCATGTGAAACCCATTGACTTGAATTGTGGTGGATACCAAAAGCTGACAGGCTTAAAAAGTATGAGAGAAATTTATAGAGGGAAAAATCCATCAAAGACTATCAAGCAGAAGGATACTGCTTATGCTTAGGAAGCTGGAACCGTTATTGTAGACTGGGAGGCTGTACTGGGAATTTATCACTGTGGGTTACTAGTGCTAGAGGCTCGATACAGGACCTCGGATTGATCCAGTAATGTTTTTCCTGTGTCTGTAATGAAATGACCAGTTGAGATCTGCGTCCAATTTGTTGATCCTGAATCAGCCAGTAGCAATGTATAGACAGGGACACTGATGAGACTGTATCAACATCTTAGTGGGCCGGCAGCAGTTACTGCTTCAAAACGATTCCTGTACAAAGTGAACACTCTTTCTGTCAACTGACAGACTGCAGTCTGTCCTGAGATCCTGTAACCAAATAATATTTGTCTGCTGATAGTGGAGATGAGCTGTCTGGAGATACATTTTTCAAGAGCAAATGACAGATATTAATTTGATATATTCAAAATAAAAAAGCCAAAGAGGAGGGTGACTTGGTCAGCACAAGCTGCTGTGCTGCCTGGGAGCACTGGCTGCTAGACTGGTCTGTATTCATAGAATCATTAGGGCTTAGAAGGGACCTCGAAAGATCATCTAGTCCAATTCCCCTGCCACAGCAGGATTACCTAGACCAAGTCACACGGGAACACATCCAGGCGGGTTTTAAACCAGTTGTATGAATTTCTCCAAATATCTTTGCGTTAGAAGATAATTTTTTTCCTATCTGTGTATCGTTGCTATGTTGTTTGAACTCTTCAGTGCGACTGTTCATTTTCATGATATTAAAAGTAAGTAGGTGTCTGGAAAGATGAGATCTTAATTCTGTCACTACATCGATTGCTTTGAGTGGATAAAAATGGAAAATATTTCCCCCTTAAACATTTATTAGTGCACACCTGCTGTGCTGCTTGACATTCACAGAACTGGTGTAGTGCTTGAGAACTCAGTACTATTGGGATCAGATTCAAGCTCCAGTAGAGCCAGAGAAATATATTTTGTATTTTACCATCTTTTCTCAGAACATAAATACAATAAAATTATAAAAAATGAATTTAAACCCCAAATATTTCCCCTGGTATGAGGCAATTCAGCATGAAATAGTGCCACACAAAGAGACTCCTGCTGGTCTACAGCCCAAGGTTAAACAGTAATTTAATTTTATCTTGTATAATAATTTACCAGATAGCAGTTAATAATTGAAGAGAATTCCATATTTCATAGAAAAATCTTCTTTATTAAAAAGAAATCTAGTAGAAAAAAAATAGGAATAATGTCAGGGAAGAATAGTGCATCTTTGTTTTACATGCTTACAGGTTAACAAAAATGAGTGTTTGATTCCATATGTGTAAATTGAACAGAACAGTTAAGAGACCCGTCAGGGAAAGGAAATAATGGACAGAATATTGCAATAGAGCTTGCAGTGGGGCTGAGCCCTGAGCAAGGCAGGTCAGTGGAGACCTCACTGAGGGGAGGCTGTGCTGGCCCCCAGTGAAATCCATGGCACTTTGTCAGGCAGTTTTGTAATGCCTTCCCCCACAAAACTGGTAGAACTCGGTTATGTTTCACAGTTGCAGAACAGAAGAGCAGGCAGCTTTGTTGGAACTTATCTTGTTTTTCACAGCAGCCTTCTCAGTGAGTTTTCATGGTACAAAAATAAGAATGGGACTATGCTGAGCAGGCTCAACCTGTGCCTTGAAAATAATGGTGTCTAGCTGTTGTCTGGGGCACGAGGGCTCCAGATTAATTCACTAGATGAAGTGCTTAGCGTTCTCATCTGAAAAGTCACCGACCTACATCCCAGTGCCTGGTTAGTATTGCCCTTCAGGGAGCTGGCAGTAGAGGGAGGAGATACGATTTCCCCTTTACCCTGCTCTCCATGCCTCAGGGATGCTCAAGAGAGTCCATATATATGCTCTGTGCTTCTACAGTATCTTTTTCCATGACTGGAAGAGTGTTGGGACAGTCTATGTTCTGTTGAAACCTTTGGCACCATCTCTTCCTTTGTCCTCCTGCTTTGGCTTCTGCTCAGTAAGTCCCACAGAGCGCTCTGAAATGTGCAGTGGATGTATTTCTCTCTGCTTCACTTGACAAATCCCCTATCCCTACTGCAGAACAGGCCTGTCTTGTATTTGCTAATGGGATCCTTCAAAAGCGGGTGAGCATCATGTTTTTACCTGTTTCCAAAATGGATGAATATATCCTAGTTCTGGCAGATTCTAAATAGCCAGAAGTGATTTTTTCATATCAGAGTTGTTCCTGAGTTTAGGGCTTTTTTTCCTCCCCACACAAATATATCTGTTCCAGTAAAAATGTCATCAGATCCAGGGTGGGGTAAAGCAAGAGGAAGAGCTCCACCCAAGCTTAGTGGTTAGGACACTCATCTGAGATGTGGGAGACCTAGATTCAAGTCAATGTTTTCCTGGTTCAGAGTGGGGACTTGAACCTGAATCTCCCACAGATCGACAAATACTGCTGACTATTGAGTTGGGGATGCAGGGCTTGGTTTCTCGGGATATTTGAGTTTTATTTTTATTTTATATTGTGTTGCAGACAAGTTTCAAGCACTGACATTATTTTGCAAGAAATAGAATAGCTCTTTTCCAGGCAGCCCTAATTCTCTACATGGCAAACTCAGCCAGGGGTCTTAGAAACAGGCTTTTGCCATGGCTTTGGAAATGAACATCTGGAGGCAGAGCCATAGCTGAGCCATTGCACATTAGAAGAATGTGCTTTGGACCGTGTGGCTGGGTGGGTAAGCAAAAGCAGTCAGCTGCTTGCACATGGACATCACCCTGACCAAATGCCATTTGGGGCCCAGAAGTTTTTCTCAGAGCAATTAGATGAATAAATACAGGAACCAGGGCAGTTTTTCTACCGACAAATAATGTAAGGAGCTGATTGAGGGATTAATCTGCGTGGAAGCTAAAAACAATCTCATTGAACAAATGTAGATGCTATGACTTCTGTTGAAAATTGCTGACCACATCTGTTTAATGTCTGACAATGTGGTTCATTCTTAAAAAAAAATAAATCTGAAATTTGGTGTATCTAGGCAAACTCCCTTCACTTCAGACAAGCTTCCACACAACATGGGACTACGGGTTTATTTTTTTTCCTTGCACGATGAAGGAAAGTCCTACATTACCTTCACTGAAAAACAAACTTGCATGAGCCTGTAATTACACCTGGAGTATTTTCTAAGGAAAACTTTCTGGTTTGGAACTACTTTAGATTTTGCTGAAGTAAGACTCCACAGTTTAATGTAGGTATTTTCAGTGCTTGGTTATTATTAGGAGAAGAAAGTGTTTTGGTTTCTGAAAAATTGTAAGAGATTCCAGGTAAAGAGAAAAGAAATTATAACGTGATGAGAGACATTGAGAAAGCATATATGACTTTGTGTTTGTAAAGCTGAACTATAGAAACTGAGTGACTGCTTATGTAACAGATCCAGTCTCAGCTGGGGAATGGTAATCTGTGCCTGTTTATCTTGAAGATCTATCACTTTTAATGAAGGATAATAGCACTCACAACAGCCACATACATGTCTGGAAAAAGCCCACGTGTGTAGGTGCAAAAATTTGCTTTCCTCGGGCAAACACGCTTGAAAAGTTGAATGCTGTGGTTGTACATTGGTTTTGGCAGCATCGTGAAGAAAAACACTCCACCAGACAATACATCTTGTCAATTATAGTCCTGTATCTCTTTAACCCTTTGAATTGGTTTTTCCTACCTTTTCATTGTTCACAACCGCAGTCATTTTTTGAGTGACATATTGAAATTCGAGCTAATTTGGATGACTAAAACCATCTCCTGGTACTATGTCATTTTCGTGCTGCCGAAGTTGAGTCTGTGTTTGTGGCACAAGCTATTTATTGTTTGCACTATTGGGGGCAGCACCTGAAACCTCAGTGTGCCATGAGCTGGACAGAGGTTGTGCAAAACATTTTGTGGCAGGATGTGAGCCCAGCCAGGCAGCTCTGCTGCCCTTCCTTCTGAGAACACTGGCACTGAGCCTTGCAGTGGCTGGAGCAAACAGCTGTGGAAAGAGGAGACAGACACAGCAACCAACTCAAGGACTCTCTGGTGGGAGGCACCTCCCAGACCGGTTCCACACCACATTAGCACTATATGATCATGAGGTCTCTGCGTACATCTGTGGCTGTTCAGCCCTTCCATCAGTTGCAGAATTGCTACTGGTGAGATGCTAAGAGATGAACAGAGAGGGACTGTTAGGGAGCATGAGGCTGTGGCTTCACCTCAAATGGCCAGCAGACTGAGTCTTAAAACTTCAACAGTGACGTTTCGCAAAGCAATGCAGTTAGGTCATTTCCATTATCACACCTATTTGTCCAGTCGAAAGGAGACAAGAGCTGGCTTCTCTGTGCATTTATACTTTCTAACCCTGATCTTGCAAAAACATGGTTTCTTTTCTTCAGTGGCAGTCAGGTCATTGCAGATCTCCTTGTAGGACTGGCATCTAGTTGATCCTGGTGAGCTCAGGTACCCGAAATATCCATTGTTACTTACTGTGGGGTTGGCACAGCATCACTAGGGATGTGCTGACATTGCTGCCAGTTTGGTAGCTGCCATCTCAGTTTTCTGAGTTGCCTGCTGTTTGCTGTTAATTCGGACCTGGAAGGTCTCTCATGTGCACAAGGTACTGTGACTATCTGCCCTGTACTAGGTCTGTCTCTCACTCATTGCAGTGGTCTTGATGCACTGGCCCACATGCACGATGCAGTGTGTGGGCTGCTCTGCAAGCCAGCAGCTAGCTACACCCCAGCTGCAAGGTGACAGCAGTCACTGTACTGAGGCTGGTGCTCTAGTGTCTACAAAAGCTTTCTTCACCCCCTCATCCCGTCCCAGGTCTATACCCACATGAAAAGCTAGTGTTTAGTAGCAGGAATTGAGAAGCTCTTGTGAGGCTGTTTGCAAGTACCACATCCCCAGCTGGGCCACTTCATATCCAATACACTAACAAAATTTTCATCCATGCTGGGAGGGAGAACGGATAGAGACAAGTGATGGGAGATTTAGGCTATCTAGGATATTTGTCTGTAGGTTTAGGCTGGGCCTCAGGAAGAGATTTTTCCCAGAGAGAGTGGTCAGGCACAGGAATGGGCTTCCCAGGGTGGTGGTTGAGTGTCTAAAAGTCGCTTAGATGTTGTATTGGGGGATCTGGCTGAGAGGTGAACTTGTAGAGTAGGGTTGGTGGTTGGACTCCATGATCCCAGGGGTCTTTTCCAACCTGAATGATTCCATGAAACTAAATATCTTTTAAGCAGTTTCCAGATCAAGTTTCTAGTTCTCAGTTTCACATGTCTTGCTTTTCAACCTTTCTTCTTTTATCTCAGTTGATGTGCTTTTCTATGGAAAAGCTAAGCAGAGAGGCCTCACTTAATACACCTTTAACCAGGACAAAAAATCTGCCATTTTCTGAGGATTGCTTGTTATTTCTTCTGTTGGAGCTGTTTCTGGGAGCATCCATACTTGGCCTCTCAGTAATGCCAGCTCATCTGCTGGCTGGTCCAAAATACTGCCTGTGACAATAGCAGGTGAAGGAGAGCTGTGTTCTTGGTTTTATTTTTCATAACCATATTTAAGACAGCTAATAACGGTCTGCATCTAAGAAAGTTTCTAGCTAATAACCTTTGCAGAGCAAAGTGAGAACAAAACACAACATTTGTTACTATGTGGTTTTAGAGGGAAGAATTTCTTTTGTGTGCGCTGCTTCTATAAGCCAGAGCAGTAGAAAGCTTTTTCCATTCAAAAGCCTCTGTAAAGTACATGGTATTTAAGAAGGTTTTGGTTTTGTAAGATGGCTAATTATTTTTATTTGAAAAATACATAAACAATCTAACTGGGTTATTTAAAATCCATTTGCTTTCATTATAGTGGATGTTTAGTTCCTTGCCATTTACAATGTATTTCTCAAAATTGTTTTCTCCTTTCTATCTCCTTGCCAGCTGGATTTCTATTCTGCCATTGCTAGCTGCCTTTTTTTTTTTCCCTGCCAAAATCTGAAACATTTTAAAATTACATTAAAATGGTTTAAAATTAGACTGTATGAGCATAATTTGGAAAATGTGTTAGATTGACTCAACCTAATGAGTCAGGACTTTTTTTTTAGATACATTTGGTATATTGTAATATTTTATCCGACTGTCAATAACTCTACAAAGGGGGATAAAAATGAAAAATGGTCCAGTGAAGCAGAAAAAATCACAATACAGTAAGTATGGGAACAATTAGGAGCTGATTCTGCATCATTTATTTTGCAAAGGTTTTTCTAGACACAGCTTTACCTAGGCAGCATTCTCCTTTCAAGCTAAAGACAGATATGTTTATTTATTAGGATTTCAGCTCAGAGTGGAGATTTCCATTTCTTAACACACACCAAGGAGCTATGCTCATGCGTTTAAAACTGTTTACAAAAATGGACTAATAAGAGAAAACAGCTTTATCATTGTGGTTTTTCTTGTGGTCAGCATCTGCACGAGAGAAGGAAGGGTATGAAGGAAGGGTAGTCACATTTCAACAAAAAGACAACAGAGCAAATCCTGCTCTGTTAGGTGGCTGTAAGGCCATAACTAACTGCCAATTCTGAGTGAGTAGTTACGGAATGGTACTGCTGTGCGCAGAAAAGAGGACTTGGCGCTGTATCAATAAAATAATTTCAGGGAGGTGGGAAAGAAAGCAATGTGCTGTTTCTGCTTGCACGTTTAATCTGCTCTTGCAAGTCATGTCCCTCAAGAAACAATCTTGAGGATAAATCATCCTATGTGACTCTCTTTAAGCCCACTGAAGCAAGATTTACACCTCTGTCATTGATCCAAAGCCTGTGTTCTAACCATCAAGCCCTGAGCAATCTCCTCCTTATTTTCCAGCATGGGTTGAGGCACCAGTTTGCCGTTTGAGCTACTGTTACCAGATGCATTGCTCTGGATAACCTTAATCACAATAAATCTATGGATAGCTGTGACCTAGGATCATACGACTGGCTGCTCTAGCACCTAGCTGCTCAAAAGCTCCTTGTTTCGAAAGAAGAGGTTGTAAATGTAAGGGTTGGGAATAAGACAATTCAGTGCAGTATGAACTGTATGGGGGTCCCTCCCATTTCTGGTAAAGGGCATCATAGAAACTCGTTCTTGAGTTCTGTCCTGCACAGACCCGAAGTAATCTCTGCTAACCAAAACATCTGGTGGGTCCAGCAATGTTTGTCTGCCACGTATTGGTGAGAAGCGAGGTCCTTTGCAATCTCCTGTTAGTGCGTGAGTGAAGCCCTTAGCGGGGTGCTCAGCAAATGGCAGGTGCTGCTACCTCATGTCACCCACAGTGTGGTGTGCATGGTGGTGTACAGGGCCAGTATCAAGGCGCTGCGGCTCCTTCCTGAGTCTGGCAGCAGCGGGTTGTATAGGCTGTGCTCTTCGCCTGCGTATGCTGTGACAGGCTTGCATGATCAATATAGAAGTATTGATACATGTGAAAGGCTTGTCATTGCAAAACATGAAATTGCATTAAACTAGATCTTTTGGATAAATAATTTGCAATATTCTTTACCCAAAGGGCCCTGTCTTGAGCTCTTACCTAGCTTAGATTCCCACTGACTCTGAAATAAGAGTTGAGGCAACTGTGTTTGGAAACTTTACAAAGAAAACATATGCATCCAGTTTGCTCAACATGGGTGTCTGAAGAAATGGTAAAAGGTGTCCAAGACGCAAATGTTTGTTTATGAAACACTCGGGAGAATTTCACAATGGCATGTTAGAGCAACCTAATTTTCCATTTGAACCTTTGTACATCAGATACGTGTGGTGTGGTATCTACTCAGCACCTGTCCCGTCATCTCATTCCCACTGATTGCTGCTTCATGAACTTACTGTGACAGCAGAGCCTCTTAGCTTGCAGTGCTATGATAGCCTTGTGCTAATCCAGGTGTGTGTTACTCTGGAGAAAGTTATCTCACTGGCTGTACTTGCCCAGCAGTATTTGGCACCAGTGCTTATGGAACAGTGTGGGGAACACAGGTGAGCTGACATTCTGTGTGGTTTTCATGTGGATCAGTCCCCTGGTCTGGTTGCCTGTGCAGTCACACAAGGATTGGTGCTTACACAATGGAAGAGAAGAGATTACATGGTCAGACCTACCTGTTGCAGCAGCAATGGTCACTTAGTGCAGCTTGATGTTGGCTCAGTGTCAACACAGGTAACACTTTTCAATACAATGTGTGGAACTAGATTTTAGAGCTTTATCTGCCTTAAAGGTAAGAACTCCACCAGTGTAACTTCCTACAGTGTCCAAAGGGGACCAATGGTTTTCTTGCTTCACCTTAACTTTTTCCAATTGTTAACCCAGGGCAGTGACCAAGTCTGGGAAGCAGCTGTCTGCAAACCTTATGTAAGTTCTTGTAGTTCTTTGCTGTATTGTAGGAGAACTATTTCATCTCAGTTCTTTTTTAGAATGTGAATCCAATTTCAAAACTATGATAGTGCGCTTCAGCATGGATTGCAGCGTTTCCGGGATCACGTGTAGCTGCAAACTTTCACTTCATGCTAACGTACTGGACTCTAATGGATGAACTCTCTAAACTCAATGTTCTGAAAGTATGGAAGTATTTTGAAATAAAACCCCAGTAGATAAAAATAATCCTCTTGCATTTTACTCCCAGTTAACCTCTTGATGAAGGAAGACATAGAGTTGGGCGGTAAAGCTGAAAGTCCAGTTACTTTCAATGTGACTATTAATGGAATAGCTCTGCTTCTGTGTTAATGAATCAGAATTTGCCCCTCAGTAAATAATCTCCAACTTCAACATCCATGAACAAGGAGTGTGAAGAAAAAAGCCATAAATACTGCACAGTCCTAGGTCAAGGCAAGTGGACATTTTATGGTGGTGGACATCATAATGATTGAATTGCAGCTGAAGTCCTAAGTTTATGGGTGCAGCTGAGGCAGGAGTTAATCTGTTTTGTAGGCCATCTAATTTTTTAGCTTTAGGATGAGAAATACTCATACCTGCCCAATCTCCTCTTTCTGGCTCAGTTACTGTTTAATTCAGTGCAAGGTTGAACAGTGTCTCTCAGCAGAGCTGAGAAAGCCCTTGCTCCAGTGCCTGTAGGGTAGCAGGTATGTCCCTCAATTACAAGACAGAATTAGACCTGTTTCCCTTCCCTGCTGTCTTTTCGTTTAAGTGCTCTAGCCACTGCGCTGTTGGCATGAGGGCAATAGTCTTGTAAGAGGAAGGTGACCGTGTTCTGTGGGCAGGCTGCTCTGTTTGCAGGAAGCACTCGGTTTGCTTACTTGTTTGAGTAGATGCAGGCACTTCCCGTTGAGTCTGCTCGGCAGAGTGTGGGGTATTGCCTGTGCCCACATCAGACATGTCAGTATGGGTTATTCAGACCAAAAGCAGCTGGGACTTTGGGGCTTATGGCTTTTTGGGTCTCCAGGCAGTGAGTTCCATCAAACATAGAGTAAGATCTGCTTGATCAAGCAGAGAATTTCCTGATCCTAATGAAACAAAAAGGATGAAAAATGTTAAATGGAGTCTTGATTCATCTCCTAATCAAACAGATTTATGACCAATTTACTGTGGAAATGCATGCCTCAGCAGCAAAACCATGTGGACATCTGAGAAATTCGTACAAATGGTGGAGTTTGAGATCAATATCCCCTTGTAGGCACAAAGCTACATTCTCTTTGACCAGACTGATGTCTGCTGATGACATTTTAAAGACATGGTGATATTTCAGTGTAACTTGAAAATTCATTTGTATTTTTAAAACTTTTACATGAGATGTCAAAGTCTCTCTTCTTAGGAACATTCTACCACGCCAGTGACTTGAGCAGGGGTTTGTGCATAAATGTACTTTTGAAGAACCAGATCCTGAGCTGGCATGTGTTTTTGGATAGATGCTGAACCCCACTGTTTCACTGAGCTTGTCAATACTTATGTGGTTTTGACCTCTGTTGAACTGGGAACTGGGGAGGGAACCACCCAAGAATGTTTTCCCAGGAGCACCATCCGGTCTTTTGGATTCCAGTGAAGTCTTAAAATGTTAGAAGCAGAGCTGATCCTCTTGTCTTAGGACAATGCAGGGGTTAGTTTTGGTAAGCTGATGGTAGGAGGTGAAGATGAAAAAGAATTACAAGGCACATGGTGAGAAATTAGTTCTGTAAAGGTGAGTGAAGCCTTTCTTCTCCAGCAGATTGCTGCCCCTGGTCTTTGTATCAGTTAATGCAAAATCTTCCTGACAAGTCTTCCATTTGATGGGGAAGGTGGGATCATGGAAGTACTTTGCTTCTCTGGTGTTGATATGATACCTGATGTACCAGAGCAGCATGACAGTTAAGATCAGCATTCACCACCAGATAATACCAGTAAAGATTTTATTTCCTATTCTAATCAACTGTGGTATCACTGATATCTGATGACAGTTGCTGTCTTTTTAATAATCCCCACTGTGGAAAGCCTTGAATACTCAGTTATGGTTGCATTCCTGGAATCATGTATTCTTCGTGTAGAAATGTGGTAAAATGTTTGCTCTGCTCAAGCCAAGCCTGAACTGTGCCCCAGGGAGTCAACCAGCCAGCTACTGAATCTTTATCAAACTGACACAGACAGCCCTCATCCCTGGTAGGGAGATCAAATACCCCTCACAGGAACATGATATTCTTCCAGTCTTTCAGCATCACAGTGTAAACTGGATCACATGTTGGCTAGCTGGCTGGCCACGAAGGGAGGGAAGCCTGCAGCCCTGTACCTCTGCCCTCAGCAGCTGTGGTGCTGAGACTGCTGCAGGTTCCAGGGAGTGTGGGGTTGTCTTTGGACAGCTGCAGAACGTGAACAAGGGGAAGAAAACGGGCTGTCTCCAGGCAAACATGTCCTGATTTATAACAAAACTAGATTTATGCTAGCTGTAACCACACTGTTCAATGTGATTGAGGTCAAGAATTGAATGAGTCTAAAAGAATGCAAAAAATAGTTTCAAAATTCCTATTATAAATAAAGACCTGGTTTAGAGGTTTTGTGAGAACTCCAGAAGTTGAAAGGGTAGCTAAACCCCAGTGTTTCCCAAAAGACAATGCCAGAAAAACCACATGAAAATTCCTCTCAGTGGAGACTGACTACTTTCAATTTATTTATTTCAGTTTTTTCGGTGCCTGTCAGTGTCTCACGTTGCCCTCACTGTCATTTCATTTAATGCTCGTTCTGTGCAAGCTGACGGGTTTGGTATTGGTGCATTGTTATGGTAGCCAAGAACAGGGACTGGCTGTTTGCAGTTGCCGAGAGTTAATTTCCCTCTCTCACCATGCCCTAAGGTGTGAGCCGTTGTCAGCCAAGCGAAGCAATGGCAGTACCCTCCAGTCGTATACTGTGTTTGTCAGATGTTCAACTGGGAAAATGTATTTCCCCACCCCTGGCTGCAATTTGGAAGGCTGGCCCCTGGGCTGAGGTACTATTTTCTGCTCTCCTTTGCATTTATGTGCTACCCAAAGGCAACGTTTGTCTGAACAGTTCCTCCTATTTGCTTTTTTTTTTTGCATCTTGTTTCTTTGTTTAAGCTCTGCCTGGTAGGATAATACTGAGCCCATAGTGAAATCTGTGCCTGGGCACAACTTTTGAGATGTGAATTTTACTGTGTTTAGCTCTGTCTAAAAGGATGTTACTCCCATCAACAAGAACCCTTCTGACTTCTGCTTCTCTTCACAGTTTCATACTGAAGCAAGTATTAAGTCTCTTCCTGCTTCCCCAAGTCTTTTCTTTCTACCTGCAACTGTTGTCTTGTTTTCTGAAGAAGCCTTGAAAAATGGTCCTGTGCAATCAACATTTTATGGCTGTCTTGCCCTAATTAGAGAAGTTTTGTAAAGAACCCCATCAGACCGTGGCTTGTTAAGCCATAGAAATGCTGACATTTTTCTATTACAGTTAACCTTTGCTCTTCAGTTAGAGCTGTATCTCAGACCTAAGCCAAGGGTCATAGATAAAACATCCCTATTTTTTTTCCCAGCCGAGTCGCATCAGTGAACCATTAACTTAGTAGATTATTTGCTGTTGCCTTTATGGAAGAAAGGCATACTGTACTTTTTCTGCATTGCTCGGGTTTGGTTTATGTATGGCCTCAGTTCTATAGGCTCCCTGCTGAGGCAGGACCTTCATGCCATAGCAAAGCAAACAGGCAGCTGAAACCTGCCCGAGTGGTAGTCAAAACTTAGAGCAACTCACATACTTCCGTACTCATATCTTTTCTATTTAACATGCATCACTAACAGTCCTGGTTTGCACTGGGGAAAAACCAATTAAGCAATGTTAGATAAGTGTTAACCTCAAGTTAAACTGCAAATGCTGGTATCTGAGCTGTGCCCAGATCCTTGGAGAGCCATAGCCAATTAATTATAGCTCGCTGATCAGAGGACGTGTTACAAGCTGGCACTGATTAGAGCAATATTGGAGAAGAGATTACAGCATCTTGGGGTCTGCTATAATCAGAACCAGCTCCTGGTCACCATTGGGGTTTGCCAGAGGTTGGCTTATGTTGGACTACACCCCTCTGTGCCTTTGCTGTGGTTGTGCCGGGGGGCTGCAGGAAATGTTTGCACCAGCTCTCTTGCTGGATAAAATACCCAGGCTGGAAACAAGTGAGTTTTTTCAAAGCAGACGGGATATGGAAGTGGGAAGGCTGTAGGCTGAGTAAATCTTCGTTCTCCCATTGGGCAACTCAGCAGGAAGAGATAACAAAACAGGAGACATCTGCTGGTAGTGACCAGCTTTTCTGCTCTCTGGCTACCAAATGGAGCCTTCCTGGTGAGATGATTTTCCACTTCCTCCCAGTCTCACCAGCCTATCTTTGGGAGGCAGATTTTACAGTAATTTTTCGGAGGCAGACTTCCCTATTTCTTCTGCACACTCCTCTTTACTGTTGCCAAATGTTATCTCCCTTCCCAGCATGCTGGAGCTCCCCAAAGCAAAGGGAGTGGATTGTGAGGAAGCCAAGGGATTTGTCTGACTCAGCTTCATTTGGTCTTTCGACCCATTGAGAAACAAACGTGAGATCCCCCTCCGCTCCCTATCATCTGGGCCTCTGTGTGTGTGTGTGTGTAGGTCAGGCATCTGGAACTGGATTTTCCAATAGTTGGGAAAGAGCTTAATCCTTAGGAGATTTGTAGGGAGGTGTAGAATAAAAAAAAGAGAGGATCTTGATGACCTTACAGTGAGAGCCAGGGGAGGGGTGATTCACTTAGCTTTGACAGTAGCCTTTTGCAAATGCCTGTTAAAGGAGGCCAGAGCTCCTAGAGAAGGGCAGTACAAGCCAGCTACAGATGCTTTTATGCTGTTTACATTGACTTCATCTGATTTCTTCACAAAGCAGAGATTACTGCTGCTTTCTTTCTGTATTGTGAGGAGTGATAGGCGTAATCTATTTGGACAATGAAGTTTAGTTCTACACAGGACTGCTGCTTTGCTAATGGGAATAGTTGAGTCTGACAGTCGTGTAAGAGGTGCAGGGTAGAAGCTTGACTGCCACTCTATAGTGCATGGTCTGATGATGCTGCAGAGGCTCATCACCTCCAAAGGGCTCCAGCCTTTACTGCTTTCAGAAGCAGATTCCCTGTGGCAGTGGACAAATCTGGGAGCAGCACTGCCAGTTGCTATCTTGCTACATCTAGTATTCCCAAAGTGGCAGTATTTCTGGGGACAGAGGGGAAAGAGAGGACAGAGATTGTTGGGATCTCTGTTTTCCTCCCACACAACTGCCTGAAGTACATGGCTGCTGTGCATTGTGCAGCACTGTTCAGCTTGAGGCTGGGGTGTCTAGTGTCAGGTCTGCCACTGCTGTGTCCTTAAACACCATGTTATACCACAAAGCCCAGAGGCTGGCAGCAAGCTAAACTCGGGCTTCCTTGCTTCCAGCATCCGAGAGTGCACCACCCTCTTGGTCATGGGTCCAACATTTCGCATCTCTCAGGTGCGATGTTTTCTTGCCCTCCAATCTTTGGTGGTGCTGCCCAGGTCCCTTAGCAGCTGAGTAGTGTGTGAGACCCTCATTCAATATTGCTTGTTGCTAGTCAAACTCATCCATCCAATTTTGTTGAATGGATGTAATGAACAGCCTTCTCTTTTCTCTTACCCAGCTGAGATGCTCTTCACTCAATTTAAAACAGCCCATATCAGTGGGTGCCACAGTGAGTTATGTTAGGTGAATCTTAAGTAGCCTTAAAAGCATTTGCTGAATCAGCTTTAAACTCATTTTAATTAGACCAGTGTATCTTTGTGAGCATTGATGCCTCTTGGTCCCAGCTGTCCTGTGGATCTCTGCTCTAGCCTTGACTTTGCTCTAACTGTGCTTGTCTCTTTTTATCGACTACTCCAAATGCAGTGCAGCAGGGCTGATGGTAAGGTCTTCACAGGAAACAGTCCACTCCTGTCCTTCATGGTCACAGTGTTGTTCATAATCCATGTAGAGATAACAATCTGCTAGTGTTTTTTCAAAGGAATGAAGCTATAATTTCCTCTACATGACTTCAGCGCTGAAGAGGAGTTTGTTTTGCCCCTTATTACAACAGGTGGTTGCAGCACTGAGCAAGGTGATGAAAACATTGAGGTTAAGTAAGGTCAGGAAGAGAAAGTCTGTGTCCTTAAGTGTGCTTAACAGGTGAATTTAAATTCCTTTTTCCTTCTCAGGAAGGCACAAATAATTAATTCAATTCTGCTTTCCCCATGTCTTAAAACTTCCTATTGTTTCTGATGGTTTATATTTTCTGTGACTCAATGTGTGCATTATTTTTAGCTGCCTGTTGCTCTCTCTTGCAAGCATACAATAGCCTGAAAAGATCTCCAGCTGTAGGACACGATTGAGAGATGCAGTAAAAGTAACATCTGCATTGCTAGCTTTGTTCGTGGTGGTGCTGTCCTCTGATAGCTCCGTTCCCTGTGGTGCATACTTAAGAAGTCCTTGAGACTCTAGGGTATCTCTTGGGAGAAATGCACAATAGCCTTTGGGCCATTCTTCCTCTGCACTCATTGCATGGCCTAGATTTCCTTTTTTTCAGAATTTTTCTTCCAGAATTTTATAAAGGAAGAGCATTGTTTTTCAGGAAATGAGAACTGTCATGTTGACCCTCATCTCCCACAGAGGTTTGGGCTGATCCTATTAATTGCTCAGACTCTGCAGGAAGCAAACTTTTGGTGTGTACGATGGACAAGAGAATTCATGCTGTCTACAGCTATTCCTTATTATATTCATTGGCCTTCCAAAGAGTGGGAGTGTAAATCTGTATTGGAAATGCAGAGACTAAAATTCTCAACACAGCATTTTTCTTCTGTGATTTTAGATCTCTCATTCATAACGTGGCAGTTCCAAAGCTCCTTCAGGAGAAAGTGCACAGAGAATTGGGATTTGCATAGAACACGGTCCTCTGTACTTTTTCGGGACCACAATGACCCCTCTTCCTGTCAGTGCCTGAAGCAGTGCTCCTCACCTCTCAACAACCTGCTGTTCTAGAACAAGTGTTGCTCTTCCTCTTGGAGGCCAGTGGTTCTCAGCTTTCCTCTTATACTGCTGCTTCTTTAGGGTTTCCTCTGTGTAAACTTCATTTCTAAGCTCACCATTTCTGTCACTTACTGTCTGTCTTTAAAAGTAGTTTCACTTATGCTTTACTCAATCAATTCTATTCTTATATTCTTCTGTGTTTGGAGCTGGAATTTTAGACCTGTAAGATGGCTCTGAGTATTGGCCTTTGCTAAGAATCACAGTGTGGTTTAGCTTGAAAGTGCCCTTAAAGATCATATAGTTCCAACACCCCTGCCACAGGGTGCATTCCAAGTTCCTCGGAAATGGAGAGCAATTGAGGTGATTTCTCTCGTTTCCCGTGCCTGCCAGACCTTGCAATGGAAGAACTCATCTGTGCCCCAAAACCAGTCAGGTATTAAAGGCTGGGCAGCAGCACTAGAGCCATGCCAAAGCACCTGAAAATGGTGGTGAGGATTTCTCAGTGTGTTTGCTATTAGCTTCAATTTTTCCTAGGCTTGGAACTGGAAATATGGCAGAGAGTAAATGAATGTAAACAGGGTAGTGGAAAGACTCAGACTGTCTGTGTGTGGGCACCCAGTTTGTCTGTCCCTGCTGTGAGGGACACTGTGAGCAGGATGCAAAAGCCTTTCTGTATGTGTGTGTAGTGGCTCTTTAGCATGCAGGATGGGCATGAATGAAGTGCGCACACTTGTATGTCTCCTGGTGCGCCTAGTCCTAGAGGCCGAGACATGTAAAGTTTAAAATGGTTAATAATATTTTCTATTTTATTTTGGTATAAATAAGGAAGTGTGCTGCATAGCTGTCTTTACAGTCAGCCATTTTCAGTTCCCCCTTTTTTCTTGTCTGTCCTTGGACACGAGAACTCCTGCGAGCATATGCAGCTCAGAAGCAATCCCTGGTCAATTCAGAATTCATACAAGTCATTTAGTTGACCAGATTTTACTGGAAGATACTTCTAATTTCAGTATCAGAAGTACGGAAGTAATACAGTTTTAAATGTCAACTTTTAAATGTAATCATCATCAGGATCTATTTTTTGGTATTTTGCTATTACTTTCACAAAATTACTTTCAAGTAATTCATTGCAGTTCCTTAATTTTCACATTTCACTGCAAATTTGTGGCTATAGGTCTGATAAGATTACATTTGAAATCAGCATGTTAGACAATGTTTGGATTACATCAATTGTAGTGTGAAAATCATTACCTAGACACAGTGATGAAGAGTTGAGTAGGAAATTGCTCTGAAAGATAAGCTGCACCACAGCTGGTGCATCAGGACAACTGCTAAAGTACAGAACAGTTGAAAATAATGTTTGGGAAATATGTGATTGAATCCCTCTCACTGCTTGTGTGATTTTAGGTTGTGCCTGTTTCAGCGAGATCTGCATTACAGAAGTTTAGCCTTTACTGTTGATGCTGAAGAGCAACTCGTTTTTGGGATACAGGCCAATTACCCTTCATTTGAAGTCAAAGGTCCCAGGCAGGAGAAGCGGAAATGAAGTAATGAAAAATGACCAGTACTTGACCTGAATTCTGGTGAATTCAGCTGCATTAGCATGCTGCTTCCTCTGAGGGAAAGCAAGTAATGTCTCTGCAACGTGTGGATGTTCCAAAAGCATCCAAGATGAGATCCAGTGCTCAGCTTCTAGTACCATTACTTTATTGCTGGTAGTGTGATCCCTTCAGATCATTTGTTAGAGGAGATTTCTTAAGCTAAAAATCAGGGATTCAAACCCAGTGAATAAATCATCTTAGTGTTTCCTTGGGAGACCACATGAATAATCAATGATGTTAATCATGTGAACAGATGCTAAAGGATTAGGGTTTTTTGCTCCAGAAGTATAAAGATTCCTTATTAACATGGCAAAGTGGTTTTATGATTCCTTTATATCAGCTCTCAGAATGATATGAATCATCCCCATGTGTACCTGCCTATAGGTCAGTCTGGGCATTGTGCCTATTGAACATCCCATTGCCGTTTGCTTGTTAAAGTATGTGCGTGGTAGTTGGGATGTTTCTCAGCTTCTGGCAATTCTGAGCTAACTTTGCTAGAGTTGAGCTAAATCGACTCCTGGCCATATTTCGTTCTGTATGTGTTGTAACAATCTCTTGCTCCTCCCTTTGCTTGTCATGTCTCCTCGCAGTCTGTGACCGCTGACCTCGGCTGCTCTAGAGCCTCTTTATTGTAGCTCACTGACAGGCTGGGTGCAGCAGTAGAATAAGAAGAGAGAAACCAGGTTTATTTGATGAGTTTCTAACTTTTAATATATTAAAGATCAAATATAGTTAAGAAAATCCGACTATCGGCAAGACAATCTATACAGAAGATACTGTTGTCAACACAGTAATTTGCCACGTTTTGGTCATTTTTTTCAAAGCAAAAATGGATCTAAATGACTAAACTAGTAGTAACCAACAATTAATGCAGTGGCTGAACATGGCTGTATGGTGTATTTCACAAGAAAAGTAGTTTTTCTTGATGTTTTGTTTATAAAAATTTGCATGCCTTTTCTTCATCAGTCTGGGTCTAGAATTTTCTCTTATGCGGTCCAAATGGCATATCTGAAAAAGGCACTCAGTAACTTTTACAGGTTCTTAATCTCAAAAAAGTAGCCACTGATAAGCAGGACCTAGGCAAATGATGTCTAGACCACTGTTTAAACTACAATGACTCTGTTTCTACTGGCTACGCAGCCCATTGAAATCTATAGATGATCTGCATTAATTAGCAGCTGTTGTCTGAAGTCAAACAACTACAGTAGCCTAATCTTCAGATGCCAGAAGTCAAACCACAGTCAGACTTGAGAACAGAAAGCACAATACATAGAGAGGGATTTTGAAATGCCACTTTAGTGAACTTTTCATAGCAGTGAAAATGATGTAACCGTTTAAGGAGTTTGAGGTACAGCATGTCAGTTGCTGAAATGCTTAAAAATAAACCACAGCACACTTGTCTTCGCAGCCTGGGAAATACGAGTGCAGAAAAGTGAAATGACTTGGCTGGGGAAGCACAGTAGCCTCTAGCAGGTCAGGACCATATCCCAGTTGTCCACGGCCCAGTGCTGGTGTTAATCAGTACAGCCTGCCACGCTGGGCAGCATTATGTCTTGTATAATAATTGCAGTCTGTTGTAATGTTTCTGGTTGTTGTCTCGGCTGGGAGGGCTGTATGAAATAGCTGTTTTGTTCGTTAGGTGACAGCTTCCCTTAGTCCTCACTGGGAGACATCAGTTACCAGAAGAGCCCCAAAGAGAGAGCGGTACTTGTTGCTGGGAAGTTACATGTTCCAGTGTCCAAGCCCAAAACCACAATGTACTATTCACTTTAGACAGTCATGCGATAGCGTGTTTGTTTCTGTTGTAAGCTGTTAAAAATAAAGCAGGGATGCAGAAAACAAACGTTAGAGCAGAAGCAGCACCCTGACTTTCCACATAGCAGGGTGGTAGCCCTTGGGGACAACAGACAGGAGTGCTCAGAGTGATTTCTCTTTGCTCATGTTTAAAGAAAGAATTACACAATGTCCATACCTTTTTAAAAGTGAATTTTAAAATCATCCCTTTTCTTGGTGTTGTGTTGAATGCTGATATGTGATTAGGAAGCAGCTGTTGCAAAACGGTATCTGCTTGGCTCATGTCTCCTGTTTACCAACTAACTTTTGGTCAGGCTGAAAGCTGAGCTCATAGCCGGTGCTGTATCGCTGGGCTTCATCTGTAGGTTTTCAGGGCAGGGGTACTGAGTTCCTTTGCAATTCAAGTGAAGTAGGATGATTAAGGGCAACTGATGATGATCCACGTCTTGTGTATTACAGCATGCTTTGTGTGGCAGTTACAGTCTGAGACAACTATCTACTGAGAGTTTGGTGACCCAGGCAGCTACTGTGAAGCAGTTGTACCATCTGTGTGCTGGGAGCAGGGAAGGAGAGATGGACCGCAGGAAGGGTCATGAAAGGTACATTATTCCCAAGATTAATACAACTTCTCTTTGGGTATGGTAAAACAAATAGCATCTAGTGCTAGTTCCCAGTAAGGCTGGGATGCAGTGAATGGTTGTCAGTAGTTGGAACAGGAGCGATTGTCGCTAATTGGCTCCTGGCCCTGGCCCCATCATAGAACCTGTCTCTATGCTGTAGGTACTATTTGTTTTGCTTATTCAAAGTTCATTTCCAGAAAACGGAAAGTTACCTCTTCCTCATGGGGTTTATATTAACCTGTTTCTAAGGCAAGTGACTGAACAGCCTCTAGATCCAAAGCAGGCTCTTAAAGGGTTTCATGCTGTTTGAGGACATGGAAACTACTACCGTGCTTTGGGACGGAGTATGGCGAGCCGTACAGGGACAGAAGCGACTCTCATTACAATAACTTACATGTGACCAAGGGGGCAGATGCTACAGCCCAGTAGGTGCAGAAGATTCCACAATGTGTTATCTCTAGCCACGGACTGTCCTGTTTCCAGGAACACTCTTCTGATGGAGGAGATAAGAGCCTACCACTAACTTCTCTTATGTGAAGGAGTCAGCAAGAGTCTTCATCAAAATGGTTTTGTAATTGCACTAGTTTCTAAGAAGCAGAGGAGGGAAGATAGATACAACTCACATGTCACATCCTACCTTTTTTTGTGTATTCTTGTTAGATATTGTATCATATTTTCCATGTAGCTGATGAATTAAATGTGCTATAAAACGGTGCCCAGATAAATCAGTCCTGCAAACAGGAATGAGCAAACCCATGGAATCCAGTGAAGGTGGTCAGTTTTTCTCAGTTTTCTCAGGGCTCAAAGGTTTAGCTGCCAATATTTCAATTTGTACATAATTTGAGGTTTGTTTTTTTTTTTTAGAACAAGATGGATGGTTTACAGCCATCAGTGAGTTGGCATTAGGGATTTCCCTGTAATCCAACCCAAATCAGCACAAATGTGCATTTATACCTTACTCTTTAAAAGCATTGGAAATGAAGTTTTTCAAAATTTATGCTCTGAATTTCAAGCTCCTCTCTTTTGTGGTTAACTCTACGTCTCTGCCATCTTTCCAGACTTGGAGCTGTCTGTACGCTTTGGGATTTTGTAAACAGACAAGTGTGGAAACTAAAGGGTAAGGGCCGGATCCAAAGACTGTTTTTTTCCTAGGTGGCCTGGAATTTTTCCATTAGACCAAAGTAATTAAGACCATTGCACCACCTGGCAATGTCTGCTTAATGCTGAGTTCTCACCACATCTAATTAAGTGCTTCAGCTCTTCGCAACAGCACATGTTGCCCAGGCAAACACTTTCACTGCTTTTGTCATCATCTATAGCATCCTTTTAAGTACTATGGTGCAGGCAGACACAAAACAGAAAAAGTGAAGAAATATGACTTGCAGATGAGTTGAGCTCCGTGCAAATGAATGGAGGGTCAATGTTTCTAGACACCATTCCTGAGCGCCTTCTAAGCAGGTTGTGTTTGGGGGTTCTGGAATTCTATGATGAATGAGGCAGGTGTTGTGTTGGTGCATGAGGTCAGGTAGCTGTGGACATTATAGAACTCTCAGAAAAATTCTAACAGGGGATTAGAGTTGCAAATTGGTATTTAGGCTGCCTCATCTCTATTGTTGGCTATCACTGTTTATCTCCCATCTCCTCTCTCAGATTTAACTTCTGGTGTTCCCTCTGGAGCACAGGTAAAGACAAAGTGTCTCTGTCACTTTGGCTCCTGGTTGGAATGAGAATTGCTGTCCCTATTTCTGCTAAACTGTAATGCCGTAAGTTGAGCTGTGCACTGCTTCTGCTGCTACTGAAAGCAGAAATTCATCTTGATTCTGGAAATATCACACTCCTGGGCCAGCTCTCACAGAGGATTCTTGCTGTCATGCATAGTAATAGGGAAGGGTTGAAGGACTAGCTATGGGTCTGAAATGCACAGTAGCAACTTGCCAAAATGCCTGACTGCCCTGGAGGGGCAGGCTAGGCCAGGCTTTCAGTGTCTGAAAGATCCCAGGTGCCCGTCATTCACCCTATCTCCAAGCTCCTGGAGGAGAGCCTATGTTTGCCTTGACAATCAGCTGGTTTTGTGGAGGACAGCTACAACCCCCAGCTCCTTCTCAGGCCACATACAAAAGCTCTGTGTGTTGCAAGAGGACTACAGACCACCCTTGAGAACCCTTGATGGACAGCTTCCCAGCCTCCTGGCCCCATAGCATCACCCTGAACTCTGTTGGGCCAGAGGCCTTCCATGAGTTAGCCTGAAATGCAAGTGCTTGTTTTCCTCTTGCACTGAATAAGAGACTGACAATATCTAATTGTCAATACCCCTCCCCTGAGAGACATGCAACAGCATTGCTCCTCGGGCCATATTCCCTACTGCTGTATTTAGAACAGTATAAAAACAGCAAATTTTACAAACAATAATCTTTCCAAAAACTCCCCACTCACCAGCAGTCCTCTGCCAAATTTCAGCTTGAAGAAAATGGAAAAGGACAAGTTTATACACTCTGACGAACAGGAGTTTGAAATGGAACCTGAATGTCATAGTTCTTGCAAACGTACGCTGACAACAGAAAGCAGTGCATCGCGCCCGAAAGAGCCCTTTGCTGTAGATGCTTGTGGTGCTGTTTCTTTTTGCAGTTAATGTTCAAGGTGGAAACCTCTGTTTTCTTGTTTAAGGCTACTTTCCTCCCTCTCAGCTTAGCAATGGAAATTTTAAATAAGGCTACACATCAGTAAGTGTGCAATATGCTCAGCTGCAAATCACTTGCATGGCATCGTCAGGTATATTTCTGTGCACGAAAATCCTACTTTCTGCAGATATTATCTCTTAGGGCTGTTTGTAAACATTTGCCTCAAAAAACCAAGTGGACTGTTGTCAGACTTCAGCGGCTTCTGCTAAGTGTTAGTAAAGAAACGTTAGCTAAACAGCTGGTGTCATGTCTGTCTCCCAGATGTCATCAATAGTCTTTACCCTGAGCACACATGCTGCACAGAATCATTAGTCTAAGGTGAATCATAATATCAATATTTTATTGGCTTACAAACACTTGCTCTAGTGAAGCAAAGGAGGCTGCAGTATTGTGCTTGGATGAACTTGAATGAACAGAACTCTCTTGTACAAGTTGTCTCAGGCACCGTGTAGGAGGCTGGAAATGGGATGGAATACGAATGGCAGAGTACTCGCACTGATCAGATGTATTGATGTGAATTTTGTGGCTTGGAATTAGTCGTCTTTGTGCGAACTCCACCGTGGTGCTCTAATACTTACCCAGCTCAGGTCCAGGCAGTCATTTCTAAAGAAAGGTTGTAAATTATATTTGTGCCGCTATGATTTGACATCAATTAACAGATACTTTGCCTAATCCCATGGCTAAACCATTATTGTAGCAGAGTTCTGACATCACTGAATCCTCTGTATCACCAGTATAAATCTATGTAATTAAAGGCAGAATTTAATCTCTAGATTTTATAAGGCTGTAACAATTACCTTTTACCCATGCACATGAAGTACTGCATCAGGCAAATCTATAATTAGTTAAAACTAAAACAAAGTGCACTTCTATTATTAACAATATTGCACAAAAGTCTCAATGCCATAGCTGAAAAATCAAAGCCAAGTAACAGTTCAGAGACAGTTGCTGGTATAAAACTTTTGACCTTAGTTACCGAATGTACATACAAACAAATAAACTAACCAGACAGAGATAGTCCCTTAGGAGCAATCATGATTTGCAAAATTTTGGGGGCTTTTAGCCAACCTGTAAGCTTGATGGAATAAAAAGTTTGCCTTTGTATACGAGCTCATTAATCAGTGCCCTTTTTCACTAGTTGAAAGGCTGGTTTGTAGATTTGCTTTTACTCAAGTCATCTGTTTTTGCATCCTTTCCAGTAAATATTGCTGACTCGAAGGCTCCAGGAGTCAGGAAGTGTTTTGCTTAAACATCATGGACAGCACTGTGTTTCTTGCAGTGATAGCTCTGTGGAAGGCCACGAGTCCAGTCTTGCCAGCTGTGTTCTTTAGCTACAGCAATGCTCTGGGATGCCTATTGCTTCATGTTGGCTTAAAAGATTGCTATGCTATATTGTCAAATCTGGGAGCCCTTACATAACTGCTTCCAAACAAATTTCTTCAGTAACGTTAGAGGTCTTTGATGGTAAGCATTGCTTGTTCAATGGGTCTCAGCTATGCCAAGTTAGGTCTCAATATTTCTTTGTTGATTCTTCTGCTTATTTTTAGCCTCTTGCCTTGGCACAACTCGCTCAGAGTGCTGAGGATTATCTTGATGAGAGTTTGTATTAGTTTCCATCATAAAATCTTCTTGCAGTCAGCTGCAATCATGCTCCAGTGCTCAGCAGAAGTGGTCATTATTAAATCTTGTGTGATTTTTTTTTTTTTTCCACTTCAGCATAAATACTGCTTTGACAGCATGCTCATCCCCAAAGCCCTGTAAAGTCCCATTTGAAACACATGCAGAGACTGAAACTTACTGTCCTTTTTTGCATACTGGGGTATGTCCTAGTACAAATCTGGGCCAGTTCAGGGTAAAATTTTAGAAAGTGACACTTAGTGTCTGTGAGGATACACAAGATCTGTTAAGCCTGTTTTGCAGGGCTTTGTTCTCATCTAGCATTGTCTGAAAACAGGGCTTTGTATCTCTGAGTCCCCTGAGCTAGAGGAGAATCATAAACACGAGTGTCAGTCACCTGCCATGCAGCATCTACATGGTGCAGCTGAAATCAGAACTGTGGTTCCCCTGATATACCTGTTCAAGAGTATATGTTTGAATACCTGTACAACATTTCAACACACACCTATGCAAAGAACAGTGCAATTGGCTTACATAAGAACTAGACAAAACACTGCCATTCAAAACTCGTTCATGTTGTTAAAGCATGACGAGAGCAATCCCCTTTTTCACATTTTGGTTCAGATGCTGTGTCATGGTGAGGCACAGGCAGGAAAACAGACAAGTTTACAGAGTGTTTTCGCGTATGCAAGTGCACGGAAGATGGTGTGAGGATGCCTCTGCCTGTAGACCCTCATCACTGGGAATGAAAAGAAACAGTGAAAAATGGGATGACTGTGTGATTCACAGTGGACATTCCACAGAGAGAGGCACTGGGATGTAGCTGTAACCCTAAATGACATTCCAGCAACAGAGGGGTAACACAACAGGAGAAAGCCTAGAACAACTTTGCATTATTTCTCTGTTTTGGGGCGATTCCTTTTCCCCTTGACCAACCTCTGGAACTACTCCTAGGAAAATACACAGCTCATAAGGCTTGGGAAAGTAGTGCCACATCCTTGAAACTGGTTACTAAGTCCTGTAAGCAAAGCTGAAGAAATACAGGCTTTGTTCTGGAGCAGAAGCTAAGGGCCATCTTCTGCCTTTTACCCACTAATGTTTATTTCCTGAGTGCTAATATTAATTGCATCTTTTTCACAAGCTGTTTTTGAAACAAATCACCTCTCCAAGTGTGGATGTGGGGGTCCCATGAGCTGGACTCTGAAACTGCAGGTTGCTATAACAAAAGGTTGAAGTGTCATGCACAAAAATGACCCTTTGCCTTCAGGAAAAGCCACAGAAAGCAACCTACATTTTCTCTGCCTAATAAGGTACACGTGGGGCTTCCATTAATCAGCCTTTAATTGTATGTGAGTCTTCACTAGCTGTGCTGCGACTTGTTTGGGCTGTGTAAACTCTTCAGAGCCCTGTCCTTGTATATTTGTGTGAAATGTCTTGCACACCTACAGAGCTGTATATAAAAAATAAATCCTAATCCTCATCAATAATCAAAGAGGGAGCAGCTGCAGGCTGTACTTTGGCTGACCCTGGCCCAAATGAGCTAAAGAGAGGAAAATGAAACCCCTGTATATGGCACTGTGAAGCAGTAGACAAGTGTCCCAGCTCCTCTCTCAAGTGATCCATGTACCTGCAGAAACGTGGAGGATTTTTCTTCCCATCTATAGCTGGATGTTTTGCCAAGTGTCTCTCAGGTACTGCAGATCCTTGCAGCCTGCACAGCTATGGCTAGGTCCGAGTCCACGGACTGGAACTGTCCCTGGCCCAGGAAGGGAAGAGACAGGATGACTCCCGAGTGCACCTGCAGCCTAACGCAGCTCTGAGGGTGTAAGAGTCACTTCTTTCATATGGGCATCATTTTGTTGGAGCAAACTTCCCACATGGCCATTTGCACAGGCTGCTCTGTGTGATGCTGCAGTCCTTGGGATGACACAAGGTGTGAATTTGCTCTACTTTGTCTTCACTGCCTGCCAATCTCTAGCAGTTTGCAGTCCTCTCAGGGATCGTGGTTATGCACAATTTCACATGTTTCGCCACAGCTGAATTTTCCACACAAATCCCCACTTTACAGCTCTCCTGTGCTCTCGAAGATGAGAAATTATGTTCTTGCCAGTGTAACCCATGTAAACTTCATTGTAAGCCGAGTTTGGGAGAGAATTAATAAATCCCAGTGCATGTTTCCTGGGAAGGAATTCTGGTCTGTTTTCAAGGTGATGATGCAATCTCACTGATGGAGTGAGAATAGCTTTTTCTTCAGTCCACACCTTGGGTCCCACATTAGTTACGTAGAACAAGTGAAGTATTCCCAAGAACAGCAACACAAAGAGGAGTGATTTTCTTTCTCTCTTTTTCCCACCATTCTGAAGTCTTGCCTGCTCTCCCTTTCAGCTTTTAAAACAGCATGTACTGCTTTATTTTAAAACTGAAGTCTTCCATCAGACCTCTTCTGCTGGCTACAAGCCTGTCTTCCTTCTGCGTACTGCACTAAACATAATGCTGAGATCATGCCAGCAACAGTTAATGGGGGACCAGCTTATAGGCCTGGTTGAATTGGCAGTACTGGGATCACCAAAGTAGCACATTGCTACTGGAGAAGTGGTGAAAACTTCCAGCTCTTTTATTTTAAAGACTTTGTCTCTAAGCAAGGGTGCATTTAATGCGTGTCCTGCAGAACAGCCCTTCCAGCAGTATCTTTGTAGATATTTTCAAAGTTCACTAAGATTCTGTGTTCTTTGCTGCATCTTTCCCAGTGCCTTTGTTTTCCTCTTTCCCTAGACAGTATGTAGTTCAATACTGATCTCTTCAGGCTGTATCCAAAATGCCACAAAACCTTCAGGATCCATTTTTTTCAAGTGGAAATGCTTCTTCTGAAGTTCCTTCTCAAACATTGAGAGCAGTGGTTATATGGGACAGCAGGTAGTAACTTTTGGCCACATTGGTTAGCGGAACAATTCACTAGGTTTTGTGGGAGTTCTTTTGTGGTCTGAACTTTCTAAACTGCTACAAGTCACTATTAAAGCTAGAAAACTACTTCTGAAGTGTATAAGCACTAAAGGAAATCTCTTTCTCTGCAGATACTAGTGNNNCCTTTTCGCTCCCCCCCCCCCCCCTTTTGTTCTCTTAACTATTTCTTAGTCTGATCTGTGGACTGGCTCTCACATTGGGGTAAACCTGGATTGCGATTTTGGAATATGGAATGAAATTATGTGTCTCATTCGTTTGGCTTATTTCTTTGTTGTGAAGAAATTAGTACCTAACTCATTCTGTAAATATTGTTCAGTATAATCTATATGAAATAATCAACAATTTAATTGGCCTCTCAGCTCAAGAAGGACACAGAACTGCTGGAGAGAGTCCAGCGCAGAGCCACGAAGATGATGGAGTGGAACATCATCTTAATGAGGAAAGGCTGAGGGAGCTGGGTCTCTTAAGCTTGGAGAAGAGGAGTCTGAGGGGTGACCTGATTAATGTCTATAAATACGTGAAGAGTGGGTGTCTGGAGGATGGAGCCAGGCTCTTCTCAGTGTCATCTAATGATAGGACAAGGGGCAGTGGGTATCAGCTGGAACATAAGAGGTTCCACATCAGTATGAGAAGGCACTTCTTCCCAGTGAGGATGACAGAGCACTGGAACGGGCTGCCTAGGGAGGTTGTGGAGTCTCCTTCTCTGGAGACGTTTGAAATCTGCCTGGACATGTTCCGGTGTGACTTGATCTAGGTGATCCTGCTGTGGCAGGGGGATTGGGCTAGATGATCTTTTGAGGTCCCTTCCAATCCCTAATGTTCTGTGATTCACTGCTCAGAGATCATTATTCACCAGTATTGATCTTGCTCTGCAGCCAGGTGGGCTTCAGTTGCTGTTCACTAACTATAACCCCACAGCCTTACTTGGGCTTTTTTGCTTTCCTTATGTAATGTCCTGAGGATACTGGTGGTGAGTGAAGGACAGCACAAAGCCAAATGTAGGAGGACTTCTTAGTTTCCAAGACAATCTACAGATCTTTGCAATTATTTTTCTTGAGTGGCGAAAGCCATGTGGCCAGTTTACAATTTAGATTTTAGAGAGGTTCTTGTTATATGGATCTCACGTTATGTAGGAAGTACTTGAATGTTGTGAAAATTATTTATTGTTAATTTTGTATAAAAAGGTGCTTGCAGCATATTTGGAGCAGAGACTTTTGGGGCCAGCTTAGATCAGCTGATGTGTCTAATCACAGTGGGCCTTAGCCCAAACAGGCACAAACACCAACTGTAATTTGGCACTTTGACTGAGTTTGTGTGTAAATGCATATGAAGTAAAAGTACTGGACAGGGTGACTAGTGCTGCTCTGTGCATGCCATCACTGTAGCTCAGAATACATGCGAATAAGCTTTAAAAATCATGGCTTATATTGACACTCAATCTTCATATATATTGCCTTTTCCTTGTGCATTCCCCTCCAACCTACTAATCTTGAGAAGACTAAAGGCCTTTGCGTGAAGCGACAAAGCTGGGCAGCCAGCATGCCTTGGAGAGTCACTGGCAGTATGATCAGGCTAGTGAATAAGTGTACTTTCTTGGTGTAAAGAGCTCATGACAATCATAACAGAGTGTTTGCTGACTTTCTAGAAGTAGGTTTCAAGGTGAGTAAATTGAAGTTTGGATCTCATGTTGTGTGTCTCACTTTAGGTAGGTCCCAGGGAATGTATAATGTAAAATGCATCAGTGACAAATCAGCACTAAATAATCAAATTAGTTTCTCCCACCTCTACAAGCTGAAATCTGCAATCCTAATTTCCTGTAGCGGTTTTAACTGTTGTTTACAGCTGTACTGTAAACCATATATGGATGTACAGCAGGAGAGTCATCTGGCCTTAAGTGCAGTTGATTGTTTGGCTCATGAGTGTGATAAAGCTGTCAGCCAAATCCTGCCATTGAACACTGAGTTATCTATACTTGTGATAGGAGCTTGTCAGTGATTTTCAGAGAAAAATCCTGGAGGCCTAATAACTGTAGAAATACTGAAAGAGAACTTTCACCTCCATTAAGAGTCTGAAATGGGTTGTATATTAGTGGGAAGTAGTCAAACTACATCCAGCTGAATACTACAGAGCTTATGCTCTGCTGCCCATACTGCTTCCCTTGCTTTGTCATCCCATCCATCCCTCTGTGGTGCACAGACCACCCTTGGCTTGGCACCACCATCTCGCTGCTGTTTCAGCCAGGAGGATGTACTGTGAGCTATAATTATCCTTAGTTTACCTAGCAGAGGTGAGAGGTGCAATGAATCCCCCAGTATCACAGTTACCTGGCACAGAAATGCTGCCATTTCTTATGAAGTTCTCATTTGAAAGGACATCCCAGAGTAAACAGGGAGAGAGAGCTCTCTGTAATGAACTGGCAACTTCTCTTCTGGAGTATGTACAACACTCCACACTCAAGACTACCAGTGCTGCTCCTGACCTCACAGCAGACCCTCTAGGTTCTCTCAGTTAACTGGGAAGTGGGTGATGGGTACACCCAGGGACAACTCCCTTCTGGCAAAGAAGGGAAGTGACTCCAGCATCCCACATTTTAGACAAGTGCTGTAACTATGGAGCTAGTGAAGGGAAAATCAGCTGCTACCTCTGCCAGGTTTGGAAGAAATAGCTGATGTCATTACAATCTCAACCTTCAGGCAAGGCTGTGGGTAGTGGGCACTGTGCTTTTGCAGTTTGGAGGAAGGCACACAACATGATTAGGGTCATAGCTATGTCTTTCTTCTTGGCTTTACCAGAGATTTATCTGGATGGTTGTTTTCCTTGCACACCTGTCTGCCCTTAGTCTGAGAGGCATTGCACAGGGTTGCAGATTCCATGGGACGGTTGAGCTCTTAAAAGTCAGCATTACAATGCTCTTTAGTGGAGCTAATCCTTGGGAGTGTGTCTCTTTTGCCAAAGTGATTTAAATGATCAGTTGCCTAAGAGTTGCTCCAAACCACCAGAAGTCCTTCTTGCCCTGAGCCCTTATGAGTACCAGCATAAAATTTTCACCATGGGAGGTAAGAGTATTCCCTGTGGTGTAGAGCTTAGTCCCAGCAAAGCAACAACAGGTACTCAAGAGGCCAGAGAGAGTAGAATCTGAATTTGTTTTATTAGGTTTTTTTAAATTTATGTTTACATTTAGGATGGTGCGTAGTGACAGGACTAGGGGGAATGGAGCAAAGCTGGAGATGGGTAGATTTAGAGTGGATGTGAGGAGGAAGTTCTTCACCATGAGAGTGGTGAGAGCCTGGAATGAGTTGCCCAGGGAGGTGGTTGAGGCCCCATCCCTGGAGGTGTTTAAGGCCGGTCTGGATGGGGCTCTGGCCAGCCTGGTCTAGGGTGGGGCACAGCCTGCCTGTGCTGGGGGTATTGGAACTGGATGATGGTTCCTTCCTACCCTGAGTTACTCTGATTCCATGGCTTCTCCAGTTAGATGAGCCTGCTCTGGCAGGGGGATTAGACTAGATGATCTTTCGAGGTCCCTTCCAATCCTTTATGATTCTATAATCTGAGTAATTCTCAAATATTTAAGGGCATTATTTACAAAGTCATCAGTGGTAGAAGTATGAGTAGCACTCATTGCTGTTTTCACATTTCTCAATTAATCTTCAGAACTTCCTTAATAATCTTTCTTTCAGCTTCTGAAAATAAGATTTAAAGCTTGACCAAAGAGCACATGAAGGAAGCAAATGCCTTCACAAGAGGCTGAGCCCCGGAAGTGCCAGCTGTGATTCATTAATGTCACAGAGACACATAATCGAGCTGATGAGGACAGAGAAAGTTTCCATAACAGCAACAGTACTAAAACAAGACTGGAAGAGTTGTCATCATTGTTTGAAACAGACACAACCCCTTGTTGCAGTGCTCAAGGCATTGTGCGACTCACAAAGCCCCTTAGCCACCTCTTTCCTTTCAGTTTCTCCATCACTGCAGAGTTTAAATGTCTTGTTCTTCTCAGACAATAGATGTGTCTTTCCTCCACCAATACTGTATTTATTATAAACGACATTTCGGCTTAAACAGAAGGGTCTTGATTCAAAAAGGGCAGCAGTCAAGTCTTCTTTACCAAACAAAGCAGAATTCCTTAGAAAAAAACAGAACTGAGTAGATTTCAAATATTTGCGTAACAGCCAAATTTGTGTTCAGAGGAAATTCAGTAAATTCAGGAACTAATTATTTTAAATTTAATTGCTGCTCACATCTATCTATCCATCCACCCATCTTTTTATCTGTCTATCTATTTATCTGTCCATCTCTCTCTGTGTTAATTACAGAGGATTTTCTAAGCACTGGAGGGTGGCCACAGCCGTTACGACTATCTTTGCAAGAGTTAGGCACAAACTTTACTGGTGCGCTCATAAAGACCATAATTCTCAATCTGGAAGTGTTAATCTTGAGATACACTGGTGAGTCTTTGAAGGGTTTTTTTGAAGTGCTAATTGCATATATATTCCCTTGATGTTGTTTCCAGTAAAGGGACAGATCTTTTGTTGTGTTGGGCTCTGGGTTGAATGGGATTAAAGTCAAGATAGTGTTTGAGTATCTCTGTTCTTATGCGTGTTGGCTAATGCACAAGGATGGAGAAATGATAGCATGCACTTTGCAGCCAGGAGTCTGTGGTTTACACCCCATAAGCTGCAGATCACCCACATGTCTGTTTGAGGCAAGCCTCAGCAAATTCAGGCTTGCAGATTTTCTTTGTATGATTTGCAGTTCCAACCTGCTGAGTCCTGTTTGGGTGTTCAGGCTCATGTGAACTAGGAAGTGTCCAACTGATGTCAAAAGGAAACAAAAATAATTCATTTGGAATCTGATCCAAGGTTTACTGAAGCTAGTGCTAGAGCTTCCTGACTTCAAACCGCCTTTTGGGTCAGATGCATCTCCTGTAGTGTAACCAATGATGTTCATGTCCTCTGTGTGTCAGCCTGAATGTGTTTCCCCCATCTAAGATAAGCAGGGAAGAGTTTCCCAAGGCAATCTTCTGAGGTGTGAAGGGCTGCAGTAAAGTTTCCCATTTCTGTTAATTTCTCAGACCAGCATCCAAGAGGAACATGCCAGAAACAACCTGTTAAAACATAGGCTGAGGGCACCTGGACACAGTGCTAGCCGTAAGAGCAAGTTACAAAATCACAGAATCATTAGGGATTGGAAGAGGCCTCGAAAGATCTAGTCCAATACCCCTGCCACAGCAGGATCACCCAGACCAAGTCACACAGGAACACATCCAGGCAGGTCTTAAACTTCTCTAGTGAAGGAGACTCCACAACCATCCTGGGCAGCCTGTTCCAGTGCTCTGTTACCCTCACTGTGAAGAAGTTCCTTCTCAGATTGATGTGGAACCTTCTATATTCCAGCTTACAACCATTGCCCCTCATTCTATCACTAGATGACACTGAGAAGAGCTTGGCTCCATCCTCCTGACACCCACCCCTCAAATATTTATAGACATTAATGAGGTCACCCCCTCAGTCTTCTCTTTTCCAAGCTAAAGAGACCCAGCTCCCTCAGCCTCTCCTCATAAGGGAGGTGTTCCACTTCCTTCATCATCCTCGTTGCCCTACGCTGGACTCTCTCCAGCAGCTCCACATCCCTCTTGAACTGAGGGATGAAAGTTGAAAGTAAGACACAAGCATCTGCTGCCACTTAGACTGGTAGCAAAATTCTACCAGGGCAAATGCAACAGGAACACGATGGACAAGCACAGACTGAAGTTGCTGGCTCCAGCTGTTTGCCATGAACTGGGACAGTTGACGTGTGTGACAGTATGGAGAAGTGTTGGAAGAGGGTCTTAACCCCACTCCAAAGTAGCGTGAATAAAGGTTTAGATGCTTGTGACCATTCCCTCATTTCTTAAAGCTTTAAGAAGCTGTTGGTGACTGCTCTGAGTTCACTCCTGGTAGGTCAGTTTGGGAAAGGTCCATGTTTGCCACACCTCCCCCTCCAACAGCACCAGCACGCTGCAGGCCTGTGGTTAAGTGCTGCAATCTGGTCCTGTATGAAATACTTTACTCTTTGGGTCTGTGGCACAGTCCCTTGAGCAATCCCAGCTATGTGCTCCTCGTCATGTGGGACTATAAAGTAGGAACACGCTTTCCTACACTTCTTAATTTTCGTCGTGCAACATAGAAAAATATGTAGGTCTGCCCCTAGAGATCAGTGTTTTCAGGCTCCCTGAAGCTGAGGGACAACTCTTGAGGAGGAAATGTATTAGGTGAGGCGGAACTTTTTGTTTCCAGCAATACTTCAAGACTTTTTTCATATATGAACGTGCTGCTGGGATGCATAGGAGCACCTGTAACAGATATCGAATGGAGGGCTCTCCTCTAGAAATAAGATTTTTCTCTGTCTCCTCCTTTAGTTTGTCTCCAAACAGAATTATTAGTTTTGTACCTGTATGTCTGCTTTTGTGAGAGTGATCACACTGCACTGGAGATCGGAGTGAAACAGTGCAGACTGATTGTTTTCCTTGCTCTTTAAAACGCAGATGAATTCAAGCAAATATGATTAGAAGAGAGGAGTGGATACTTCTGTAAAATATTTTTCGGTTGAATATGAAGCGTTAGTGTTTGTTGGCCTGCTTCTCTCTATCTGCAAAGAAGAAGGTTAGGAAATATCTTTGGTCTCATCTTTCCTGTTATGATAAATAACTGATCTGTGGTCAGAGCCGTAAAGTTCATAACCTACCCAGAAAAAACTTAGGAGCAAACCACTGCTGCTGCAACATCATGTAAAGTGGAAAACCTATTTTCCTGGGGAGGGGTGCTGCTTAAAGATGATTTCACAAAAGAGGAAGCCCTTGCTGTTTATCCTGCTTGATCCAAATGTGCAACATTTCCTGTGGCCAGATCTGCAGCAAAATCAAAGGGGGGAGCCATTTTCTGTGGTCTGTTGCTTCCTATAGCATGTCCATATGAGAAAGGAAGAAAACTACCATTTGTTACAAAGCTACCCCAGCCATCCTTATCCGATTAGTCAATTAAAAAGAGTGATGCATTGGAATAACTCCACAATGTCCTACCGATAATCTGTTTTTCACATCTGTCTGGCAAAACCACTGTCTATTTTAAGGTGTCAGAAAGCAGTTTTATATATTCTGCAAGATGTAAAAATTCTATGAGTCCTTAGACTTTGCAAACACAGAGGGATAGACAGCTGATAAAATCTTTGCTTGCCGGTCATCAAGTGTTTGATTGTGCAAAATAGCCAAGTCTTGGGGGTTAGAAAATCAGCACAGCCATTTAGAGCAAGCTAGAAATGAAGACCCTTGTTAATAATCAATTCTGTACAACCACATCTTGCAGTCCTGACACAGGCATAACCAGTACTGACCTTGGGGATTTTATGTGTTCTTTTGCATTTACTATACTATTTAAATTTCTTTGTATTTCAGTCATCCTGGAAGATGCTTAGACACTACATGGTAGGGAGTTTTATAAAAATAGAGTGCAGACAGTGAGACAGACGGACTTCAAGCTTTCTGTCAAATGCAGACAGACACAAATGCCAGCATGCCACTGGCAGAAGTCTGTCATTCGAGGGCAAAGGTTAGTTCGTTGACTAACACTGGCAACATCTGCAGCCTGAGAGTATGCACATTCCTCATCCAGACTACTGCAGGGGCTTCCTTTAGTGGTATGCAAATATTTGCCAATTACTTACAGAAAGTCTGGCAGATGAGGAAGGTCTACACAGGCTTCCAGGAGAGTATGCAGGACTGCACCACACGCACTATTGGATTAAGTAACAATTATTGAGTAACAGAGCAGATGGCAAACTCCATCGCTATGATGACCTGCTGCACTTTTTTCAAGTCCCTAGTATATCTGAATAAAATTGCAGTTGTTAATTGCACCCTATACATTTTAACCAGTATTCGGCAAGTCTGGAAAATGTACTTACTGGAATACCCTTCCAGATTTTACCAAGAGAACGAGCTGTGCTCAGCACAGTAGAGACCTGGCTTTCTCTTTTGTTTAGGACCAAAGCTGTTGCCTGGTAAGGAGGAGTTTCTTGAAATAGTCTACCTGTGTGTGCAGGTTATCCACAGCCATGTGCAGGGAATGTAGTTCTTCCCGTTTTCTTATGTACTGAGGTAACTCTGTCTCCTGGATCCTGGTCTGGTGACTGACACCCCTAAGTACTGAAATGATTGATGAAATCAGTTGCCAGCTGGATGCTGTGTGGGTAACACAGGAGACAGAGACAATATTCCTGAATTCCGGTTGCGTCTGACTCAGTGTGTGATCTTCCACAGTAAACGTAAGTCAAATGTCATGGAAGGCTGTTATGGGATTAATGAATTCTTGTCAAAGCTACTTTAGTCACTACTGCAGAACTCAGAGGCAAGTAACTTGTGGATGTTAGGTCCCATTGTATCAGGAACAGGCTGACAGAATTAATGAGGATGCTGCAAGGCAATGCTATTAGTGTGCTTAGAATACATGTTCCTTCACCGTATAGGTCTTGTGATAGTGTCTTCTGCCCTCCCTTTCACTTAACGGGCACTACTATCCATAGTTACCTGAATTCACCAATTGAACACTCATACTATTTCAGTTGCATCCTCCATAGTTCTTCTCTTGGTGTTGGGTCTTCATGCCTGCTCCACATCTCACACAGCAAAGGATGGACCCTAATAACCCTAATAAACATGAACCAGCTACTTTGCACTAAGTTCAATTCTTATAGGACGGGTCAGATTTACTTTACATACTCTGAACAGTTTACAGGACATTTCTAATGTTTCCCCAAGGAATCAGACTGACTGCCACTGTGCAGAACAATGGGGTAATCAGTGCAGGCACAGTGGGGCTCTCTAATTTGCCTGGAAAAGTGTCTACAACATGCAGTCAGTTTGATTCTTCGGTTACACACCAGACTTGCAGATCAGTGAGGGTGACGGAGCACTGGAACAGGCTGCCCAGGGAGGCTGTGGCATCTCCTTCACTGGAGATGTTTAAGACCTGCCTGGATGTGTTCCTGTGTGACTTGGTCTAGGTGATCCTGCTGAGTCAGGGGGATTGGACTAGATGTCTTTTGAGGTCCCTTCCAATCCCTAATGATTCTATGATCAGCTCGGCACAGGGAGCTGTTGTAAGTGTCCATCAGTGGTCCTGCAGCAGCCTGCAGTCCCCAGTCTATACTGGTACCTGGGGTTGTTCTTGCACAGATGCAAGACTCTACACTTACCCTTGTTATAGTTCATTAAAATTATCCCTGCCCAACTCTCCAACCGGTCCAGGTCTCACTGAATGGCAGCACAGTCTGCTGGGGTGTTGGTGACACCACCCAGCTTTGTGTCATCAGCAAACTTGCTGACAGTGCACCCTGATCCCTTATCCAAGTCATCAGTAAATAGATTGAACAGGATTGGTCCCAGTACCAACCTATGGGGCACTCCACTAGATACAGGCCTCCAACTAGACTCTGTCCCTTTGACCACTACTCTCTGGCTTCTATCCTGCAGCCAGTTCGCGATCCACCTCACTACCTGATTATCTAGAGCACGCTGCCTCAGTTTGGCTGCGAGGATGCTGTGTGAGACTGTTGCACAAGAACACATCCAGGCAGGTCTTAAATGTTTCCAGAGAAGGAGACTCCACAACCTCCCTGGGCAGCCTGTTCCAGTGCTTTGTCACCCCCACTATGAAGAAGTTCCTTCTGATATTTATATGGAATCTCCTATGTTGCAGCTTGCACCCATTACCCCTTGAAGCACCTTATTAAAAAACTTTTAGTGTGGAAGTTACGAACTATTAAAACACATTAAAATACGCTAGGAGTAATGAAAAATTTTGTCAAGTATTTCTATAATTAAAACTAATCCAGAACTTTTTCCAGTGTCCATACAAATCACAGTAAAACTGAACAGTTTCAGTATGCTGTTTCCCTGGCTTTCTCTCTCAAGGAAAGAAGTTCTTCGAGAGGATTTTGTCACCTATTTTACAGTGTTCAACTCACCAGTTGGAAGTTAGTCAGAGATTAGGAAACATTATGGAGTTATCAAAAAAACCGGCGATGTTAGAATGAAATCAGTTAATCTTTAGCCTTACAGGATAGAAAGAGGAAATGTAATTGCAACACTGAACTTCATTTTACAGTCATTATCACTTAGAAGGCTCTTCAGATAATTCTATAATTAGCATGGGACATGTAACAGAGGGAAAAATACCTGACACAAGAGGAACTTAGAGAATGTTTTCATTAACGAGTGGGATTTAGCTGCTGAGCCAGTGCAATCTGCTGAAACAAAGCTCCTTTGAGTAACAAGTCACAGTTTACGGTATCACAGGGCAGCAGACACCTGGACCTTGACCGAGTGGCATGGCTCAAACAGCCGCTTGTGCTCATCGCTCAGTAGCACACGTGGTCGGTCAGGAGCAAACTGTAAGCACCAAATGGTAAGCGAGACTTACCCCAGTCAGGCAACCGACTGCGTTTGTCTGATTCTCAAAATACCTTTCAGCACAATTACTGCTTCAGTCAGATCACTGAATTAAAACCAACTCAGTTTATCACACATGTTGATGTTTATATAGTGCCTGTCATCACTCACTTAAATGGATAAGAATATGGATAGAGATTAATTCCTGCTCTGTATTTTGTCTTGAAATATAAACAGTGTTTTTTAACTACTAATTCCTGAAGTGTGACACTTTGTAAGAGATCTACCTAAATCTTAACAATAGTTACTGGTGCTTAGTGCAGGATTGATTCGCTTCAGTGTTATTTATACAATGAACGGAGTGTTCAGTGATTTCATCTCTCCTGAGGAAACTCAATTAAGTTTTCATTTATTCAAAATCTGAGTTCTAATGCTGAGCTATGTAAATAAAAATGACAATAGAAAAGATGGGTTAATGATTCTTTTAGCAAGGTAAGAAAACCGTGTTAGATTTCTTCTAAGAATAGTCCTTCAGAAATTATCTGTGTGGTTTTTGAGTGGGAAAACTGCAGTTCACTTAAAATATTGTGGGAAAATTTCTGTCTTTGAGAAAATGTTTGGGTTTTTCTTTTTTATTCAGGGAATAAAGACAAAAACCTATAAATGGAAATAATTTTGTCTAAAGGATGAGAAAAAAAATTTTTATTATTACTACTCATAGTATGAACTTGGGCTAAAGGGCTGCTAATAATGGATACTAGCTGAAGACTGTGCAGCTCCAGCAAGGACACAGTTAGTTAGCACCACCACCAGCAGTGGATGGTAGGGGGAATTGTACCATACCCTACCAACATAAGGGCCCACATTTCTAGTGTAGTATGCCTCAACAAAGGCTTCTGATCCCCAGGCTGTGAAGAATGTCTATAAATGTCCAGGTCAGGCTCATATTCCAAAGTCACAGATCTGGGATTCAGAGCTGCAGGTTTAATCAGGCTGCCCAGAGAGTTAGAACCTTCCTTCTGAGTCAGGACTGAACAATGTCTCTGTTTTCCATCTCCTGTAGGGTATATTGGAGGGAAATCTCTTCAAGTCTGATTTCCAGCTTCTGCAGACAACTGACTTCACAATGCCTCTGTTTTCATCTCCTCTAGGGTATATTGATAGGAAATCTCTTCAAGTCTAATTTTCAGCTTCTGCATGCAACTGTGTCTTGTAATCCTACTCTCAGATGTGCTCTTTCTTCTTCCTTTTCTCACTAGGGTCTTGTTCTGGCTCTCATCTTCTCATGACCAGAAGTGTCATTTCTAGCCCAAATATATTAATGGATATTTTATAACTGGTTTTATTTAGTGGTCTCTTAGTTCCAACAGCTCTGGTAGTATCTCCCTGACAAAGTACCTACAGTTTAATTTAACTAGGAAAAAAAAGAGGGGGAAAAAGTAAGAGCCAAACTCTGCTCAGAAAAGAGAATATAATTAAAATAAGGCTGTTTTCTCCTCCTCACCACTAACTCCCAGTCATATTTTCAAAGGCCATTGGGCTCTGCTAGCTGCACCATCTCCTGCTCTCTGGCAGTAGTGTCCCAGATTGGCTTAGAAGGTGATTTTTACTGCTTGTGAAACATTCCAGTGTAAGGAGGGGGACCTCTCACATAGTCTCTTCTTTAGCAAGTTATATCAATAAATTCCAACCAGAAAATGCCAACTGCATACCATTGTGACTGCAATCACTCTAGCCAGAATGCTTTACATGCTGCCAGAGCTATCGGTGCTCTCCACTGCTGCATCAGCCTTCCTTCCAGAGCTGTGCAGCAGCATACCCTCTCATTCAAACACTGACGAGGCGTGTTTCAGACATAACAAAAACCAGATGCTGTGTATTCATTGTAGAATTGCACTGCTGACAAGAGGTTACCAAGTGGCCAGATAGCACCGAGCAGTAACCTCGGGTAAGTATTCTCTGCAATCTCTGTGGACCAGCTTGAACATAGCCACTCAGTGCAGAGGATTTAGATGTTTGGGAGAGATTAACCCTCATTTTGACTCACCTGTCGATCTCAAGTGATCTGTGACGTGACAACTCTGCAGGTCAGCTTGCAGAGACCCCACACCTATTTACTCCGCTGATTGTGGCTGAGGTAGTGCCCATGTACATGAGCACCTGTGACATACCAAATGTACATGGCACAGCACATAGACCTACTAGCTCAGGGAATGACTGGTGCTGCAGATCACACTCCTCCAAGTGTTCTGGCCACATCTAACCTTTGTATGTGTTTTCCACTCCTGTGTTCATGTTTGTATTTGGTGGGTCAAATTTTGCAAACAGACAAGTGGTTGCAGCGCTTCTATCAGATCTGTGTTTGGATGTGGGGGGCTGTGCTGCCCAAGTAATAGTTTGTCACCATTAGCCATTGATGACAGTGTTATTAGTAAGCTAGCGTTATTGGGTAAACAGGATTTTTGATTACAAGGCTATTGTTTTCCCAAAGATTAGGATTTCAAGAACAGAAATAGTTATTCAACAGCTGACATCCAGCCAGACCAATTGAAATTTCACTAAAAGAAATAAATCCATCAAACGCTAAGCAGGGGTGCTTTGTGAACTTAGCCAGATAACTCAAAACCTTGACCATTCCCAAAGTGCAGATAATTTATGATTTGAAATCCCATGCTATCACCACAGGACTCAGGGAAGAAGTTCAAGGGATACAACATGCTTCTTGTTAGAAGCAGCACAAAATGGCTCCACTGATGAAGTTCTGATGATTGCTACCCATCCAGATAATTCCATGAAGTCTTTGCTTGAACTTGTTGGCAATGTTGCTTCAATATCTTCCTGTAATACTAATTGGACAAAATCAGTGCTTATGCAGGTGAACGATCTTTGTTCACTATTAGTAATTAACTGTTTAATTATTAACTGGAAGCCTTAGGGTTTCACACCCTCAAGGTATATGCTCAGTGCATCTGCTAAACGTAAAGGTTAGAATCCCCAGAGTTATCAGGGAAGTGTCAGCAGATTGATTTCCTTTAGATTTACCCAGTGAGGAAGACTGGCAACTAATAAGGTTATGATTGTTCCAAAAAACAATTACGTATTGAACACGCTGCCAGTTGCTATAAATCCTGGAACTTTTAAAGAGATGGCTTCATTATCAGCAATGTTTTTGTGGAAAAAATGAGAACCATAACATTGGCATTAGGAAAATCCTGGAAATCAATAAAAGTGAGTTTTTGTTTGGAGGAAGAATATAATTTTGGTTCTTACCTCCTGAAACTGAAAGAGGCCCTGTGTGGTTTTACCCAGAGGAAGCTCAAGCCCAGCCTTGTTTATTAAAAATTCAGGCTACAATGTTATCTCCCCTGAAGAATCAGGTTCCACACTGGCGTGATTCACCCCAGCTGGAGCCAAAGGGCTTGCTGTGGGCCTGACTGGGTGTAGCGCTGTTTTTGATGACATAGGCAGGGAGTGAATCTGCCCCAGTCTTCCACAGCCTCACATCCATAAGGCCATAACATGCATAAAATATATCCTGACTGCAGCACTCCCTCAGCTGCCAACAGCAGCTCTGGAAGCTGACTTGATTCTTGGAGGTGTCCCATAGGCACACAGAGGAGGAGCTGAGCAAGGGGCAGAGACCAGCTTTGGGTCTTGCATCTCTCTCCCTCTGGTCTTCTGCTTTTCTTGCCCATGGTAGCTGCAGAAATGCTTTCCAGAATGGTATTGGGGGGAGGGGACATTCATTAATATTAATTAGACAAAAATGGATTATTCTTCATGACCACATGAACTGCATCCCAGTGCCTGGAAGTGTCTGTGATATGACAAGAGTCTTTGGAGCTGATGAAGTATGACGAGACCGCAGTACACTGCGTTTTCCCAGTACATCGTGTGCATAGTACTGATTCTGAGCACTGATTCCTCCCGGGAAAGGGAGGACACAGCAAAAGACAGGTGAAAATTGTCTTTTGCTCCCATGTGTATAAGAATGCTTAGAACATAGGAAAATGAAAAGCAATAATTGTACTAACGTCTCACGGAATCATTAGGGATTGGAAGAGACCTTGAAAGATCATCTAGACCAATCCCTCTGCCAGAGCAGGATCACCTAGACCAAATTGCATAGGAACATATCCAGGTGGGATTTAAATGTCACCAGAGAAGGAGACTCCACAACCCACCCTGGGCAGCCTGTTCCAATGTTCCATCACCCTCACTGTGAAGAAGTTCCTTCTGATATTTATACGGAACCTCCTACGTTTTCACTCTTAAGACAGTGGGGAGAAAAAGTGAAGCTAGCAGTAGATATTCCATACATTTCCTGGCATCTCTGAGATGACCTCATGCTTTAGATGTGCTGGAATGAGCTACATCACTCACTCTGGTTGCATCTCCCAGAGTAACCTGGTTTTCTCAAAACCAGCTCCAGGTCAGAGTAAAATCCTGGCTCCATTGAAGTTAATGGGAATTTTGCTACACACAGAATCTTATGCCCAGATTTTCAAACACGAGGAGATGAAAATTTGGCTCTTAACTGCCCCTAGGGATTCTTCAATCAATGGTTGAACTTCCAAAAGCTCTGACATCCACTGATTTCAATAGGAGCTGCTGGAGCTGTCTGAAAAAAAGGTCGTTAATTTCCAACACTAAATATGGATAGTGGAATCTTAAAATTAGGCTCCTATTTTTGAAAATCTTGGCCCAAACCTTTATTAATGCCACATTACAATGTGTCCTGCATCTATTAGCACACATAACAGCATGCAGAGCCACATCTGCTGTATTCTCTAAACGTGGGAAACAAAAATGGTCTTTTAATCGGATTTAGATGAAAAGCTCTCTCTGAAATAATGATAGCCAGCTATGGATACTCCGTAATTTGCTCTTAGTTAAAATATTCCCAAACAACGCAGAGGACGAGCGGCATGCGTATGTGGGGTTCCCAGGGAGCTCTGGTAATTGGACTAATTTCAGCAGTTTCCAATTTTAGAGGAAGTAACTGATCCCAAATTGTTACCTAAAGTAATTCTTACTGACAGTATTATAGGCTTGAAACATTTTCTGCTATGCCAATACCACAAACTAGCTGTGCAATTACAAGTGTATTTGTCACTTCTGTATTTATGTTATTAACTCTGGTATGCTCTTTTCTAATAGGAGTATTGCTTAGGACAGTCTGCGCCTCTGTCCAACAAAAAAAAAGGGGGGGGAGACAAGAGTTGTGGTTGATATGTTAATAAAATCAGCATTAAGTCAGGTCTCTCTGATATAATCTTGACCAAATTAAACAGCTAAATAGGGCTGGCTCTGATCTGAATTTGAATGGGAAACCTCTTCGTGTAATGTGAATGCTGGGGGAAGTGGTATTACTGGTTCTGTAGGTAGATTGAGTCAATAGCCACACAATGCTTTTGTATTGCATTGGGTTGTTAAGGGTGCCAAATGTGTTTTTAATGAAAAAAAATCTATGGAACATTTTGCAGAAGAATTAGTCCAGATGTTTTAGCTGTATTTCTCTTTGGCTGTCCTCTACTTATCTATCTAGAAACAACAAGAGTTAGGATTGCAAAGTATTTTCCATTACAATCATTGATTTTAGCAGGCTCCCAATTTCCTGAACTGTGTATTTCTGTTTGCTGAAACTTCTCGAGCCCGGCTTCTGTTGTGCAGTGGGGTACAGCAGTCTCTGTGCTATGGTTGAGCAAGATCTCTTCAGCTACTTCTGTGTGTGGGAGAGGAACTTTGCACAAATTGAACCACCTAGTTGTGAACAGAGCTCTGGGAAAAAAAAAAAAATCTCCCTTCCCCCCAAAAAGCTGAAGATTAAAACTTGGTACAAACAAGACAACTGTGTTAAATTGTGATTCAAACTAGATCTTTACACCTTGCATTTTATGTGTGCATGAACAGCAGCCCTGTGACCATCACAGGACCCATTGATAATACAAGACATTGCTGAATGTGACGGGGCTATTAGGACCTGGCTCTGGCCTAAGTAGGAGGGAGCTGCCATTGGTTTATTTTGCCTTGAAAATAGGTCTCTGTATGAGTAATATTGCAAAGTAGCATAAGACTGTCTCCTACATCCCCTAGGAAGCAAGAGACAGGGGTAGTGAGAAAGAAACCACAAAAAAGACTAGTTGCTTTGCTACATCAGCTTTCTGCATTTTATTACTGGAGGCAGGGTCTGGCCTCTCATCTGGTTTTCATCAAGGCTGAACCTTGTGGTACCCTTGTATGTTTGGGCCATTTGAGGCTACCGTAATAAAAATAATAATAAATAACAAATAAGCAACTGGAATCTAAAGCTGTAGGATGAGGTCCTTCCAGGTCCTGCTGGAGCAAGTGGCAAAGCCCTGGTGGACCAGCAGAGCCCCAGAGGTGTCTTAAGACTGTCACAGGATGACTGAAGCACATCATACTGCTTATGGCACAAAGCAGGATCAGATCATTGTTCAGAGCCTGCTGACCCACAATATTGTGTGCCCCCACTTCCCACCAATAGATTTGGCCCACATGTTTCAGAAGATCTTTTCTCCTTCAGCTGTCTTCCATAAGCCTCTAGCTTCTTTCATCTTCTACCTTGTCCCTGGCTTGCAGGGAACTCCCAGCATTGCTCAGGGCATCCCTTTGTATAAGTAATGTCTGTGCCTCAGTGGCTCCTAAATATTTCCGACATTTTATTGTTGCGGTGTGATGCAGAGAGAAGCATTTACACCTCAACCTGCATTTGATTTCAGGGCACTGTCTTCCGCTGCTGCTCGGCAGTGAAAAGCATTTCAGAGCACAGTGTGAGACACTGTTTGCCGGTGACTGCCACAAGAGTCTTTGCACTGAGGTGTTGGATTTATCTTTCTTTTGGGGCTGATGATCTCTTAATCTCAAATGCTAATGCTATTTTCACCAACCAAGATAAGCACTCAAGAACAGTCCAGTTCTTGCCCTGGTGCTGTGGTAGCCTGTCGAGCCACACTAGCCACAGCAACCCAAATGAAAACAAGACCTGACGGTTACTTGTCAGGCTTTTCCCTGGCTGCTCAGCAGTGGTCAACAGTGAGTAGCCTCTAAAATTGGAAGGTACTTGACAGGTTGAACAAATGAATACCAGAGCCCCCACCTTTAATGCCAGTTTAGAAACATACATAAAGCATCTGGTTACCCCCATCTGGGAAGCTAATCCACAGAGAGCTGGAAGTACCTGGCGAAGAAACACAATTTGCCTTGGGCTTGTTTTGAGGAGGGGAAAAAAAGGTAATATTTCCAGTTTTTTAATTGGCCTTTGGCAGTCATGGAGCACTGCCTTACAGGATTACTGTGATTATAGACTACAGCATGCACTGCAAAGGAGGACTCTGGAGTATACTGCCTGGTTCATGTGGGCCTGGTGAGGACTAGCACTGTGCTGAGCTTGGGCAGAAGTGAGGGCCACATTTGTCTCCCAGTTTTTCAGCTATAAAACACAGACATGTTCATGTTAATCCAGTATGTACCATAGTCATCTGCTGCCCATTATGTGCCATTGTATTCAAGACTGCTATCAAATTTCTCACATGCAATAGCCAGAATGAATAAAAAGAAGATGGATTTTCATATATCCAGATGGTAAATAGATACGGCCCGTGTGAAAGAAGATATTTCAATTTCTTCCTGCTTCACTGAGGCTGATTCCTCTTCTTAGCTTTTTCCATTTTAGCAGTCTGTTACTACTGGATTTTAATTAACAGAGTATTGATGAATGTGAAGGTAATTTTCTAAGGATTCTATCGCTTATGAAGAGTTTCACACACACTTTGAAAATTAATCATTTAGGATGGTACATAGATTAACTTATTGTAGGGTTCCTGAGAAGCCAGAGACAGGACCTTAGGACCTAACATCTAGCCTTCAAAAGAAATGTGCTATTGACAGAACACAAACTGGTTTGTGTGTTCTGGCTGCACAATCCCCATCAAGAAACCTAAGAGGCTGGGCAGCATTTTCAGAGGGCTTTGACATGATTCCTTGTTGAAAATAAACTGGACACCCAAGTCCCGTGGTGTCCTGAACGATACCCCCTTTGCAGGTACTCAATGAACCATCCATACTAACCAAGGGCCCATCTTTCTGCTGCCCACATCAGCACCTCCCGGGGGGAGCTTGTGCAGGAGAAGATGCAAGTGAGCAAGAAGAGTCTAACATGTAAAACCAGAAAAGGTTATGAAACATAGATTAGGGCCTCTGAAAGGTTTCCTCACAAAGAAACGCAAAAGCAGCTCAGAGCCGTAGTGTAATCGTAACAGTTGATTGGCCGTAAGCCACAGCTCTGTGCTGTCGCAATGTGCATTTTCTGCTGTTGAGACATGCCGTGATAGGAAGCTCTGACATAGCCACCAAGTAACAACAGCAGAACCATATCAAGGTCCTTCCTATTTTGTGGAGTAAAAATGTCTGGGAACAGAACTGGGAAACAGAATTGCCAGAAAACACAGAGCTGGACACTGTGATGAGAGCGACCATGGCTTAGCAGAAGAAATCTTCCTGCTGAAAAGAATAATAATTGGCTAGGGGTAAGATTTGCCTCAGAGACACCCAGACTGTCCACAAAGCACTGACTGATGAAGCTCACATTCGTGTGCCACATGCCTAATTCATCATTATTTCAAAGCCACTTCACCATTGTTTCTGTTATAGCCCATTGTAATAGGCTTAGATGTGAATTATGTATGGCATATTCATTCTTCATATGACCTGGGGAAAGAAGAGCACTGACACGTTACAGTGAGAGCATAAAAGTGCCATGAACTCCAGGTGAAGCTGGGGGCAGTATAGATTCCCCTTGCAATTTCGAGGCCAAACACAGGTAGAAACAGTGACAAATCTTATTTTTAGTTGATTTTTGAAGATGAATGCTGACCTTAGTATTCCACTGAGGTAGGCAGCATTTAATCATTTGACCAGCCCGTTCTGCTTGCACGTATTAACAGTCAGGAATTACTACATCCAGCTATTTGTAGTCTGTAGTACCATGTGTTGATGGTTGCATCCAGCCTTTGATGAAAATGTCAAAATGTATTAAAATATGGTTAACTTCTCACTTGCCCACACTCTTATGCTGCTTTGTGCAGAAGTCCAACTAAAGCCCATTAGGTTGTATCAGGAAAAACTCAAGCTCAAGTCTGCAGTCTAGACTTCAATCTTGTGGTCATCTCAAATTCAGCATCCGAAAACTTTACAGCTAAAGTGGAGATAAGTGTTGGCAAAGCTGCTTGTAAAGATGCAGAAAAGAATACTCTCATCTCTAGAAATAAGGACTGAAACATATTTAGGAACAATGCCTCTGTATGCCTTCTACATATTTGGTGAACACTGGGCTACCAGACTGTTAATCGGGGATGATTCTGGAGCAATTGATTTACTTAAAACATCACAACACTTACTAATGCAATGCAGAGCTCTTTTAAGGCATGTGATGTTTTCCAGAGCTGTGGGGCTGCTGTAATTTCTCAGTGAAACCAGAGGGGGGATGCAGGGACCTAGAGTTTCCAACACTATAGAGTTGTATCTTAATATGGAGTTTAATTAATATTCAAATTAGTGACCACGTACTTCATTTTTCCATGAACCCATATGTATTACACAGTGATAGTCGAGTGGGAAGTGTCCTACTTTGTTTCTTGGCAATCCTGCATACTGGGTTTTAGTCTGTGATAAAAGCCATTCAGCCTTGTCATTATCCAAGGATTTGGGTGACAGTAAGGAAGGCATCACTGCAAAGCTAAAGCCTAGCTGAGAGCAATTTTGCTATTACAGGCACAATTACTGTCCATTACAAATTCCAGGAACGAGCACAACCATGACTTTAATAGGTGACTATGTTGCAGCAGCATGAAAAGTCAAATGGCATCCCTCCCCCAGCTCAGAAGAACAAAGAAATAAATAAAAGCCTTTTGGTTGCATGCTCTGTATTAAACCCAGGCAGTCCTGAAGGCATTTGGCTCTTCAGAGGAAAGCAGCCCTGGCTCCTCAGTCTGATGGAGTTTCACTTGATTCAGAAGATTATTTAAGGCCCTTGTCCTGCACAGTCATAAAGAAGCACCTGTGCAGAATGTTGTTAGCTTCAGTGAGCCTGTGTGAGATCTCTGCAGCCTGTTCCCCACAGAAGTCATCATGTGTCAGGGTCATGACTCTTCTTGTCCTAGAGAACAGGTATTTGTGTGGAGATTTGGACTTGGAAGTTCCAGAATATAGCTGAAGTTGAAAAGGATTTTCTTTTGTTGCTGCTTAAAAAGCAGCAACTGAAGCTGAAGCAAAGTTGTTTGCATTCACTTTCTTTCCACAGTGCAATTATTACTACTTTAAAGAAAGCCTCTTTCCTCTAGAAGAGAAACTCAGACCAAGATCCCATTTCAAGAAAGTACTCCTCTATCCAGATAGCTGTAAATATCTGATTTTAAGCAACTGCCGAAATGCTGTTGACTTTCCATCTCTTCAGAGAATTGCTTAGGCAAGTGGATGAAACAGGTCAGAAACAAAAACGAAGCTAAAAAATGACCTTGCATTGCTCATAACGAAAGAACAGCAGAACATGGTAGCTAAAGAAGACAACAAGTGCTGGAATTTGAACTTAAATATTTTTTTAGAAAACTACTTAATTAAAATAATCTTTAAGTTGTGATTAGAATAAGATGTATTGGCTCAACGACATTTGTGCTCCTTTATGCCTATTTCTTCATATCACACTCATGTGCATCAAGAGTGCTGGCAGCGAGTTACTCAGTGAAGGCTCCTCAAGTTTCTTGCACCTTATTTAACGAGGGTTCTAATTTTCTTGCAACTTCAGTAATTAACCCAGCTACTATACAAAAAGGGAAACTGTCTATACAGGTTCTAGACAACATGATTTCCATGCCTATGTTTTGTAACATCGCAATTAATTTGTGTTCTTGAAGTAACAATATTAACATAATTTGTTGCAGAGATTTAATCACAAATGACACTTCAGCTACTCAAAATTTGTATTTGAATAACTGTATAAGGATACTCATTAGAGCAGGATCTCCAAATATAACAGACTGGTCTTCCTTCCCAGACGTCTCTCCTCCTGTCCTCAAGTAGCCTTTTGTGATTGTTCAGCAGTGTGTTGAATTTGTGGAATTGTGACCATGTGAAACACAACAGCATTTCTGAGGGAATAATGAAGAAACTCCCTTCTGTGCCTGATTTTCCAATAGGCAACTGGCAGCTCAAACATGCCTGGTTTTTCCCTAAAGCCTTGTGGCTGTGAGTGACCCTGGAGAGGGGTTGAGTCTGAGCCAGGATGGGCTCAAACAAGCGGGTGTGCTGGAGCAGGGCATGGGACCCACACTCTGTCCTTCATGCAAAGCTATGCCCTCACCACATATTACTGCAGACCTTTAGCCTTAGAAGTCAAGTCTGTGGCCACCAAATACCATCCACGACCAACACTAGAGCAGAGAGTTGATGGTTGAGATTCCTTACCACTGACTCAGGCACAGTTCTGTTGCAGCATTTGTTAAACAGGGGGAACTGCAGCCCAAAGCGTCCTGTTGAGCTCAGGTGGAGCATGATGATGTGCTAACACCAGAGGATGCGGTGTGTAATGCAATGGAGAAACTGCAAGTGCCTGGGGTCATTACCACTGGCTTTCTCTGAGTAATTGACACAGAGACTGAGCAGTGAATTTTCATTCGTTTTTAATTTTACACACACCTAGTCAATGAAAGCATTTATTGGCACTCTGACTGTTGCCAGCAGTTAAATCTGTAAATGTGAAAGTCCAAGGCATAATTCAGTGCTATCAGTTCTTATTTCACTTCATGGGAAAAGGAAACAGAACAAGGAGTTAAGTGCCTTTTAATGTTTTGTGTGTGTGTGTGTGTCAATAATCCAACCAGTTAAAATGTATATTTATTCTATGTTTGAAATAATGCAAAGTATTCGGACTACTATGAGAGCTATGAAAAACACAGGGCTTGGAAAACTGGCAGTTTTTGTGGTTTTGGGGTTTTGAGTAAAGTTTCACAACCAATCAGCCCAGAATAATGTCCGGTAAAGGCATTTCTGCTTGTTAGTCTATTTATTTATTTACTTTGGCACTGGGGGCAAGGGGAAGGTCAGTGAAAATACTCCTCATCTGTCAAAGGGTCTGATCCTGCAATGTGCTGAGGACTCGCTGTTGTTAAGGTAGTGCTCAACACCCCTCAGAAGTGGTGTTGCTCACTCAGGAGAGGCTGGAGCACAACCTGCTTGGTCACTGGTTTCTGTGTGTGTTCTTTTCTGCTGGTGGCCCTGATCTCTTCTGCCTCACTGGAGATCTACCCCTTGCTTGATATTGCATGTTTTCCAGCAGCCTTCCCCCCCCACCCCCGTGCCCAGTCTGCCCCAGTGGCGATGCCTGAACTGTTAACCGAGCCCTGACAGAGGCACTGAAGGGCGTGGATGGAGTCAGTGGTTCCTTGTTCCCCCCTTCTCATAGTGTGCTAACGTGCCATACTGGGTTTTGCCAGTGGGTTTAAGTACCTGGGTTATTAGGGTGACAGGTTTGGTAGGGGAGATATCCCCGGGGGGGTATGTTTGCTCAGTGGTTTGCTCAGCTTGTCCTGGGGATTTCCAGTGGGAGAGGCTGTTCCCGAGGGGCTGCCCAGGGAGAGCTGGAGGAGGGCTCTAAACAGACTTAGGTGTTTCCTGGGGAATATAGGCAGTCTTGCTAGTTATGGTTATTTGTCACACTGTGCTTCACCCCCTTGTGCCCACAGCAGTGCCAAGGCCCCAGCATGGTAGGGAGGCAAGTAGCCATCCTGCCAGTAGAGCCTATGGAGAGCATCAGCACACTGGGATAGGGGACCTTGTGAGCAAGAGACAAATCAGGGGCTTTGCCCTGCAGCTTCTGTTTGTGTCCCTGCCTGTGACAGACAGGTTGCAGATATTCACCACAAGGAGGGGTCTGGAGAGGAATAAACAGCTGTGAAAAGTAAAGACTGTGTCCCCCAGCCCGCACAGTTCCCAGATCCCTGTTGCACTGATCCAGTCCCCACGGGTGTTCCTGCAGCCACAGACCTAGTGAATGGTTGCTTCTTGTTGTTTCCTTGCTCCTGCCGCCAACTTTGCCAGCTGGCCTTGTGGCACAGCTAAGCACCAAAGAGGACACATGGCTGTGGGGACTCGTCTATGCCATGTCAAGGTGGTAGGGCACCAGCAGCCACTTTGGCTCTGGAAGATGCCAGAGGAGAAGCTGGGATCTTCCTGTTGCAGTTTCCTGAGAGCACTGCCACCTTGTGTCAGTCCATCCCGCGCTATAGTAAAGCCATGTCCTGGTGTGAACGGACAGGTGTGTTGTCTAGGAGAGACCAAGAGATCATTGCATGTCCCAAGATGCCCGTTTGGCACTGCTGACTGTCTTCTTCAGTGCAGGCCCTCTCACAGCTGCAGGAACAGAGCCTGTCTGCGCAGCACTGCGCTCAATGCGTCAGCTAAGGGAGAGGGGGCAAAGCAACCGTTTCCCTTTGGATCCTGAATGTCCATGATATCAGGCTGAATGTCCATGATATCAGGCTGGATGTCCAGGCAACAAAAGAAGTCTGGAATATGACCAGCAGTTCCATCTAATAGCTGATTCCCCTGTGCAGTTTGGGAAGAGAGGCCAGAGGAGAGTTTTGTTGCTCTGTTTTTCTTTGTCAGCCTGAAAGGTCAATTCCAGTTCTCCCCCATCCTTTGCTGTGTGCCCAAACAGATTGTTCAGAGCTGCATGCTTCCATCGCACACATTCTGCACTACATTAGTTTAATGGCACTGTCACTATGAATTGCAAACTTTCTCAGCTCCCCCCTGTGCTGGTGAAACATGGCAACATAAGGAACATCTGTTCTCTTACCCTTTGCTGGAAATGGGAAACATCATATTGCATTTTTGTTATTAGCCTTATTTGGATGCCAGTGGTTTTGTTTCTAAACACATCAAGGCAACTGAATAACCTTAATTGAGTACTACAGAAAAAGCATGGTTTCATGCAAATACAGCTGCCAGCATAATTATTAGGACAATACAGAACTTCTATTCCTGAGATCGGTTCCAGTTCCTTGGTTTTTATATTGCTCCCTTGCTGCTGAATTTCATTATAAACATCTCCACACAAACTGATCTATAGTTAGGCAGTAAACAAGTTAAGTCCTTAATTTTTGACATTAAAAAGCCAAACAAGCCTAATGATTACAATGTGCATTTGAGCCTTTATTTATACACAAAATTAGTGACCTGATCTTCACAAGGAATGGCTAGCACAGGTAGTCTTACATTACTTCAAACGCTCCTCAAGATTTCTGGTGGAATTACATTAAAGGTGAGAGATTCCTGCAGCTCCAGTGGATGGCGACAGCATGTGTAAATGGAATCAATTAATAATTCCCAGATGTAATTATGATGGATTCATTGCTAGTCCATGATCAACCACAGCATGCAACAGGCAATTAAGCAAAGCACATACACGCAGTTCTCTCTAGTCCATCCATTATATAGAATCACTTCATCATTAAGCTTGAGGACAAGACAGAGACCAAGAATACAGTAAGTGCCAGAACCTATTCCAGCAATTTTGTTACTGTCTTTCTGCACTGCGTCCTTCATGATAGGAACACCTTAATGAGCTTCATGAAAATATTTCACCTTTATCTTATCTCCTTTTCCAGCTTACTGGAACATTCCAGAAAACCGCTAGTCAGGTGTGGCTTTTGGTAGGTTTGCCTAGATTTGCAGAGGTTTTTGGTGAAGCCTGAAAGTCAAGTTTCTGGTAGGAATGATGCAGGGTGGGGGGTGCTTCTTACCCTGCAGATTTAATTAGATTTTATTTTCTTTTCAGACCCACGCTGCTTTGGATCACCCATGAAGTATGCTGGGTCTAATTCCTGGGGGAGATAAGCTCATTGTCACAGAACAATTGGATCTACTGTCACATTAGTAACTTTCTCTTTAAGAAAGGGAGATGGTAAGAGCAGCAGAGGTCTTGCAGGTCAGGATTGTGTTGTATCAGCAGAACTTTTGTGGGGAGCTTGCACAGCACGTGCCTGCCCTGTCTGGCTCAGTCCATCATCTTCACAACTAATAACATTTACTCCAAATCTAAAGAGGAGCAAAGGTCAGCAACCCGAATTTAGTCTGGGAGTACCTTCAGTGAAGTCAGTAGAGCTGACAAATTTGGCCTGATGTTTGCTGTTGGAGGAAGGAATAAGAGAACAATTCAAGATTTTAAAGTTTGTGTTTATTTTATACAATCATAGAACAAGGCAATTTGCAGGAAAACACTGAATGCAACTCTGCTCTCAGCTGCAAAGGATGCCAGACTCTGTGTTTGGAGTTTCTACCAGGTTTGTGCTCCTTTCTGTCTGTCCTAGTATCTCCTCTGCCTGGATACTCTAACTGATCTGGTCATTTGAGGTGGAAAATACCACACTGAAGGCATGTACCATGGTAGTGGTGGTGTATACTTAGTTTTTGCTTCATAAAACTAATATTCCTCTAAGACTTTATCATATTCCCTGGTACTATTGCACAGGTCTCCCAGTTAATGTAGAGTAATTCTCAGCTAATCAATTAAACATGTTTGGACCCCCAAGCGTCCTTGCCTATGCCTCCAGCAATTAAAACAAAGGCAAAACTGCCTGTAAGTTTTTGGATGAGTTGATATTAAACAGGATAAAAGTTGCATGTGCAACTGAAAAGAGCTAAAGGCTGTGAAAATGAAGGACGAGCGCCGTCCTGACGAGGGAAGACTGATACAGCAAAGTCTGGTCAATGCTTTTCTTGACCTATTTTATTCTGTTTTAACCTATTTGCATTAGTAGTTTTGTAGTGGCTTGTAGTGTGAGTACAGCGTGCGTGTGCTATGCTATACCTGTGATTATTGGTGAACAGCTCTGAACACTATTTGTGAAGCCTGATCTGAGCACTCATTTTCCACACAGTTCAGCATGGTATGTTCCCCATCGTAGCGTTTGGAGCTCTGATGAAGGAAGCACAGGCTTAAGCCTTCTTGGAGCTAGAATCTGCAACCACTTATTTTATGAATCAAAGAGGGAAACTGTAATGCAAGCAAAGCACCCCAAGTGTCCTAAGACACCAGATTGTTGGAGAATCTTTATTTTTTAAAATCTTGCCAAGCAGATTCATGTCTTGGGAATGGATCTGAGACCCTTTCTCTTCTCTGACGAAGCCTGTTCCTGGGAGTTTGCCTGGGCTGTGACTCATGTGCTTTCAGGCCAGCATCACCACTTGCTGTACGTGACACCCAGGTCACCCTTCACTTCCCCAAGCCAAGTAAGGGTGACAGGAGTCTCACGGAGCAGTTCCCCACACTATGGCAGGGCAGGACCCTGGCTTCACATGGCTCCTTTCCCCTTTGCAGCCCAGAGCAGGGCTGCCAGGTTGAGACACTAAGTCCCCCAGAGAGGGTAGGTGGCACAGCCAGCATCAGTTGCTCCAACACACAGTGGGGAGAGAACAGGAAACAAGTGGTGACTCACAGTGCACTCTCCCTGCTTTGCTTCTGAGGCAGCAGAGCACTTGGAGCATCAAGCACAGGCGAGTCTTTGGTGAATTTCATTGCATCTGGTGCTGTTCGTTTCCTTCCAGTTTTTATCTAGTCTTTCTGGGCTTCCTGTTAGCACCTAATGCCAGTCAGGACAACACAGGTCCTGCTGCCTGCTATGAGTTTGCTGTGCAGCAAGCAGTAGGAGACAGTGGTTATAGCAAGGGGCTGTGATTCAGCTAGCATGAGTTTTGATGCATCTTCTCTCTGCCTCTCCAAGCTCTTACTCTGCCAGGACTTGCAGCACTGGGGATGAAGAAGAGCTGGGATGTTGAGGGACCGCAATGAAGTCTATGAAACAAATCCTGTGTTTCAGATGGAATGAGCCACAGGAAACAAGCAGTAAAGACAAGGAAGTCATCTCTAAAATGTGGATTCTAGTTTTTCTTCCCATTTGTCTCCCTCTTTATCTTATACATGAGCTGATACAACCATTCACTTGAATAATTTCAGCTTCTCTTAAGGCTGTGAGCTTTTGTTTTTATAGGGTGAGCTTGTTTGTCAGGCAGGTTTTCCTCAAACTCTCCTGGTGCCAGTAATTAAAGGATTATTGTAATTACCTCACTGGTGCAGATATTGAGTATTAGCACTTAGTCTGAATGTGCCCACTTTGATTTCTCTGCAGTGACGCTAGGCAGGCTGTGGCTGAACTCTGCTCTAAATGAGGACGGTGTCACTAATGACAACACTCTCACAATGGGCACTTTTGTGCTTAAGAAGCTTTCTGTACCTTAATCCAACCTGATGCAAGCTACACATGCTCATGTATTACAGGTACCATTTACTTCACGGCATTTACAAAACATAAAAAGAGATTCAGACTGCACCACGAAGTGTTTAATGAGCTGTGGGTCAGATCCTTGGAGCTGGCTGAACTCCACTGGCTGCAAGTCAAAGTGTAATGCTTTCCTTTCCCTGTCCTGTGCCTGGCACTAGCCTGAATGCTCTGCTCCTCCCAGGCTTGAGAGTTCTCATTTGCACTAGCCTTCAGGGCTGATGAAGAGTTGAAAAACATTGTAGACTCCTCGTAGGTTCCTTTTCTCCATGCAGCTACAACAGGGATGGCACAGCATGCTGCTGAGTGCCACCACACCGTGGTCCCGCCAAAGCACATAAGCCTGCTACACCAAGAGGAGGCAACGTACTCACAAACCTCCTCCTGCGGGTCCTGAGCAGGGGCCTTGCCTCAGACCGAGTGCTGAGAGGGAGTGAAACGGCTGCGCGTAGGTTCGGCGTATCGGGTGTGCTTGCTTTTGCAGGCCTCTTCTCAGGGGCTGCTGTGCCTCTCTACATCTGGCTCTTTCATGTTTGGCCTGAAATGGCCTTTCTCCCAATGGCAGATTTCCATGGCATGCTGGCTCCTGAGGTGATGATAACGTTATGTTTCCCTGCAAGCTGTGTGTGAGAAGCTGTGTCTTGTTTTGCATTTCATCTGCTATAATTAAACTGGTGATGAAACCATTCAGGACCCAAATGTCCTTCCACTGTGGTCAATACAAAGCTTTGACAGTCACGGAAATTGAGTCTGATCCTCAGGTTCACTCGCAGATCATTATTCTTCAGCCTGTGCTTTGCCCTGTTCCCTTTCTAAAGCAGCATTTGTGCTGTAGGACACACTGCACCTCATCTGCGCTGGGCAGAGCCCACGCTCACAGTGTGTGCTCCTTGTTCACAGATGACCAGCCTGAAGCAGTAGTAATGCCCACGGAGAAATAATCTCTACTATTTCTGCAGCCTTTAACTTTTGTTAGTCTTCCTGCTGTCGAGGTTGTATGTTGTGTATGCCATCCCCACTTGCTTCCTGTTCCCAACCAGCTGTGGATTGATGATAGCATCTTCAAGTTGTTGGACTTCCTCTTCTTGTCCTTAATCTCTTTCGGTTTCAAAGTGCCCCCCCCCAAGTACAGCTACCAACCACAGCAGGCAGATAGCAGCAGCTGGTAGCCAAGCAGACAACATTCAGTAACACTTTAAAAACAAAAAGAGATCTGTTCTTTAGGTTACATAAGAGGATTTAGCCCTAAGATTTAGTGAAACTCAGAGTAATTTCTGAAAGTTTTGGCAGTTGACATCCTAAACGTGCTAATTCTTGACATTTTCAAACTCACACTGGTTACAGTTTGATTTGGCTGTACCTGTAGGAACAATTACGGCCAACGAAGCAGTTATGCTGCTTAATCTATTAATCCAAAAGGTAACAACTCAAACAGAATTTTATACTGCATGAACTTACTGAACTTCCAATAGCCTGGACTCGCAATAGTCTCCTTCCTATCAGACAGCGGCATTCCTTGTCCTAAATCTATAGCTGGCAGATCAGAAAAGCATCACATCTTCTTTAGTTAACACCTGTGCTCGCAGCCAGGGTAAACCAACCCTAATGTGACCATCCAGTTCTTCAGAAGCAAAGCCACAGGTGATTTTGCTTCCTCTTCCTTTCCTTCTTCATTAAAATCTGGTTTCACAGGGCAAAGAGCCTGACTGAGCTTCAGAGCAGATGTTCTGAAGAGATTCCTGGCCAGAAGATTCTCCATGTCTGTTTATGATTGGTTTTGTTTTAAGATAGAAAGGAAAATGTACATTATTCTATACAGGAGTTTCTTCCAATATGTATGAAAAGTCAGAACAAGTCAGGAAACAAAGAATATGTCCAGTCAGGTGCTATCAATCTCCCTAGCTATGTGTGCAAGTTGCACAGCTGGAGCCATCCACGTGTGTTAAGACCAGGAAGATAAGAGGTATCACAGTTTGCTGTTAGTTTTCACTATTAATTGCAAGCTGTTTCTTGAACTGATTTTATGTTACTCTCATGAGATTCTGCTAAGGCAGTTATAATTCTCCATCCTTAGCATCAGAGTCTAAACCTGCGGTGGTGGTAGTGTTTTTTGTTTCTAAGATTTCTTCAACCTACTGTGTTACCTTTGGTGTGCCCTCAAGACTCTGCAAGTTCTCACTTTCCTCACTCCAAACTGTTTTATCTAAGTGGTTTACTGTAATAGTTTGATTTACATCTGCTATAACCTGCTTAGTGTTTTTTAGGAGGAAAGTTTTTGTTGTTGTTGGGGAATCGTGGACACAACCAGGAGATCTATATTCAGTTCGTACTGTTTCCCCAGATGCTTTACCTTAGGCTACCAACTGCAGGGTCTGAGTTCTCTGGGCTAAAGCTAGTTGGAGGCTGGTATGATCAATGTCATGGACTGGTGGAGGATGATAGAGGGTTTATCTTCTCTAATCTGTGATGTCCTTTTATGGCTTTCTTCACTTATAAAAAAGGGACTGTGTTGTAAAGATTCTTTAATCAGTTTGGCTTTAGGTTGTTCAAGCAGCTTTTGCCCCAACCATCTTGTTGAAACCCTCATACCTTCTTTGTTTGATCCAAAGTCCAGTCAGGAAAAATCAGGCCAAACTTTCTCAGTCTCTCAGGGGAGAGACTGGAAAAGATTATGCTGTGCAAATATAGTGGCCAAAATGTCCTCAAGTTGCCTCAGAGCTAACTGGCACCTGTAGCTGGACTTCCTGCCCCAGTGTGCTTGCAGCATAACCAGGCTCTCTGGCTGAGAATGTGAAATTCATCCTGTGCAGCTCTCCTCTATCTCCTCTTCTATGACTCCAGGAGCCAGGGTGCAGGTTTTATATCCTACACTACATTCTGCATCGGTAGGTGCCTCTTGTCTGTTGCTGCCTTCTGAGAAAATAGCTCTGCCATCCTTTTCAGCTGGTTTTGCAGAGCAACCCATCCAGCAGCGAGGACTTAGCCAGGCCTATTTATCTGAAGCAGAGTCAGCCACTCCAGTAAAGGGCATCACAAACTCGCAATCAATTAGATAAGTCTAGACTGCCTTTCCTGAAGCCAGTAGGGAAAGGCAGCCTCCATTATTAGACTTCTTGTAGGGTCTGTGCTTCAGGATGGTAACCCAGGAGGTGAGAGGCCAGTATCTGAGCCACTGTGCCCCACAGTGGTGATGAGAAGATCAATGTTGTGCTGTTAGCATGGGCATCACAGCACTGTCCCATCTGCCTAGCCTTTAGTAAACACTGTGACTGTTACAGTGTCATTTCATCTCCTGGCTTTACAGAATTATCTGACTGTCCAGGAAGCACCACAGCTGCCAGCCAGAAGTAGCCAGAAGCTGACTTTGAATACATCTGGGGTTTGTTCCTTGAAGGGTTACTTCCATCCCACCACACTCAGGACAGGGAGGCACCAATCAAAGGGGAAGGAGTCAGTGGACAGAGCTCAGCCTAGTCTCATCGGGCTGATACAAGCACTCCCTTGCCCCCACCTGATCTCTGTGACCTGCTGATGCAGAAATCAGATTGTCATTGGCAACAACCCATGTTGGCCTGAAAGCCACAGATTAGCTTCTGAGAAAGGCTGACGTAAGTTTTGATTCTCATTACCAAGTCTAGAGGGAAGACACCCCTCATACGCCTCCTCCCTCCCCTTGGTACAAGGATTTCAATTTCCATGTGGTAGGTAGTAGTGGTGGACATGATACACGTGCTTGAATGGACACGTTTAGATGGGAGCCAGGGAAGAGATGGTCTCCTCTCCAGGAATCCTTATTTCCCCCTTGAGATTGTGCATATGCACAGCACTAGATTCTGAACCAATGGGATCTGTAAAACCTCAGCTTGTGTTTTGGCTCATATATATTTTTATGGCCACTGAATATTGCATCAGAAAAATATTTAATGGTGGGAAAGAAAGAATACCCCTTCTGTGGGATTAGCCTATCTCCATCCTTCTCTGGATAGAGAATCAAGAGCTCAAATCTGCTACCTTGGCTTATGCTCAACAGTTACGTTTTCATGTTCCATGTTATGTTTTATGTGATGTTATGTGCTGTGTTATGTTCTTTATGTTATGTTATCACAAGCTGAATTCTTTTTCCCATATTCTTGTTTCCAAGCTGGTACCAGTCCAGCCTTTCCCTACTGGCTTCAGAAAGGCAAGCTAGATGTATCTCATTGATGGAGAGTTTCAAAGCAGTCATGGCTTCACACTTCCAAAGCTATTACATGTCATCATCATCATCAACATGAACTGAGCATGGGAGCCATGTAGGAACACTAACAAATGGGGAAATTCTGCCCTGAAAGCCCAGTAAGACCTGCCCTTATCAGCTCAGGACATATAAATCACTTTCTTTTCCAGCTCATTTAACCTTGGCCAGTGGCTTTATGCCTCAGTTTGCTCTCTTTCCAAAAATGTGTCCAGTTCTTCTCTTGATGCATGGCTAAGGCTCTCTTCTATCGCTGACTCTGTCAACTGGGTACTATCCCAGCCCCTCCTAATTGTGTAATTCTGCCTCAGTTTAAATATATTATTCCCTTCTCACTTTCAAATGATTTATCTCAGAACTGTGAGGTCCCTTTAGTTTTCTGGATTCTGTGTGCCTTTTCTAGTGGAGCTCTAACATTTTACTAATGCGTGTCTCACTTACACCCCCCCATGAGCCTTGTGCAGCCGCTGTCAGAGGCCACAAGACACACATGCCGGAGGGAAGGGGAGACTCAGATACTCTTTAATGTGAAACTCCCAGAGCTGAGTTCTGTGAGCGGTGGCAACACTGTGAAGCTGCAGAGATGCCTGCAGCCATGCCCCACAAGTTGGTGCATGCAGCTCATCCCCCTGCTGTGGTTGAAGTTTAGGATTGAAAGGTGGCAGAAGCTCCGCCACTGCTGTCATGTTTGTTCTTTGGTGGCAGCTGAGAGGTCAGAGCTGGAGATTAGAAGTGTCTGAAGTAAATGTGATGGAAAAGGTAGGAGAGTGAGCAACCAGAGAAAAAGATCTGTGGCCAAAGGGACTTCTGGCTGCTGGCATTCACACTTAACAGCTCATCTGAGCTGATCAGCCCCTAGCTGATCTAGGGGCGTGAATGTTGCAGTATGAAGCTCTTAAAGGGACTAATTACCTTTAACCAGACAGATTGTTAAAAATTAAATCCTCATGCTGTGCATAATGTTGTTACCTCCATGAGGAGATAACCTATGTCACGCTGAGCCTCAGGTCTGCTGTGAGTGGGACACAATGGTGCTGTGTAGGCTCTGCATGCACATGCAGAGCAGAGCAGCACATTCCTCCTGGTGTTTATTCTCGCACAGAAGATGCTATGATTACTACTAATGAGTTTTAAACGGCGATCAGTGCACACATTCCAGCACAACGTGCTCTGTGGAGTAGACGGCATCATGGAGAGTGCAATTATGCAGATGCGTAGTGTTTCCATAACGTATTGCTGTTCTAGAAAACATTATATAACCCTGTGGGTTTGCTCCAAAAATGTCCATTTCTGCTGTCAGTGCCAGCTTGTTCAGGCTGTTGTCTCGTCTGCTCAGAGCTTGTTAGGGCTTTGGAGCACTGAGCAGGAAAATGGCTCAGTGAGGTGTGTGCTGTGAACTCCAGCCCTGACAGCGACCAGAAGGCGCATGCTGAGGTGTAGCCTTAGTGTTTACTTGGGGACAAATGCCTTAGCACAAGCCAGGGCACAACCTTTTTATGTTAGATGTTGGGGGGGAAAAAGTGGTTCCTTCCCTTAAGGGAAAGTATAGTTTTTATATATTATATAGTTTTTATGTAGTAACAATGAAAAATATTGAATAGAATTTTAAACATGAATGACTTCATAAGTAGAAGAAAACTGTGGGTGGACAATAATGCTGTAATAGTGTTTTCCCCTTGAAGTGTGCAAAATGTTTCCAACCAGTGGCTGATTTGTGTATTTAACTTAGCTGGGTTTTAAGTGTCCTTTTTATTCCAACTTTTTACCCATATAAGCCTACATATAAAACTATGTTATTTTGCTTACACACTGGTAAAGGTGTTAAGTAAGTTCTTTCTGCTCCACATGGAGATGTAGCAACACCATATTAAAAAATACACTTTCCCCCTTCCTGGCAAGATGTCTAATTCCAGTGAGGCACGACAACACCTCCTTCTGCTTTGATAAAGTCAGGCACCCATGTGCCTGCTGCTAGATGCAGGACAATGACTTCACACCGGACACAAAAGGGCAACAACTGGAAAAGCCAGAATAAGGCTCTTTGTGTTGATAATAGCTAATTCCAGTTTAGGACCACTTTGCAGATGATCATCTGCTAGGGATGACTTTTGAAATCATAGTGCACTGTAGGGTTAGAATTTGTATGGATTCTGCCAGTGCCATCTGCACAAGTGAGCGGTGCCTGACCTGGCAGAGGTTTGATTCTCCAGGAGTTACTGTGACGGCTCCTGTGCCAAGGACTTGTGATGAGCATCCACAGGTTAAGCTAGGCACTTTTGTACATCCTCTCTTTTCTTTGCAAAGTGCAAAGCTTGCCTCACAGATTGCTTTTCTAAATTAAGGTGTCTTCTGGCAGGGCACTACTCAGGAGCTTAGAAGAACAACTACCTGAAATGACAGGTTAATGGTTGGACTTGATGATCTTGAAGGACTCTTCCAGCCTCAGTGATTCTATGATACACACTAACTGGCTGCAATAAGACAAAGACTGATGGGCTTTAAAGCATTTTCCCTGAAGATACGTAGACAAGGTCTCTACACCTTAGTATCAGCACAGAGGAATGTGAGGTGCTTCCAAGAACCCTGTCCAGAGTGTACCATTTCTGTGAGCAATGGGATGAAAGGCTAAACAACAAACAGACATTTTGTATTGAGTCTTGGTGGAGCAAGCAGATGGGGAAAAAATTTGCACAGGTGAAGGTCAGTGTTTCACTCTGATTACTGGTGAGGTGAGAGTGAGAAAAAGCTTATGACCTTCAGTGATCTCCCTCCTCTCTGCCAGAAATGAGAGGAAGAACAGCCTTCCTTAGATTCACCAGATTAGTTCATCTTCCCCAGAAGAAGGAAAGTACCATTTCCAAGCTTGTAGGTCTAGTAAGAATGCTCCAGTGGGCTCTGCATGTCAGTGCTGCTGGTAATCCAGAGAAAGCATAGAGAGCAGAGGCTTGACTCATGACTGAGTGCAAGACCTGTTCTTTGAACCCACTGCACTTATGGGAACAGCTTTCTTGGAGAGCTGATTCATCAGCGGGGAAGTCCACGATGGAGTATGGACACCGCCCTCCCAAAAGAGACAACTGTGATCCCTTACAAGACTCCTTCCTTGATTGTTGCAGCATGGAAAACTTGCTGCTTCTGGGAATGAGACACGTATTGCAGATCTTGGGGACCCGCCTCCTCACTATTAGTTTGTCAGTTCTGAATTTGTAAGACTGGGCTGCTACACGTGGTGTCTCCTCAGGACTGGGACTTTGCCAGCAGGGCCATGCACATGGTTTAATGCATGTTTCTGAGGAGCACCCAAAAAGGGCTTTTGTCTTTTTCACTCTTTGCAGAAATCTGCTTCACATTTAATCCACCCAGTTCAGGAGTGTCACACACCCCACAGCTTAACCTTGGTTACGGAAGTGACAACACCGTAAAATGGGTCCGTCACTTCTCATCAACCGTTCTGCTACAAATAAGCCAAAATGTTTGGAAATTCCACAAATGCACAAATGTGGTGGGGGAGCACAGGTAAATTTCAGAGAGAGGCACCAGGCCTGGACAGAGAACCGCAAAAATGGAGGGTCAGAAAGAACCCGTGAGGGTGGGGAAACGTAGGACAATGTGTGTTTGAGAGTTAGCAGCATGGAAGAGTCAGCTTTCAGATGATGGACAATCCCAGTGAGTGACTTTGGGCTTTAGGTGTCTTCTTCATCAGTTGTGGTGAAGTTTGAACCACAAGGAAGAAAGGTTAAGCATGGAAGGCTATGGGTGGAAAATCCAGGTGAATGGTATGGAAGGCCAATCATCCAGTGTGAAGAAGGTGGAGAGTATCTAGAGGGTAAATAAATAAGAGCTCAGTCTTGAGAGAGCACAAGCGTGGTTGAAGGATGCAACCCCGCGTAGTTTACTGGGCTCTGAGTACATGAAAACATACTTGGCTCCAAAAATTTCCAATCCAGAGATGGCTGGCGGCTGGGAGAGCACTCAGGGGAAATATTGTATGTGCTTACCCTGTGCTCATACTTCTCCCCAGGCATTTTGCTTTTGCCCACTGTTGGAGACAGTAGCTAGATAGACCTTTGGCCTGGCCCAGTGTGGCTGCTCTTGTGCTCTCGTGTTGTGAAAGACTTGGAGCCCTTGTGGTAAGTTTAGCGTTCTTTCGCGCAGGCTGCAGAGCAAACAGCAGTTATCACAGCGCCATTGCTGAGTCAGGCACAGGAGGGATCTTGCTGACGATCCTCAATGCTTTGTGCATGACACGCTGAACAGATTGTGAGAAGAAGACTCTGTGTTTCCCCAAAACAACTGGGCTCTTCACCAAGATGACTTTTGCGTAGGTACAGCAAATTGCTGCTAGTATTCCTGTCTGTGGCAGTGGGGCTGCTTCAGCTCCAGGCTAAGGAAGGGTGGCAGCAGCTTTCTGTCTGAGGGCTTTTGTTACAGTTTTTGTTTAGCAGCCAGGCTGTTGGGTTGCTGGGACTACTTGGGGAGGCTTCCCTGGGGCACTCCCCTCACCTCTAGCCCACTGCAGCCCCTGTAGCCTCTGTGCTATCACTCACAATGTGCTTGTGAGGCTGCTTTTGTTCCCTGTGGAGATGGAGGTATTGGTGGATCCTGCCTGTCTATTAGCATCTCTGCCGCTGGTGACAGGAGAGGTTTCTGAGCCTCCTCTCTGGACCGTTTGTCTGCCTCAGTCCTCCCCCACTGGCTTGGTGCTCCAGACTCTTGAGTTTGTCACTGTCTCCCATGAACAGTGCTACCCTGCTCTATCATGGCTGGCATTACCAGGAGGGGTCTCTATTTTCCAAGAATACTGTGGTGCTTTTAAAAAATAAATATCTGGCATGAAGAATAAGAATCTAAGGTGAAGGTACTGTTGGAATCTTCTGATAGTTGCTCTCACCTTCTTTTAACTCTTTTTTTTTTCCTTGTTTATTCATTGCCATGGTGGGAATGAGAGCATTTCTAGATATTAACATGTAGGAAGGCAGGAAGGACAATTCCTGAGTGAGAGAATTGTTAACGTACATGCAAAGTCACTTCTCACTCAGTGTGTGCACATGTACACACGTGAGCTACATGTATTAGCAGGACATGTTTCCTGAGGTCAGTGTTTTTCTCTGCAAAGTCCAGACCCCACTTCGGGGAAAATCAGGCCTTGCCAATAACTGGATTCAATTTATAAGCAACTAGGTGGAAATAATGATGAGGAAATGAGAAAAATAAGCTTTTGATGAAATAATTAATGACTAGTTGTGACACAATCTCGCAGCAGCAATCCAAGGCTCGGGGAGATCAGAGGAGCCCATCCGCTGCCAGACAATGCTTACCACGCAAAGCCAAGTAGCCTCCTGTTTGCAATTTAAAATCATAACCATATACATGATCTGCAGTTGGTGGTGGCTTGTTTGTTTTAAGTTCTCTCCTGACAAAGTAACAGCACTCTCTTCACGTTGCATCTGAAGGAGAGGTGGACCAGCAGGTTCCAAGTGGTTATGTAGACTGTAAGGCAGGTCCAGCTCTAAAGCCGCTAAAGCCAGGAGATGAACGTTTCAACGTGTGTGAATTATTCTACTGCCACCAAACTGAGCTCTGCTAGTCACAGATCTGCTCCGAAAGACTGAAACCAGTAGTTCTTAGCTGGGGACATCTGGAGAAGGGAGGGATTTCTGAGGAGTCTGTAAAGGGTGCACAGGAAAAGCAAACCTTTAGCCAGAAGGCTTGTGTTTGCTACCACCGAATCCTCACCCCCAAGAGAGATATTTTTATGAACCCACAAGCGAATGAAGTTGAAAAACACTTGACCCAAAAGTGGTTTTTTGCCGAAGACTCCATTCCACTCTGAGAGCCAATGTTCCTTACATTCACCGTGCAGAGCTCAGGTGAGCCTGTGGCAGTGGGCTGGTTCAGCTCCGGAGCTGCTTCTGAAGGAAATCTCTCCCCATTGTCCCCACTCGCTGCAGCTTCCACTGGCGCTGCCGTGAGATCTCAGCTGTGCAAACTGGATGGATCTGCCTCAAACCAAATGGACAGAGGCACTCCAGAAGTGCACCAAATGGGCTCCGATTGCTAGTGGGACTGATCAGTCCACACAGCCAGGCTACAACTAGTCTGAAACCCCTGAAATCGCTGTGAGCCAGACACTAATATGGCCACACCATGTATTTCACAGCACAGTCTGCTTCTTTCCAAGGTGTTACCTCTCAGTGCCAGGAGAACCACTGCCACGATCCTTTGCTCCTGCATGAAGGGCAGGCTGACTGCAGAGGTGAAAAGCCACCTTCTCCCTGCTCACATCTGGCGTTAGCTCCTTCCCTGGGCGGCTCTGCACATCTACCATACCAAGCAGACTACTGGGGAAGGCATGATGGAAGGCAGTCCACTCCTAATCGCTTCCAGAGGTCCTGTTTCCAGCTTGGTCAAGGCACTGCTGAATCATTTTCATGCAGAATGAGTTATGGCTGTGTTTAAAACCTCTTTATTACCCTTCAGTAATCCAGAGCTCAATATTGCATTTTTAATGTTACTCTTCTAAAGGCCAGATTTATATGTAAAACACTTTACACTTTGGTTTCCTCCTAAATAATAACTAATGTTGTTCTTCTGAGTGCTTTATGACATTAGCTAACTAGTCTTGACAACACCCTGGTTTTCCATACGCACAGCAGAAAGCTTGGATGAGCTTCTTAAGTCTGGTGTTTTCAATTCTCACGATTTTATTGTGAGTCTGGGGTGGGCTCTTTCTTCAAGTCCCGGCTCCTGGAAGCACATGATCACATGGCTCTCTCACTTTTCATTTTTTCACAAGACGTTTCTAATTCTTCCAGTTGCAAGGAAAAGCCTGAAAATGTGATCCAAATGCATCGCAAGGCTCAGAAAACAGATGCCAAACAACAAGGCAAACTCTGTTGTCTTTTATAAATCTCTGGAGTTTCAAGGCAATCGAAGCATGCCCTGTGTCTTCACCCGTGTTTTCTGAGCGTGGAGGGGTTTGGCAGTAAAAGCTTCACATTACAAAGAGGCAAAGGCAAATACAGTCTTCAGGGATGCTAATATTCTCCATCTCCCCTGTCTTTCTTGCTTGTTTCTCATTCTCATCCTGCATGTGCTTTGCTTTCCACATTGTGAGCAGTCACGTTCCTCACAGTGGTAAAGAAAAGCCCACAAATAAATCTTTGCTGGAACAGAGCAAATTTTAAATCAGATCAAAATTTTACAAACAAATAAGATCAAGGTTTTAAACTCTTCCAGCTGTTGCAGTGTGCCACTCGTAGAGCGCAATGTGCAGCTGGCCAGGGCATACAGTTCACGACTCTCCAGGCTACTGTAACACAACCACCATGGCTGCTGATGCTACTGCTACTAGTAATAAAACAGAATCGTTAAGGAGAATTTCTAGCTGTGATAATCTGCTTAAAAAGGTGCGAGAAACCATGCAGTAGGCTTCTCTTGTACTGCGGCTCTGTATTTCCACATTGCAAAAGGAGCTGGACAGAAAAAGGAGTGATTGACATTGATTTTGTGTCACAGATTCTGTGTTCCTTTGCCTTCCTCATTGGCTTTACACAGACACATTTAATTTCTCCCATTATTTCCTGACATGGTCGCAGATTAGAGATCATAGCTGGACAGCTGTGGGACAGCAGTTTAGATTTGTCTGGCGAGGATTTCAGTCTCTCTAGCAGTGGTGTTGCTGTTTGGTTTCTACGTTCTGCATGGGAATCTAATACTCTCTTAATTGCTCCGTGCCTATACTTATCCTTTAGCTATTAGAGAATCTTCGTTAGACTTTAAAGTCCAGAGCTTCCCTGAAGGAAAAGTTTCCCAGCCTGCTAGATCTTAGTGGTACAAGATCATCTTGATATTTATTCTAAAGCATACTTCATTTTCTCCCATGGCTTCCAGACAAACAGTTCTGTGGCTCAGAAATCCTTTTCCCTCCAAGCTTGGTGGTTGCCTCCCTCTCACTTCTACTCGGCTGAGCTGTGTCTTCTCCTCCATTAAGTATTTTGATCACACTTGCCGCTTTTCAAATCGTTCTGCCTGTTTACGCGCTTACATGCTGAATAGAACAGAAAGTATTCCAGGTAGAATCAAAAGAAGCAGTGGTTTCCATCTTGTGGTGCACAGTTAATGTATAACCACACCTTGCCATGTCAGGGTGCCAGCAGAAGCCACGGAAGAGCTCTCTGTGCCAGCCACATGGAGCTCTGCCAGAACTGGTCTGTTGTAAGAGCTGATGGGAGGGCCAATTGCTTGTTTCAAGTGTTGACCACAAACTCATTTAGACAGGTTTTGTCTAGGAATCTAGGGATTCCTGTATTGCGATCTTCCTGGGACCAATTCTCTGCCCACTTCCCTTAGAATAAATGTTCATGACTAAGGTTGCTTCAGTTTTGCAGATCTTCATTTTTGTTTCAGTTTGGTGTGTTCAAAGGTCCTGGGTTACGTTGCTCTTGTCCAAAGCGGAGCAGAGCAAGGTCAACATAGGGCACTTCTGACAGTCCCTCTCAGGAACACTAACAACAAAAATGTAAGAGAGCATCCAAAGGGAACGTTTCCTAACAGGACCAGAGGCATGTTGGCAGGAGGGGGGCCTGCATGTGTGAGTAAAAATTAACGTCATGATTCTAAAATTACTACATGGAAATTTTACACCGAGGAAGGCGACCAAGACTCCAGCTGATGAATTTCATAGAATCATAGAATGTTAGGGATTGGAAGGGACCTTGAAAAATCATCCAGTCCAATCCCCCTACCACAGCAGGATCACCTACACCAAATCACACAGGAGCACATCCAAGCGGGTCTTAAACATCTCCAGTGAAGGAGACTCCACAACCACCCTGGGCAGCCTGTTCCAGTGCTCCATCACCCTCACCGTGAGGAAGTTCCTTCTCATATTTATGTGGAACCTCCTCTGCTCCAGCTTACACCCCTTATCCTATCGCTAGATGACAACGAGAACAGCCTGACTCCATCCTCCTGGCACCCACCCTTCAAATATTTATAGACATTAATGAAGTCACCCCTCAGTCTCACAAGTGTCAGGCACATGAGAACTACCAACACCATGGAGGTCTTCCCAGCATGGAGCTGACTCCCTGCTAGACCCTTTCCTCTCTGCTTTTAACAGATCCTTTTCCAAAAGACAGAGTTGCTGTTGAGCCGAGCATCTGCATGGCTGGTACTGGTGTGATGGCTTGCCTTGGCAGCGCCTTTGCAAAGTCAGCCTCAGAGCCAGAGTTGGGCTAACACGTTTCTTGCACAAGAAAAGGAAGAAATACATTTATATAAGGATTGTTTAACGTTAACATTATTTATTCAATTAGATGAGGGTCTTTTTTTCATGTATCCTGACATAAAATGAAGGTTGGAATACTAAGTTAAATGGTGGTAGTTACATCATAGAGCTGATAAATGTATGAACCAGTAGATACGTGTTGTTATGTATTAGGTGATTGACTGCTCGTTTTAACATCTAAGTATAACATATAAGTAAGGGATACATAGATTGAAAGGCCAGTGGATGGGGGTGTTCTTCTGCAGACCCAGATGAGCATTCAAGAAGGCAATGCAAAGGGGAAGGCTCAGCTGGAAGCAGGACTGGTGTTTAGTTGCCTCTATTTCGGCAGCTTCCGAAATTCATGCTTCAGTTGTCTGTATAAAATTTGGGATAGTGGCCCTTCTGCACCTCACGGGGTTTCTGAAGAGAACTACATTAAGGGGTACGAGATGCACGGGTGGTCTGGTAAAGGAGGTGGCTTGTATATACAAGGCAAAGCACTAACTCAACAGGGTAATTATTCCAGAAAATGTCTTGCATGGGAAAAGGACACAGGGTACTGATTCAACCGGCTGCCCTCCTCTGTGTCACTTCGTGACAGATTTACTATGCAGTTTGCGTTTGTTTTTCCTGATGCAGCCCTTCAGAGAGTGATTGCTGTTGTGATGATTTAACACACACCTTACAATATAGCAACTCACAACAGCAGCCCGAAAGATTTATGCTGCTGATTCCGCAACAACCGCACCAGGTGCCAACTGTGCTTTCAATGACTTCCTGCGTTACGCTGACATGATTGGTCCGAGGCACCTTGGTGACAGACAAGGGCAGCTCAGAGACATACCCAGGCATGAGCTGCTTCTGTCGTGTTTCCTGCACTTTTGTTCACAGCAGAGGCAATGTGTTTCTCTTAGAGCCTTACTCCTTCAACAACTATTGAAGCAGTTTAAGCTGCGCTCCAGTATTTGGACGTTGACCTGCTTTTTGCTTGTTTATTTAGTGAAACTGCCACACGAGTGACCCAGCAGAGCCGGGAGTTACAAACAGACTTTGTGCAGTGTGTCTTCAGTTCAGCTTTCACCTTGACACACAGTCTTTGCTTTCTGGAGGGGCACAGGTGCCCTGCAGCACAGGGCACACCAGCTCCCCCCCACAGCTTTCCCCACCACTGAGGAAAGTACCCCATGGCATCCAGGGCTGGTTTTTTTTAGTAGTGTGTGATTAACTTCCAATCTGTTAATGTTAATTAATTTCAGTACTAGATTTCTTCATACCTTTGTGATACATAAAGCTGCTGTGAAAAGATGGACCTATTATGTCACTGTAGATCCAACGTAACCTGCTTGAAAACAGCACTTATGACAGGTTTCTATCAGCATCCCTCAGAATTAATTTGTTCTTGGTCTGTACACAAGAGAGTGAAAGTCATCTTGTCTGCAATGTGTGGCATGGTTTGGTTTGATTTGCATGGTGGGGTTTTTTGAGGCAGTATTATTTGCTAAGGCTCTAAATATTTAAATCCATCTAAATATTCTATCTGAATTCTGTATGCAGCACCTACCTTTAACATGTCATATAAAGCTTATAAATTCTATTTTAAACAACTGAAAACAGTCCAACTAAAGCTGGACAAGAAACCACTATCAATTTTGTGGTCTATGGCAAGTAAGTGGCAACTGTAATGGAATGATAAGATCAATACAAGGCAATGGCCACCATCAAGTGTACCAAACTAGCCTTGCCTTTCAGAAAGAAGTCTTTCAGGAGTTTGTGGAGGCTTCTTGAGACGTGGGGAAGCTTGCAGTGGTGAGATGCCTGCTTGGAAGTACAGACATACAGGTTAGCACCAGTAGATTCTTTCAGAGATATTTTTCCTAAAGGAATTCCCTGCAAGGGAACTGTTACACATGTTCTAGTCTGAAACTGGAGCTGACAGGAGAATGGAAATTGTGTTTCACAGGCGATTTTGAGATTTTGAAATTTGTTTTCATTCCAATTCAGAACAGAACCGCAAAATGTTGAAATTCTCCACAAAGGAAAATTCCACAAAAAACAAATAGTTTTGGCTTATTTAGATCATTATAGCTTTTAAAAAGACAGATATTACATATGGAATCAAAATTCTAAAGATTTTGTTCCAAAATCTGTTGACTTCTTTTCCTCAACAAAAGAGACAAGTTGATAAAAATAAGTTTCACAAAGCATTTTATTTGTGTCAGAATTATATTGTTGAAGGAAAGCTACTCCATTAGACCATTTTCCATCTGAAACTCCCTAGAGTTCCTACTGGCATGTTATCCAGACCTTCCGCTGTCAAGCACAATCTCTTCAGGCGTCTAGTGCGAGAACCATGGTCTATAATGGTGCCGCTTGCGGGCTTCTTACTGCACACGTATGCTGGGGCAAGGCCTAGAGGGTTCACACAGGTATCTTTGACACAGTGAGAACAGGAAGAAGAGGGTGCTCTTTCTGGAGAAAGCTCTCGAGGTGTCACAGAACTGGCTGCCACTGAGCCTCCTCAAGACAAGAAATCCTCTCCCTGGCAGGGTAGCAAGCAAATAAACCAGCGACTGGCATCAACACCAGCTCCTTGCATTGAAAGGAAATGACCTTCATGAGGATGTTCTCCTTCTCTGTCACTAGCAGGGCAAAGTCCACAGTGAGTGGACTCTGGGACACTTTAACAAATAGCAGTGTCAACAGCCTGTATCTCAGAGCTCAACAGAGACTGCGGTGCCGTGCTTGCAGTGCCTCTGCTGAATTGTGGAAGAGTTCCAGGGTTATCTGAGAAGAAGGGAGTTTCATTTTTCATCCGTGTCCAAGTATGAACTGTTTGACACTACAAATAGAGGGCGTATCTGTAACTGGAGACTTCCCAAAGAGGAGCTAAGGATAACATGATAAACACTGGCCCTACTGCATTGCACCAGTACAGCAGCAAGGGCGAGGGAAGCGATGGGGTTTGCGCTGTGTTTGTTGCAGAGGCGGTGAAGGCAAATGCCCACCTGTACTGGCTGCTCCTCCACCCCTCCTTAGGGGCCTGGACAAAATGGATGGAGCTCAAAGACTTTATGGGTTTCAGATAAGCGAAACATATTTGGCGTGTGTCACTGGCACTGACAGTCAAGGTGCTGAGGTTGTTGGATGACAAACCTGGTCACGCAGGTCCGGTGAGATTCTTGCCCTGTGCGCTGTGCCCGGGGAGGCGGAGCAGCGTTTGGGGTCCATACTGCACGTACCCAAAGCCAGCGTGTTGTCTGCAAGTGGGTCGCTTGGGCTGGGAGTGTAATTCTGGAGTATGTTCTTCTCCTTGGGATACTTCTGAACTGCAGTCAGCGTGTTCCCCACTAGAAAGTGACTCGGAGGAGCCACCCGCTCTTGTTGAAAACTCAGTAGAGTGTCTGTACAACATTACGGTCACCAAACTGTGTCTGAACTTAATTGGTTGCATGTGGGTATGATTGCTTTAATATAAAGAACTTAACACACTCAAGACCAGCCAGAGGTTGTGGAAAAGATCAAAGAAGGTCAGATAAAAGGCCTTTAGTGAGAGTGATTATAATTGCAGCACTTTGGTGGAAGGGCTCCTGCCAGCACTGAGGTGCGATGTTTCGTTGGGTGCATAGAGATAGGGCTCAACAAGGTCCACACTTGACAGCCATGGCCATCCTCATCTCATCAACCATTATGGTGTGGGCAACGGCATGGTCTCGTCTTCAGCTGGAGGAAATAATTTAGTGTAAAGAGCTCAAAAATGTTTTGGTCCTCTGGGAAGCAAAAAATCTATCTTGAGAAATTTATAAATAAAACATTTAACAATTGTCAGAAACTCCATAAAAACTTCAGAACAGAGGCACCAACCTTCCTGGTAACACAGCCACCCTCCCATTTCCCCCAAGACTGTAACCACTGCAGAGCTGTTACCATCACGTCGGGCTCCCACACAAGAGCCTCACTTGAAGGTCAGGAATTCTCTGTGTTGCAAAGAGAATTCATAAACAAGCCCCAGGGTGCAGAGCGATTGGAGCCTTCCGCGGGACCTCACTTACCTTCAGAGCCTGCTAGCACGTAACCGCGTGGTGCTGCTCCATCGCTGCAGATCCATTTGGGAACAGACCCGCGGGAATCCTGATGGAATATTTGCATTAATGGGAGATGGGTTCCTAGGCCAAGAAAATTGCCATGAACTTATTTTTCTGTCAGCTGATTGTATCAGCTGTCCTCCCTCTGTTGGTTTGCTGCCCTCTCAAAGCGTGTAGGACAGCTCTGATCAACACAGTGTCGCTGAGTCTGAAACTAGAGTTGGTTTGGTGTCTCGGTGCAGGACTTCAGTGCACATCAGGAAGGAGGAGCAAAACCTCTGCCCCTGCCAGGGCTACAGCCAAGGAGGAGCTGCCCTCTCTGCAGGGCTCCCCTCTACCTGGCCAAGGGCTGATACAAGATTCAATAGGCTTTTACAAGATGGTCTGTGTGATGCGAGATGCGAAGTAGACAACACAAGATGTTGCCATTAGGCACTCACAAGGCAAAGGAGCACCTCCCACACTTGGGCTTGGTCTGCATTTACATTCTTGCGGCCATAGCCACAACGGCCACGGAGGAAAAGGCAGTTCACCTCTGAGCAGCATAGCTGTGCTGGAGAGAAGCCCTGTGTAAGCAGCCGAGTCTCCTCCTCTGTATTTTGCTCCCCACGAGCAGACAGGATGGTCAGCTGAGCCTGTCCTTTCCAGGGTGGCCCGTGAGAGGTCACCAGGGTGTCCTTGGCTGGGGCAAAGCAAGGGAAAGGGTCATCACTGAGCACTGGAGTAACACTGGGTACCCTTGTGAGGGAGCTTGTCTGCACCCCTACTCCCATCTTGTCAGCAGTGAGGTTCAAAGAGGCAAAGGCAAAGTGCAAAAGTAGAACCCTGACAGAGATCAGGTTTGGTGGGCACCAGATTTCCAAGGGCTTTGGGGTCTCTTCTCATCTGTACAAAGGACTTCATGCCTGACACTGTAGACACTGTACAGTTTGGGACAGGTCTTCCCCAACGGGCTCTGGGTGAATTATTCTTTCCTAGTACACGCAGGAGGAGCTCTCGAGATACGCCTAAGCACAAGCCCTGTAATTATGGTGCGTGTTAGCAAATTAGACCAAACTGAGCCAAAGGTATTGGATGACGTTGCGCTGCACGCTCGCTCTCTGCAGCTGCCTGGTCGCAGAGGACACTGCCACAAAGTGAACAGCCTGGCAGCATGTGAGGAGGACAGCTGGCTGCTCACAGTGCCCACATCCCTGCCCATAGCCCCTCGAGGTCCAGGGACATAAAGGTTGGATGGACTACAGTCGCTTAAGCACAAGCACCCCTGAATGAGCTCACAAGCGCATTTTAAACCCTTTTATTTCCTCAAATACTGGTGTGTGTGTGTGTATTTAGACACCTGTGAAAAGACTGTGCAGCTTGGCACTTGCCAGCCCACTGCAGCTCGCTGAGGACCTGCCTGGGCTCTTGGCAGAGGCCAGAGCTGGTGCTGAGCACTCCAGAAATTCCTCTCTAGCTCAAACTCTGTTTGTTTTATCATCTTTGCAGAACATGCCACCTAAAAGCCGCCTTCTGAAGGGCTCCGCATTAAAAACCACCAAACACTCCATGGGGCTAAGTGGTGACTCAAACTGGTGTTATTTTTCCCCCCATGAGATGCTTGGGGAGGCCATGGCAGTGTGGCTCGAGTGTCCCTGTGACTTGTGCTTGTGACTCTGAATGGCTTTGACCTTTTCAGCCTAGGACAGAGATGCTGGTGCCTCTGAAGTGCTGGGAAAGAATTTGCAGTCTCTGTGAATTTGTCAGCTCTTTTTTTAAATCTGCCTTTCATTAATTAGTACTGATTCAGCAAATGAGCGCCACGTTTAGCTTGATTGGGACTAGAATTGAAGGGAAGATGTGGGTACTGAGGGGCTCTCGTTTAAGCATGGCTGAGAGCTGCTGTCCTGCAGGCCATGAGGATGGCTGCTGGGTGGCTGTCTTGGGGCTCGCTGGCTGCCGCTCTCTGCAGAAAGTAGCCACTCTTCAAATCCCCGAAGGCCATGTATTTTAGGGAGCCAGCCTGTTGCTGTGAGCAGGGAGATCACAATGAATTGAGTTCCTACAGAGTATGTCAAAGAGATTGCAGAGACCTGCTGGAGAGGAGGAGATTTTTGCTTTTTATGGTGGATCTAGGGCAGCCTGAGCCACTTGGTCATGGAGCTTTTGACTGTGGAGTCACCTTGCAAACTAGCAGGGTGCAGGACAGAAACCTTCAGAGCCAGCAGCTGCAGAGCGTTCCAGTGATGTTCCTCATCCTCAGCTTCTAACTGTTGCCATCCAGTCCCTGCCCCCAGCCTGTCTGTGCCCCTGATGCACATGCCAGGATCCCCTCTAACTTGCAGGGTATGAACTGAAATACAATAAGCACGTTTGTAATGGCCTCTTCCATTGTGGTGCTGCCTGACTTGAAAAGAGGGTGAAACCTCTGTGCGGGGTATTGGACACCTTCCCTCCAAAACCTGGCCATGGAAACCTGACCCTGCAACCAGGGTGCTCTGGGCACCAAGGTGGGAGCTGAGCACTGAGCTGGCACCCTGCTACTGCTGCCTGTAGGGTGACCCCACAAGAGACACAGCTCCTCCACTGCCACTGCACCAAGTCTACTCCCCTTGAGCAAACTTTCCTGTTTTAATCACAGAATTTTATTGCAGCTCAGAGCTGTTCAGCTGATGCTGCATGTACCTCATGGCCTGCTGTAAAGTCCAGTGAAGCTAAGAAATTGCTAGCTAAAGTGGTGCTCCAGAGGAAGCAGCAGTGATCTATCTACTGCCCGTCCACTGTATTTTTGCAGCAGTGATGACTCCTTGACATCAGGCCGTTGGAGTCTGCCCGTTAATAGTAGTTTTAAATGGTCAAGAGGTTACAGCAGAGAGGAATGTTAGTAAAAAATGTCTCTGTGGAGTTTAAACAACCAGTATTTTAGGCAGGGCTTGGTGGGTTACTGTCCCTGCACAAACAACTAGAATGTGAGAGTCTGGGCTGGGAAATACTTAAACTGTTTGGAAAAACTTGTTTTGTGCAGCTTGAGTGTCCCTGGAGGCTGTGGCCCAATGCCATGACTCCTGGTAAAGGCTGGGCTGCAGTAACAATGAAGCTTTTATGGGGAAGCTGGAGTACAATCAGAAAAGTTTTGGTCCCGAGGGATTTTGGGGAGGGGAGTTCCTGGGTTCAAGATGTCTGGCACATTATGCACATTTCCACCAGGATTTGGGGGTGTTCTGTGGCACGCAAGGTATGCAAATTGCTAAATGTGTTTTCAGTTTTGCTCCGCTGTGCTGTCTTTGTTGGGCGGTCATTTTTATTGCCGTGTGGCCAGAAGACAAGATGGGCTCGTAGCACGAGAGAAAGCATGAGGGAAGAGCCTGTATGTTTGGTTCTCCACCATCCCTCTAGACCTGGGAAGAGCCTGTGTGTTTGGTTCTCCACCATGCTGCTAGCTGGGTTGCTGCAGACTATTCAGTGATGAGTCTATGATTAAACTTCCTTTTGCAAGAAGCGCCCTGCACTGAAAGGCATCTGCGACGGACCTCTCCTTAGTGGAGTGATCAGAAGGGTGTGCGTAGAAACCACCTCGTTCCTTGTTGCTGTTGCTTAACCTAGAGCCTCTGCCTGCCGCGTAGAGCAGATGTCAGCACGTTACCCAAGTACCCACTCAGCCACGTTATAGCAGCCATTCGGATTTCTTCGAAGGCATCACACTGCTGCTAATTAATTTGAGGGTTGTGTTACAGGAGAGGAGGCATTTCCTATTAGGCACAGACTGCCATTGCTTAGTGGTGTTAACAGCCCGAAAAAAACAGGGCAGGCTGTGCCCTGCAAACTCTAGGCTAAGGGGCCACTCCTGAGGGCTGACCCAGCCCTGCCACCACATGTCCTTTCCAGCACCTGGTTTGGGATGATCACATCAGATCCAATGCCTTTGGAAATCAGTGAAAAGATTCCTGCAGATTTCAGCAGACTGTGGGAGGGACTGTCCAGAGGCTGAGGGGCAGCTGGCCTAGCATGACACAGGCAGCTCCCTGTCAGCCTGCAGTGCGCCGTTGCACGAGTGGAGCTGCCACGCTGAGGCTGCCCAGAGCCTGCAGGATTTGATGGTTTATATTGCTTTTGTCTTCTCTTTCTCTGGTCTCTCAAGGAAAGGAATTGGTGACAAGGGGGCTGACTTACTGATGGGGTTCCCCTTTGTCCCCCATTTTTTGTGTCTGCCCCCTTCATTTCCTGAGGTTTAACCTCAGGCCTGCCTCCAGTTTGGAAACACTGAATGGCCCTTAATGACAGCAGCACAAGCAAAACCCTATAAAGGCAGGATTTGTGATTTACATGGGGTTCATTACCACAACAAGCGTGCTTATTCACTTCTCTAATAAATCCTTAAGACAGGAACAAGCCCTAGCTTGACCAGATTCATCCTGCGCGTATATTCTTCTTATGGCCCTTTTGGCAAATCTGTGTGTGCGGCACAGAGAGGGACAAAACATCTCCCATCACCCAGGCAGCATCTCCTGAGCTGTGTGCTTTTCTGCCTGTAGTGGCATCAGCTTTTACTTCAGATCTGGAACTAAGTAGACTTCATCATGTCTTGTCTTTTCTTTTAAAGGAAGTGGATAGATCGTAGCTCCATGTTAACTGCAGGATGTGATCACTTGCTCTGACACCTACTTGCCACCTGAGATAGGACATCTACAGTTGTTTCTGCTAAGCTAATAAGACCTGGTCATTGTATCTGTGAGTTTAAAAACCTGTGGTAACAGGCACTGATGCACAGTCAGGCCCTGTCGTGTGAAGCTGTAGTTCTGTGATAATCAGAAACATTAGGGATTGGAAGGGACCTCGAAAGATCATCTAGTCCAATCCCCCTGCCACAGCAGGGTCGCCTAGACCAAGTCACACAGGAACATATCCAGGGGGTTTTAAACGTCTCCCAAGAAGGAGACTCCACAGCTCCCCTGGGCAGCCTGTTCCAGTGCTCTGTCATCCTCACTGTGAAGAAGTTCCAAATGGAATGAATAGCTTGATTTCATCAGTCTGATAAGTGATGTACAGAGATGACCAGTGACTTTGGGAGCCTTTGGGTTTAGGTGATGGATCATTTGAATAAATTTATGGAGATGAGTATTATTAAACACTATCCTTGATTCAATTGCATTCTCATTTACAGAGGCTACAAAATGGCTTTCTTATCTTCTTTATTTATAGGTTCATCTTGGCTTTAGGTGTCTTCTAGGTTCATCTTGGCTTTAGGTATCTTCTAGGTTCAGCTTGGCTTTAGGTATCTTCTAGGTTCAGCTTGGCTTTAGGTATCTTCTAGGTTCAGCTTGGCTTTAGGTGTCTTCTAGGTTCAGCTTGGCTTTAGGTGTCTTCTAGGTTCAGCTTGGCTTTAGGTGTCTTCTAGGTTCAGCTTGGCTTTAGGTGTCCTCTAGGTTTTTGGTGACCACACTCGAGTGGGGTTGGCTGCAGGGTCCCTGATGCACTAGGACAGTGTCTGCAGTGGCTCAGTGCTTTGTGGGATAGGGCCCCTGTGCCGTTCCTCAGAAATCGGAGTCAGACAGAACATTTTGTACAACTGCAGAGGATTTGTCACCTTGATTCAAAGGAAGCTGTTTGTGTTAACGCTTCGAGGTAACGTGAGACAAGGCAAGGCCTTTGCTTTAAAACACACGCTGTGCCGTTGATGTAGACAGTAAACACAACAAACAAAGACTCTGCTGCGATATTTACACCCACCGCAAACGCGTTTGCAAAGCGGGGTTGTCAGTGATGCTTCTAGGCAGGAACTCTGTGCGTTCAGCGCAATGCGCTCCTCAACTTTTCTTACCGTTCATCAACCCAGCACATTCCTCCCCATTTTTTTTTTTAATGCCTTCCATTAATAGTTAAGAAAAACCTAGGGAAAACAAACACTCTATTCCCGATTGTTTATTCACCAGTCTCCTAGGAACCGTAATTGCGTCTCCCAGGAATGGGGTGCTTTATCATAGTGTATATCTTAAAGAGCCACTCTAGGTAAAATAACAAGGAGTGCCTTATGAAGGAAAATTGGATTCATTTTAAGACTTTTTTAACCCTCCAAAGAATGGCTCTTTGTTTACTTCTTTAGTACATGTGGCAACTTGCCCAAGTAAATACTATGCCGCATAAATACCAGAGATTGGTATTTATGATATTACATAAACATACTCTGAATAATGACTCATTGTTGCAGTGAAGAAGAACACTGGCAATATATACGTCGTGCTCCGTGCATTACTCCTCATCACGGCATGCAGTGGCACTGGAGCACTGTAGTGCAGAGCGTTACTGAGATAGAGCAGGAACTGTCCTGTGGCATTGTTTGTGAGAAGGAACTTCTTCCCAGTGAGGGTGACAGAGCACTGGAACAGGCTGCCCAGGGGGTTGTGGAGTCTCCTTCACTGGAGACATTTAAGACCCATCTGGACATGTTCCTGTGTGACTTGGTCTAGGTGATCCTGCTGCGGCAGGGAGATTGGACTAGATGATCTTTTGAGGTCTCTTCCAATCCCTGATGATTCTATGATCTGCCTTTCCTGAACAAAACAAACCAGGCAAAAGCGGGATGTGATGAGAATAAAAAGCGCAGCGGGTTTGCCATCAGCACGCCGGGGCGAAGAGTCAGTGGTTGGCTGTGTTTTGGGGTTGATGATTGGCCAAAGATTTGTTGTTCTTGAAACTGAAAACTCTCCCAGTACATTCATACCACTGTTACAAGAAGGAGCTTAGCCCTCGAGGTTCATACTCCTGGCCTGCAGTGGTGCTCAGGTCCACTTTGGGCAGGAGGCTGTCGATACCAGTTTTTCACTCACGGAGCCGCGCTCTCAAGTGACTTTATTTTCCAGAATTGTAGATTGCCCAGCTACAACTGCACTGAACTTCTACCTGCCTGTCAGCAAAACTCTGCATGTGCAGGGAGTTGTGTGAACAGGAATGTCAGCCAGCAAGCTGCACTTTGCATTGCTGCCAAAGGATGGCTCCCCTGCTGCCTGGGGTCCAGAGCTGACAAATCAAAATCCCAAGGGGAAGACGTGTCTGCCAGACCTTCTCTTTTAGAGCTAGAGGGGTATTAACAAGCGGTATTTTTCCAATCCACGGTTGTGGTCTGTCTCATCCAAACAGTAATAATAAAATACACTGAAATCTTCAAAGGGTCATTGAACCACCCCTTTGAAAAGGGCGATGAAAACTGTCACCCACGATAGCGCAGCAACAACAACAACAAAAAAGTATGATCTTCTGGTTTTTGTTCAAGTTCTCTTCTTCCCCCAGAGCAGCCCTAGTCTTTCAGGGGCAGCAGAGAAATCCCAAAGGCAGAGCAAGTCTACGAAGTGGGTGGCTGATCCACCTAAAACGCACAAGTTCGGAGGTGCTTTATGCCAGCTGCACCCTACTTCACGAACGCAGGTTTGCACGTTGTGACACATGGGTGGCTTCTTGTGTGTGCTGTGGTTTGTTGTCAGCAGAAGACATTTCCTCCCTAGGTGTGAATAAAGGGACAGATTTGGACCAGTGCCCCTCTTCCCTGTTGCTCGCTCACCTGAGCGGGTAGCACTGGGTGTTCCAGCAGCCCTGCGAAGTTCATGGGTTTATGGAAACTTCTGCACTACCGCGTGGTTAGGAGGTGTTTATTGTGGTTATTAAACTGCTGTGCCTTGTTCCTCTAAGTTCTACTAGTTCCTGGTTTTACTTCTTTCATCAAAACCCACCATGTTCAAACAGCGATGTGTTTTGATGGTGCCCTCGGTGATGTGCGCTGTCCCACCTCGTATGTACGGTCTTTTCTGGGCAAATGGATTGCTCGTTGGCTTTTTCTTCCTTGCACTTGGCAGCCTTTGTACAGAATAGGAGGGAGCATGGATGAGATGCTGGTCTGCAAGGAGCAATGTTTAGAAGATGTGTCCTGGGCCACGACCCAAATGCATGGCAGGAGTTTGCAGAGGCTCCGCTAGCAAGCCTGGGAATGACTGTGATGGCCTCTGTGCTGTTCTGGATGACAGCAGATTTGTGTCCAGACCACTTACAGACAGCTGTTTAAAGCGCTGCAGGTTCTCAAGGAAAGCTGCACCTTTGGCAAGGTTGTAAGAATGAGCAGCATGGTCAGATTTCAAATTCAATCACAGTTCTACTTCTTTTTTCAATTATTGAATCAGTGACACTGCCCAAAGCCTCGCGTTTATGGTGTGTGGTGGTCTTCAAACACATGTTGGGATATCGTGCTGAGACATCCCTCCTTTATTTGGATTTTGAAGCCATGCCTCACCACCAGTTCTCTCAGAATACGTATTGAAACCCGTCTCAGGTAGCTTTACCCTGAATTGTTTCCTCACATTGTTCGGGGTCTGCTGTTGTCTCTTCCTGGGAGCCTGGGAGATGAGATGGCAGACTGAGGTTGGCACCAGAGCTGTGTAACTAGCGGGCCCCACAGAAGTCAATAGGAAGGCTTGGGTGGACAGCTGTGGTTTTGACTCAGGCCCAGAGACACTAGAAAATAACAAAGGGGACAGAAGAAAATAGCTTGGTCAGCTTTGGGGTTATTTTTCTTGTCTTTTAAAAGGAATAAATATATGGGTTTTTTTCATGAATTTCTCTGAGGAGCTGCTTGTGCTCCCAGTCAGCTGTGTCATGGCAATGAGCCCGTGTGATGAAGGCAGAGCAATTCTTAGCTTGCAGGTTTCAAAATCTCTTTCAGCGTAGTTCACCGCAAGGAACCGTGAGCCTCACCAGTCTTCTCTCTGTCACAGTGGTCTGCTCTGCGCAAGAGCACTCACATGCACTTTGCTGAGCACGAGAACCACACTGCCAGAGAGTGATGGCACTGCCTAAGCAGTGAAGGTGGTCAGTTTTTCATCTCCGTGTGCGTGGATCCAGGCATTTTTCCGTGCTCTAAGGCAGCTGCCCAGCCTCTGACTAGTTTGAAACTCCCATCCCGTCGCCTCGTTCCCTTGTTTCACACCGTTTCACTGACAATTGCTTTGATAAGCAGCAGCCCTCTGTAGCATCTCCCAGAGAGGAAAGCAGGCGAGAGATGAGTAGACTGCGTGCCTGTGATCTCAGCACTCCCTGTGCCTGTCGACATGCACAGGAAAAGCACTGTTCTAGGCAAATCGAACCCATGTGGGACTGGCCAGCTTCATGCTCTCCAGAAGCTCAGCTGTCTAAACACCGCAGTGACGGTTTGGCACCTTCCCCCAGCCATTGCTGCACGGGTGAGTGCCTATATGACTGCAGAAGGTCGAGCAGGACGAGGCAAACTCAGCACATAACTTGGGTTGAAATGGCTGCGAAAAGGATCTTACAACTTGAAGATGGTATCGCAGCCACTGGGTGCTGCTGCTTCCTTCTGACACTCCCCCGTGTGCAAACAAGGCGAATTCTGTCTCCTGATGTCACCCGCAGGTGTTTGTACAGCAACTGGCGTGTTTCAGATACCTGTATTACTTCTCAGAGACCTTTTGATTATTGTTGTGAATGAGAAAGCAAAAAGATAAATAAGTCTGCAAGCCAGGCAAGATCAGGTGTTAAAGTTGTCTGAAAAGGAGGCATCCAGTTGCCGAAGCAAGAGACTCATCTCTCTTCTTGGCCAGTTCAGCATAGATTCCCTGGGGTCCTGAAAAACAGAACTGCTGCACGGGTCTGTCTCCCCTGCATCTCAGCTATCCTGAGGGGTAAGAATGGTTCAGGGTGAGAGTTCTCTGCTCCACAGGAAATGCTTGTTTGTGACATGTTTCAAGATTCTCAGACCATAGGGATGTACGGACCACGTCCACAACGGCACCGCATTGAGGCAGGACACGGAGTTATGCTGAGACAGGGGAAAATACACAGTTCTTTCCCTGAACTTTGCTTAGTTCTGCACAGTGTTAAACCTCATTAAAAGTCAGAACTGCATTTTAATTCTACAGTTCAGTGAGCCACCAGTAAGGCACAACTCTGCCAGCACTGCTGAGAATCATCCCAGGCAGAAAGTGGTGGCTGCAAAGGAAGTGCTGCTCAGTCAGATGGCACTGAGACTGGAACGGGGCCCAAGTAGGATCTTTGCCCAGAAGCATGGAAACTACATCCTTCTTGCCTCCTGCCTCAAGAGTCAGAGGACAGGAGCGTCACCATTCGTGCCACCCACTGCCTGAGAGCAAGGAGGGGCAGGGATGGCACCAGTTGACATTCAGGTTTTTTAGTGGCATCACCCAGTTGTCACCTGCCCTATTTCAGCTGGGACAGGAGCCACTGAACCAGAAGCACTTTTGCGCTCAGCACGGCCCTGTCCTAGCTGATCCCCTCCATCCAGCAGTTCAGGGTGCCCCATCTGCCTCATCTCCCACAGCTCTTGGCCTTGGTTTTACATCTCTTGGTTCTTTTTTTCAGCCAGATGCCTGCTTGGATGTAGGGATCAAAGTGCTTTAGACTGACTGTAGGTGAAAGAAAAGCACACAAGAGAAGCTCCTGAGAGAAAGCACTGATGACTGCGTAGCCTCTTGTATAGAATAGTATAGATACAGTTTTCTTGGTAGTCCTACCTGCCTGACTGTGGCCAATTGTGCTCTTGACTTGCTACATGAAATAGACTGAAAAAAGAATTGCTTCATCGCCCTGTCCTTTCGGATGCCGCTGTCCATGGAATTACTTCTGTACATTTTAGCATAAGACCAGGTAAAGGTATGAGATCACAGAATCATCCGGTGTGGAGGACACCTGCAAGAAGCATGGCTGCCTGCTGTCCCACTCCAAAGAAGCTCCCGTTGCTCTGCACCTCTGGGATTTGCCCCATCTTTAGGATGCAGCTCACCTGACCAATTTCTTCAATCAGCAACAGCAAATTTACTGGGGAGTATCTGAAGGAAAGCTTCGTGTTGGTGCAAAAGATACTCCGCAGCTCTACGAGAGGTGATGTGTCGAAGATATCTAAGGGAAGGCACAGCTGGACAACAAGGTACAACAGTGGTCTGGATTCCCCCGTAGTTGATAGAGCTGAAAATACCAGAACCTCTAGCCCTTGGGCAGCTGTACTCAGTAATGAGATCTGCATCATGCAATGCCACAGGGATCGGTGGATTTAAAGATAACATGTTTAGTGGAATGAGGTGTAAAATCCACAGAATATTCTCCTTAAAATCAATAATGTAGGAGAGCTTAACTTAGGAAAAAATAATCTCAGTATTCTGGGCAGATACCTGCAAGTGAATCAGTAGTCATTCCTGCTCACTGAAGAGGTCCACTGATTCTTTTTCTTATCTGCCGGTGCTCTGATCTCAGCCAGTGATCTGAAGAACACTGGCAGCACACTTTCTTCCATTTGCATCAGGGTGCTAATAAAGGTTCTGCAGGTGGACCTTATCTGACAAGACGACGATGAAGTGCACTGCTGAATGAGCGCAAGTGGCATTCAGGCCCCTTTCCCATCCCCACATTTGGCTCTCCCCATAGCAAAGGGCTCTACAGTTTTGTTTTTCTTAAAAGTTTGGCTTTTGCCGAGGCTGCAGCTTTGACTTGAATCTGGCTCTGTTGATCAAGTCCCATTTGTTACTGCTTTAATCCTGTAACCTTAACTACCTTTCCTTAAGAAAACTGAGATCACCCCCATTGATGATATAATGTGAGTCAGAGACTCGAAGTGTGATCACTGTTCTCCTGCAACCACAGGCATCCAGCTAGAATTATTTATGTGCCATCAACTACGGGACATGCTCAGACTTGAAGGACTAGCGCTGACCTTCCCTTGCTAATCATTTATACACTCCTTGTTTTGAGTGCTCCACCTTAAGGTTTCTCATGACTCACTTTCCTTCTGGAGTGAACAAATAAATCCTGAAGGACTCTGTACTCTTCCAAGTGTGTAACCTGTCCCCTCGGACTCGCCTTGTTCTCAGAACAGAAGCTCTCCAGGTACTAGTGCTGTTTAGTATGGGGTGACCTCAAAGCCGCAGGGCTTGGAGAGCCGATGGCAGTGTTCAAGTTGGTTCAGCCATCTCGTGCTGAATGTCAACACAGCAGGTGCTACAAGGAAGCAATAAAGCTCCTCTGCGCTCTGGAGACAGGGAAGCTGCACATTTAGAGTTCACCCTCCAAACTGGGAACCTCAAATGTTCAGGTAGATACAACTTGACCATAGCCAAAGGCTTATTGAAGCAAAGTGACACTCGGTGATGTCTTACAGGGCTGTGTATCTGTTCTACTATGTAACGTGTGTGCTACACACACACACACACACATTATCCACAATACAGTGTATGTTGTGTTAGTATGTATTTGCAGTTCTGCTGTAGATACAGACCACACGCTGCGCGGGTCCTCATTGGTGTCTACGCAGGCACGTCTGCCCGTACGCCTCTGTGCATGTGTGTGCACATCTGTGTGTCCGTGTTTGTAAACGCTCAGCTCTTATACCATTTTTGAGAGCTCCTGAGGTGACCCACTGAATGGGCCCTTGCAGGCTTCCTTTTTTCTCTGAAGGAAAGCAAACTGAGGAGACCTGTTGTTGGGGTGTTCAGACCAAAAGGCCTTGTGCTGGGCACTCAGATGCTGCAGCTGCTGCCGATGACTCCATCTGCTAAGCAGCGATGCCAGTGCTCACGTCCCTGCTTCCCTTGCACCGCTTTTGGGAGAAACAGGTGCAAAAGCTTTGAACAAAGTCTGTGTGTGTGTGTGTGTGTGAATAGTACAAACAGCAATGACGGAAAGGCACCAGCGCTGCCATCGGTCAGACATGCAGCAGTTCACAAACAGGATGATCCTGAGAAACTTAGTGGAAGCGGAGACGAGATGAGAGGACACACAAGTGCAAGAGGGTGCAAAGAAAAAACATCTTGCCTTTGTCCATTCCTTGTGGAGCTCTTCCCCAAGCAACATTGCAGGGAACTGGGGTGGGTGGGAAGGACCTTCCCACTGAAGGTTTGTGGAGAGATTTGAAGGGAGCTGGTCTGACTGAGGCAGGGTTGGCAGAGATGAAGAGAGGAATATCTTATGGCTTATGGTCCATAGAGGCTGTGAGACTGGATCTTAATCATAGAGGTTTGGCCAGTAGGGGTGGAGAGCAAATCAAAACATCATCAGAAATAAGGAGGGAGGCTTGATCTAACATACTGAGAGGATTGCTGCCCTAATGGCCCCTGCTCAAGACACATATAATGGGATGGAGCTTCACCACAGCAGTCACAAGGGAGAAATGTAAGAAGTAGGGTGCTATGGGCTAGTCCAGTGTGAGGGAGTAACTTAAAATGCAGCGTTATGATGCAGAGAAGGATGTGGTTCTTTTAATTCCTTCCCCTTGTCCCATTGTTTCCTTCCCAGACACACAAAATCTTCCCCTGCCCCTCCCTTCCAGCTCAGCTTTTCTCCTCTCTCTGGCTTTTTGTCCTTTCCCTGTTGTAGAGCCAAGCTCACCAGTACGTACCCACACCCAGTGCAGCAGGGACTTCCCCACATCAAGTTAAATTTGCCTTCTTTTGGCTATTTCTCCCTATCTGGGACCCATATGTGGAGCAAAACAATTGTGATGGGGGTTAGGTCATTACTTTGGCATGGGGCGGCAGGAGGCAGCTCCAGGAGCGGGTTCTTCAGCAAAGGTTGTATTTGCCAGCTGTGCCCATTAGCTGTGCTGAGGGGACTCACTTCGGTGACTTTGCAGAGCCCAGTCCCACCACAAAGCTGTAATGGGAGCCCAGGTTCCAAGTGTCCTCCCTCCCAGACAGGAAGATGCTGGGAAGGCCTGGGAGCCGCAAGCACTACGCTTGATGTGAGTGTCAGGAGCTGCGGCAAGGTCACGGTGAGATTGCTTCACGTCACCAAAACGCAGTTTCACACCTTCCTCCTGGAGCAAGGCTTGTGCAAGAAACGAAATGGAATCACGCGAAGGCTGGAGCCGGAGTACGCGGCACCGCTGCTGGAGCGCGTGCCCGCCTTCTCATCACCAATGTGACCCTAAAGCTTTCCTTCACGTGCTGGAGATGGCCCTTTGGTGCTGAGAGGGGCAGTGCAGGAGAAGCGCATCTCTACTGGACGTTCCCGCGCGCCGAGCCAGGACTCTGCAAACAGACTTATTTATGGTCTTCCAGGTACAAACAGGCATGATTTGTGATCCAGAGGCGGATGTGGTTCCTTCCATTCCTTCTCCCTGTCCCCTTCTGAGCCTTCCAAAGCACACATGAACGTGGCCCAGTGCTGTAATCTTCCCAGGGCTGCTGAACAATATTCCTATTCTGTGCTCCTTGAGTAACTTCACCAAAAATTAGCAGAATCCCCGCAAGCAGAGGCTGTTAATCATCCTGCTAAATGCTGGGCTGGCTTCACTGCCCTAACTCAGACAGCCCAGCGACTTACTTATTCGAATTCCTGCTGCTCAGTCTGTGCTCTTTCGTTGCTGACTCCAGTCTAAAACTTAGCAAACTGGGAGGAATTTCTCTCTCTGAATTTTAAATCTGTGCTCTTGCACCAGAGCAGGCAGCGGTCACACTGGGAAAGGACCCGATTCTAAGCTCCTGTGCTCTGCTGAAAGAATGCATCCCTCCAGACAGGTGCAGACAGCCCTGAACTTGCTTTGCTCTTGCTCGTGCTCTGTGATGTTTGGCCGCACGCCGGCCCCACAGCAGTGTTACCCGGCACAGCACTGGGGCCGGGCCGCGTGCTGGGAACACCGGGAGAACAGTGTCTTTCAGAAACCTCCTTGGGTCTGATGGTGAAGAGCAGGACCGCTCTGAGGTCTAGTGGCACGTGTGGCGATGCAGCCACGCTCACGCGTGCAAAGCCAGCTGCCACCCAGGGTGCAACAAGGGGTGCAACATTTTAAAATACAACAATCAAAGGCACCTTGTGCCCGGCACCAGCCCCAAGGTCTGCCGGAGCAGCAGTGCCGAGAGCAGTGAGTTGTAACGAAGCAGCGATCTCTAGCCTGTCAGCTTGCTCAGGCGCAGGTACTTGTGGCGCTGGTGTCGAGGCCAGAGCCTCTGGTGTTATTTCTCAGGATGGCAAACGGGGAAGTGCTTTTCATGACCCTGGCTACCACCTAGGATTTGTTTTCCCTGCAGTATGACACAAAAGCTCTGTGTACCAGAGGGTGAGGGACGCAGGAACTGCCGTGTGCAGGGCGATATTTATGAGCCTTGTGCTTAGCTGTGTCTTGGCCTGGTGACACACTGTGTGGTTTCACTTCACTTCCTCCACTCAAAGATCATAAAACACCTCGTAGACCAAAGTGGTGGGGAGAAGCAACCTTTTTAGTAGATTGACTGATAGACAAAGGGATGGATACATAAACATGTTTTGGGGCACAAAGGGCTGTTTCCATTCTGAAGTGATCTTCAACACCAGCCAAAGCTGTTGATGCTAAATACAGGCTACGGAGTGCTATGAGTTCAGGTAGCCACTGTGACTCTCCCAGGCTACTGGGGAGGCAGCCAGTATCTCATTGCTGCTACACAAGGCAGACTAAGGCACCAAGAGGTGGTTTGACTGTCTCAAGGCCATGTGCCAATTTTGAGAGATTGAGAAAGTCCTGATCAAGGACTTCCAGACTTGACTAAGTCCATAAGAACCACATTTTCTCTTCTTGTGGCCACCACTGTCTCAGCAACTTTTTGGACTGTGCTCATATAAAGCCCCTTTTCCCTGTGGGATGTTAAGGCTGGCATATAGGTGTTTTCTATCAGCCTTCTCCAGAAAACTTACATTGTTCTGGAAAGGGAGTTGCATAAGGAAGATTCACTACAATTTCAAAAAGCTGACACTTCAGCACACAGCTCCAGGGAGTCTCTGTGATCCCAACTGTCACTGCAATGGCAACTCTTTCTCAGTGAAAGCCTTTCCATCTTTCCTCCTAGGCTGTTAACATGGATTCAATCACCAGTTAGAGCACCCAGTGAGATAAAACTCGCTTCTAAGATTGGGTTGAGTGGAAAGGACGACAAGTTATTTATAAGTGGTAGTTTTTAGAGCTTTGGTAACAGGCAGGTCATTGGTTTTGCCTCCTCATCAGTGATATGGACGGAAGCTGGAAACGTTTCACACACGACGTGGGAAGAGCAAGAACAGGATATCCTGTTCCCTGGGTTGGATTCGCTCTGAAGTCGTTACTACTTCTAGACAAGCTCTCCATCTGGCTGTTTATCCTGCTGTCTCCCTGGCTGTCTGTTGATAACCTAAAGGCCGTTAGCTATAGTTACATGGTGGCTCGAACTTCACCAGCAAACTGACCACCTGCCATGGACAGTCCTGAAGGCTAGATAGAGCCTCCTCTGTCACTGCTCTGAGTTCAGAGAGCCTCAACCTGGAACGGTCACACACAGCATTGCCACTGCCGCAGCATGCAAAGCTCTCCCAGGTGGAGCTGGCACTCAACTTGTGGAGAGCAGGGTGAGCCCAAATGTCATTTCAAGGGACATTTTTATTTCCAAGCAACCTGCTTTGGCAGCAGCTGGTACTGCAAGGCAAGCTTTTTCTTCTACGGATTTTCTTCTCCCATAGTTTGTAGTTTAGTTGTTGAAGGAATTGTGGATGTACAGCTGGCTTCTGTGTAAGAAATAATACACTATGTGCTGCAAGCAGGAGGCTGCCCTGTCAGCACTGCTACCCCATGCAGCCAGGGCTGGCTCACCCACAGACCAGCATGTCCCCATCCTCAGCCTCGCAGCGGTGGAGCCGTCTGGGGTGCTTGGTGCCAACCCCAACTGCCTTCAGCTGCTGCCAAAACCCTTGCAGGCTCAGGATTGTCCTGATAGCGTGGCTAGAGCCCCTGGGGAGGTGGTCCCGCAGCTCACAGCAGGAGTCCCACCAATGCAGACCTCACCTGGCTGCCAGCCTTGGCCACTGGGCGATGCCTGGCAGAGGTGACTCACAGGCAGGGAACCCTGCAAGGCCCTGGCACATCCCTGCACTGAAACACTGCCTACAGCCTCCTGCCTCTGCCCAGCTCGCCCTTCCTGCCGCCTTTCCCCCGGGGTCCTAACTCCCAACTTTGTTGCTTTATAAACATAATAACAATAATTATTCTGTCATTGGACACATAGCCATCTTCTTTGTTTGCAGGCTTAGATAAATATCACTCAAATCATGGAGTCTGATTCATGAGTCAGGATGATGGCAGCCCTCCAAAACCTCCTTGCCCATGGAGAGTGTGTTTGTGTGAGAGAGATAGAGAGTTTCACTGTGTGAAGAGTAAGAAACTGGAAGCCAAGTGAAGGAAATACAAAGCAGATTAATTATGTGTAATTCATTTACTGACTAATGACTGCACCTGGTACGGGGGTTTATGGATTCAACTCTGCACAAGTTCTCATAAACAATCTCCCTGCTACCAGATAAAACTAGGCTGACATTTCTTAGCAGACCAGCGTTTCCTTTAATGTTAATGGTAAGATTCTGCCTTTGTGGCTCATTGCTTGTTTTATCTCATGATATTTCACTTTTCCTGGATTCATTTGGAGTCTCTTCGACGGTGACCATTGCTCAGTGCTGGTCGAGGCTGCGTGTTGCTGCAGAATGAAGCTGTCACTCCACTCCTGAAAGCCTCAGAGTGCAATTAGACTTGGTACTTATCTCCCATCTGCTGCAACCAAACCTTGTCACAGAGACTGCCTTTGGCAGGGGAGTGGCAGGTCATGGCCCCCCTTCCCCTCTGCCGGGATCACCAGCAAACTGGCACTCTTTCCATGCTGTCGCCCAGCTCTGACTGCAGCCTGATGCCATCAGCTACTTCCAGATGACCGGCAGACAGTACCAACCTTCACCTGCTAGCACATGTGCTCACTTCAGCTTTAAAACCCAAAGACGAAGCCTTTAATGGGGTGAAAAGTCTGTCCTCGCCCGGTGAAAGCCAGCAGCAATGTCTTGGCGTTGATGTCAGCCCAAAGACAAGCAGTCCATGTGTGTCCAGCTGCCAGTCTCTGGACCATCATCTACCTGGGATCCGTCAGTTTAAGCAGGGAGTGCCTGACAGGCAGATGTGCAGCGTCTGAGCTCAAGGGAGAGAGCTCTGTCCACAGGCCCTGGCTAAAGGCACCTTTCTGCGAGGTGCCCTTCACCACTGACTTCAGGAAGAGAACAAACCAAGCACGTCACGTGAGGGAAAGAGGCAGTTTGAACAGAGGCTATTTAATAGCTCGTGAGATGGTCACAGTGAAGGAAGAAAGGCCAGTAAGCTGTCTGTACACACTTACGTGCCCTTTGTAGCATCATTTGCCACCGGGTCCTTGCTAAAGGGTAACAAGGCAAAGCTGAGCTCATGGCTGCCAATGGAATAGCTGTGGTGCCTGATGTAACTCCTGTTGCTGCAAGAACACACACTTGGAGGTGTCTCCTTGGACCAGCCTCAGCGCACGGTGATGGGAGAGACCTGAACTCCCCGTGCACCCAGGAATCCTGCTGCAGTGCTGAGGCTGCACACAGGGTCCTGGGATCCATCTTGGACAAGGCGCAGAGGTGCTTGACACCCAGGTAATGAAACCATCCCCAACAAAAATGTTGCCTTGTGCCCTGTTATTTTTGATTTGAGTGATATGTCATCAGAAAAGCCAAAACCAGCTCATCTTGTTCACATGATTATTCCCATTGACTACAATGCAGTCAGCATGTGCTTTAATTTTTAACCTATGCAATCCTCTTCCGATGGAGCTCTGGCAAGCCAGAACAGATTGCAACCCGTGAGATACTTGCAGAAGGATTGTACTTTACCTGTAGGTGGATCCTCATTTTAGATAGCGAGCTGCAGAGCCGATGAGCCTGATTCACGGCTGAGAATTCCAGTTTTTCAGTGGAATAACACCGCTGAATCATCGGCAAAGCTGGAATAACAGAAGATAAAATGGGAGCATTGTGTGTCACTCTGCAGCGGGTACCTCCTGCCTACAGACCCGTCAGCCTATACAGATATTTTTCAGTTCAAAATGTATGAAGAAAATGACAGTGTGTCTAGGACCTCCCACTCTAGTAGAACAGCTAGCCTGGGGCACCCTCAGAAAGTCAGGGCAGTGACCAGTCTGCTTGATCATTTGGAAAAAGTGGATTTTTGAGAAAAGAGCTGAAACAGCTTCTGAAAAGATGTGGGTTTTGTCGCAGGTCATTTACACGCACCGGACGGGCGCTGCATAGAGCTTAGAACTAGGCTAAAAACCCATCCTGGTTTCTCTCCAGTTAATGAAAATACTCACCGAGCAATTGAAGAGAACGGGGTAATTGTGATCTTTTTGCACGTAATGTGCTGGAAGGGCCAACCCAAGGCAGCAAGCAAGCTGGCAATTAGTAGTTCTAATTACGCCGTGTACACATAAAACAAGGCAGCATCATAAATAAAGGCCGAATGCAAGTGATGCAATAGGAACCGTAGAACATCTCATAAAGCTGGACACAAAATCTGGCAAGAGAAGTAATTCTGAATGATCCATGTTTTTCTAATAATAGCTAATAAAGACAGTTAAAACTCTAGCGGTGCTAGATGTTTTGTTTCATGTGACTTTCACAGAAACCCTGTCTCCGTACCACCTGATGCTAACCCTGCTGCTGTAGACCAGAGCCTTCCTTGGATGATGTTCACAGAAACAGTGTGAGATCAGCCCAGGGACAAGCCAGTGGGAAGCCTGGGGCTCAGACAGCAGGCTCAGACCATTGATGTCCTTTGTCTATACCGGGGGGCCCCTTCATGCCTCACCTCTGCTGCCATCACTGAAAGGAGTGAGCAAAGGCCACAGGTGTGTGTTTTTGTGCTTCCCAGGTGAACTAGGTTTATGTCAGACGCCCGAGTGTGGAGCTTGAACAAGGCTCAGTTCAGTACAAGGCAGGGGGCTGTGCTCAGCAGTCTGTGGTGTGGTTAGGCGTGGGCCCTCCTTGAGTGCCACCAGGCTATGACAACGCATCACCTACCCCATGGAAAATGTGACACTCTGGTGGTTCGCTGTGAAGCAGCACAGCTGTCACTCTCCTCTGGGCAACACATCTGCAATAGCAGAGCAGAATTCTGTGCTGCACTCAAAACATAGTCCTGGATGCAACTAGCAAAGGTGAAGAGACAGAGTGCCTTAGGGAAGTGTTTTTATTTCTTCTCCTTGGGTGCATGTACAGCACTCACCCATGCACTGTGATCCGGGACGCTGAAAACCATTTCATTATGTTCTATAAATAAAGAACTGATGTGGTTCAGTTGTATCAATTATGCAACTCTTCTAAGTGGTGAAGTCAAGGGTAAATGCGGGCAAAGGACACTCCCTCTGTACCCACTTCTACTTGGGGCACTTCTATTACTTACCTGCTCCTCACGGACCACAGACAGATGAATCTGCCCACTTCTATTTACCACCGTACCACTGACTCCTCGTTGGTCAAGAGCTGTTCCTCTGCAAAGATGACACAACGAAATAGAAAATGGAAGTCGAGACACTGCTGTGTGTTAGTCAGTTGAGCAAGACGTGTGGCTGTGCAGCAATTCTGCGCAAAGCATCGGTTTTAAACAATGTTTAAACTGACAGCATTATTATGCAATACAGTTAATTATGGCTAGAAGGGCAGTTGAGGTTAGTTGGCGCTACCTTTGTCCATTTTGTAATTACACCAAGAAGAAGATGACTAAGTTGTGCCTAAGATAATTGTATCCATTTGGTTTTATCCCCCCCTCTTCACCACTGTAAGTCACTCGTATTCTGAACTGGAAGTTTATTGAGGGGTCTGGTGCATTTGTGCTGAATATGAGGGAGCTCAGGGCTGACTGGGCAGCCTCAGGTACCAGTGCAATGGTATCATTGATGACAGCAATAATAATTGCAGCTATTCAAACTGATAAGTGCAAAACAAATCTCACTTTTCCCTGCCCTGCAAGAGATTTATCCTTATCTGCCCCTGCCATGCGCATTCTAGGATGTGTTCCTGCAGCTAGAAGACAAAGCTTCGCAGCCTGACATGATGTCCTCCAGACCTGCTGTGAACACGGCAGACACCTCAAGAGACCAGCGACAGACCAACACTGTGCAGGCCCTCTTGCGGAACGTGCTGCAGGGTTTCAGGATTCAAGGGATGCACAACATGGTTCGTCTGCCCGGGCTGCTGGTGCTGGGCACCCCAAATATCAGGCTGCCTCTTGCTCTTCAGTTCTCTCCAGCTCTGCAGAGCCAGCTCAGCACTGTCTGCACTGTGCCTGCCAGTGGTCCCCAGCCCAAGCCAGTGGCTACAGCACAGCCATGGCACTGCACAAAAGTAGCTCCTCTAGACCAGCAGTTTGGTGCTGCTGTGGATAACAGGTTGCCTGGACTCTGGAGCCAGGCTGGCTGCCACCACAGCCCAGCCACATTCGCAGTGTTGTGCTGGGGCTAAGGAGCTGCCCTGGCCCTGAGCCTTCACACACCAGCCAGACAAACTGCCCAGAGGTAATGGCGCATCAACCCTCTCTTTTGAGTTACCTGTTACCTGTCAGGCTTAAACACAAACAAACAAACAAACAAACGAAAAACCAACACCAAACACTCTTCCCCTCCAAGCCCCAATGACAACAGATTTTCCCCAGAATGGAGTCTGGTAACACACGGTCTTGTTTGGCTGTAACAAAAGGCTCTGGTCTTCAGCCGATGGCTGGAACCTGGACTGGCCTCATGCAAAATACACCTGCCTGCGAGGGCTGAGTGCTGTAATTAACGGGCAGTTTTAGAAATGATTGGCTAATGCCATTTAATAGAAACACTGCCAACTATTCTTGTAAAAACTGCATTTGTTCCTTTGGGGGTAACGCAAAATGATTCCGTACGGCTTCGTTGGGGTGGTACCTTTGCCACAGATCATCACCTACACTTTTAGGTGCTTTAAGATGCCAATGCAAATTCTAAATTTGAAATGTGATTCCCTAAACTAACTCAAAAGTGAACTGCCTGCTGGGCAGTCCCAGTACTGGTGACACAGCCTGGCCTATGACGTGTAACCTGGTGCTCCTGACCCAGTTCCGCACTCACCGCAGCCACGGCGGCTCTTGCCACCAACAGCGTTTATGCAGTAGTTTAGAAGTTTATGCAAAATACAAATATGTTCATGGAAGCCTGAGCTGCTGCATCTGGAGCATCTCCCTCGCGGTGTGTGCAGTGTCACTCAGAGAATCAATCCACGCTTTTGGTAATAAACTCTCTGGACCACAGTGGAGGCTACAGGTGGCTCCCAGCTTACATGCTCTACTCATGTCGTACAGCTGTTTGATTGCCTCGGAACATTTTCACGATGATGCAATAATGACCAAAAGGTTGTTTCTCAAACCTTGTCACCCAGAAGGTACCAGCTGAAAAGTTTCTGTTTGATTGCTAAAGAGTGGAGAAGCAACGAGTGAATATTAGCAAATCATGGCTGAGGCGAGATGAGGCTGTTGCACACCTCAGCCTAACACCCACCTTCTCTTCAGGGAAAGGTGAAACCAGACCTGCAGACACACTAATCACCTCCTGGTTTGAGAGTTGCTACTCCCCTGAACTCCAGAACCTCACTGCTTTCTATTTACTGCACCAGTAGAGCCAGCAATCACGGAGTGCCTCCAAAAAGCCATTCACCCCACCACTATTTTGGAGCTTTCTGATGCCTTTTAATGTATAGATGTAAAAGAAAAGGCAGCCCAGGCAGAGGTTGCCCTTCCCGATACAAGAAGGGGAGCTAAAGTCTTCAGTCCGTTCAGCTGGAAGTAGCACAAAGGTGAGACACTGCTCCTGTTTGGAAGGTTCAACAGCATAGGGATGTCTCACCAAAATAGGGTCACCTCACTGCAGCTGCAGTGCTGGGCTTTCAAGAGCAAGGCTCAGACAGATGGTGTCTGACAAAACCAGAGCTCCCAAAGGCTGTTCCTTGGCTCCAAATCACACAAATGGATCCAGAGATTGGGACAGTCCCAGTGCTGGGGTCAGAAATGAAACTGCTCCTGCAGTTATGTGCCAGTGCCTGGCACGGCCATCACTAGCCTTACCTGAGGGCCTCCTTATCAGCAACCCCACATTAGCAGACATGGTGCCTGTTTCTGTCACCTGACACTGTTTCCACAGCGCGTCCAAAGCTGACAAAGTTGGTCTTCTAACAAATAGTTTTGAGTTAGCTGATGCCCTTTCCTGCATTGCTCTATCTGCTCTACTCCCTTCACCAATCTAGGCATGAAAAGACAATTTAGACCCTTGTCCAGACCCCCATGTGTCACTTTATCAGGAGAATTCCTGTCCACTGGCTAGAAACAGTGACAATGTGACTGCGATTTCTCTTTTGAAATGTTGCTCCCGTCTCCCACACCTCTTTCCTCTTTGTAACTCCAGTCTGCCATCCCCAAGACCTACACCCACTCTGATCCCAACCCACCCATGAGCATGCATGAAAACATTGCTAAACAGATTGCAGCTCCTCTTCCATAGCTGAGTTTATAGGATCATTTGGATACTACAGCTGATCCATAAATGAGAGCCCACGGGCTGGCTAAAGAAGCCAGGGTTTAGCACTTGCTACATGGAATAGGTTAGTCATCACAGGACTCAGCACCACGGCCATGAGGTGCTCCAGGACCTCATGACTGAGGAGGCTACAGCTGATCCTGATCAGCAGCATCTTCCTGTGGGGTGGGCTTCATATAGCCCGAACAAGCTGATGGCTGAACTCCCCAGGGAACTCCTGATTCCACCCAGAAGGGCTCCTGTGATCCTTCCTACAGACTGTGTTATGGCAGGAGCACCCAGCTGAGTGGCAGAAGGCGTCCCTTTCCTCTCAGGGAAAGCCCTACATGCTTGGCCTCACTGCTGCCAAGGGTTTTCCACTTTGCACCAACAAACTCCTGCGTGGATGGAGGATGCTGAGTAGACAGGACACTTGGGTGTGAGACACTGGTGCAAATGGAGTCCCACAGTTACCAAGTGCTGGTACTGTAATGGCTCAGCAATGACACCATGAACAAAAGGCACTGTGCTGGATGTTTTACTTTGCCTTTGGAGTCTGAATAAACCTCTTTTGTCAATTCTATTACCTTCATAATATAAACATAAACAAAGAAGGTGTGGAGAGCAGCCAGCCTGGCTCACTGAGAGCTGCACTGATGAAAATAACTTTGTCCTAAAGCTGAGAGGAAAGAACCGTAAACTTTCAGGACAGCTAAAGGAGCTCCTCCTGCAGAAGGAGCTGAGTTTTGCACAGGAGGTTCTAGATTAAAAGAATTAAAAAGCAAAAAACCCCACCCCATTAAATTATTGCTGCCAGAAGTGCTTTCTAGTTGAATGGGAGGGCTGCTTGCAAACAGCTGCTGAGAAATAGGAGCGTGGCAGGGTAATGGCAATTAGGAGCATTTTAATGATCATTAAAAAAACTGTAACTGATGTAACTGATGCAGCCTATCAAGTAATTTTATCTAGGCTGAATATAAAAGAGACATCAAGAAATCACACTTGCACTTTGCAGAGTGTGAGCTCCAGGCTCACAGCTCTGATGCCAGTGTGAGAACCTCCGGTGAGCAGCAACACGTAATCACCGCTGGGCGGAGGTGAATCAACCCATTTTGGGCATGAGGCCTAGGAGAGACCCTCGGTCCCTCTGCCAAAGGTGGGTGGGTGATTAAGAGTATTGCTCGACTCCCATCAGGGCACCACGCCTTGTGATAGTATCACTGTAGTAGGCAAACAGCTTTAAACGATATTGTGTCACTGCAGGAGGTGACCCAGCAAGGCAGGTTTCGCTAGCACACGGGGCACTGCCACACGCGAGAACTCACACTCACCTTGGGGCCCTCCATCCAAAATGAACTTGGCTCCACAGCAGCACCGTGACTTCACCAACGTCCCATTTGCTTCTCTGCGCATCACTGTCACGCGTCTCCTGGTGTGCCAGGGAGGAGATGACGTATGTAAGGCCATCACAGAAATACAATCATGTTAGTAGGGGTACACCAAGAGATGAAGGATCGTGTTTGTGTCTTCAGCCAGCACAACATGCCTCATGCTGCTGCCCAAGTTCCTACACAGTGGCCACCTCTCACCACTGCACCTGTTTCTGTCCTCAACTGCAATTACATGTCCCAGTTCCAGTCCAGGGGACATGTCTGTTCTGCTGGGCCTTTCCAGCCACAAAGGCCTCAGTGAAACCCACAAGACCTTCCACGAGGCTGGCCGATGGCTATCCTGACCACCATTTCCAGGAGTTTTGCTTTCCACAGAAATGGAGTGATCCTGGGCATGTCCCAGATGCCTCCCTGGCTGGGAGCAGGCACTGTGGCAGCAGCCAGGCCCCTGTGCCAGGAGTGAGCCTCAAGCTGCCCACGGGCACCCCAGCACGGCAAAGCAGCATTTGTCCTGCTCTGCCTGCCCAGTCAGCCCTGGTGGCCTTCCAGTTGCTTACTCTACAGTGGCACTTACCTCAGTGTTGTACTTCAGAGCTCAGTGAACCACAGTTATACCCAGTGAAACCCAACTGTCCCCTGTGAGGCCAGCCTGTCGGCCATTGTGCAAATGTGTGTTTTGGCAAGTGCCCGGCCCTCCCTGTTGACTGAACTACTCGTGCGCTCTAGCAATGACCATGCCCGTCCCCAGCACTCCATGCGGATCACCTTACCCTTTCTTCTTCTTCCTTATTCTTTTCCTTTTATTCAAGCTACTGGCATCCTTGCCAGGTGCCAGGATCTGACCCTGCCATACTCTACTCTCTGTTGGCCTGGTAGCCTCACTCCTGTTCTTTTCTCTTTTCATCCCCTTTGGACTCCTGCCCTGAGGTGACACTAAGGCCATGGCAACTAAGAAAGGCAGGAAGATATCCTTGGTGGAGAGGCTGGAAAGAAAGGGATTCCCAGCAGAGGAGAATTAGGTGTGTCCTGGTTAGGTTGCTTCTGAGTTTGACCTGCTCAGCCACTCCCTACCAAAAACTCCCTCAACCAACACTGCAGGCTCATGCTGAGGATCTCAAAATTCAAAACGTGTAATCAACAGGATTCTTCTAAAAGGGATTAGCCAAAGCATTAGTGAAGATTAAGATGTCTTACATAAGATACCAGTACATTTTCCCTGGGAATACTGTGGAGCAAGACCCCACAGAAGCCATGTCCAGATTCAAAAACGTAGCTAGGAACATCCCACATGGATCTACTACAAATTACACCCAGCCAACCTGATTGTCCTCTGCACTCAGATGATGGGCTGCATGGATGAGGTGGGGGAAGCAGTAGATGTCACTTACCATGGCTTTAGAGTGACCATTGACACTGTCTCCCAGATGGGCCAAACTCAGGCATATTGCCCAAACAGACAGACAACAACCTGGCTGAAAAAAGACCTCACGGTCGAGCCAAGAAGCTCAAGGACAATGGTCAACAACTAGACATTTAATTGGCACGTAGAGATGGCATTCCTCAAGTGACAATGCCAGGGCAGTATTCACCAGCACTCTGGGTGCCAGAGCAGAATGATTCCTCACCAAGTTTGCGCAAGACATCGAACTGAGGCTGCAGGTCATTGTACTGAAGGACAAGCGTAGTGGTTGTCTTCAGCAACCAGAAAGGCAAGCCTGAAAAGGGCAAATGTAAAGTCTGCACCTGACACAGAGCAAACCTGTGCAACAGGGAACCCGGTGGCTAGAAAGTGGCAAAAAGCTGAAGAGAAGCCAGCAGTGTGCCTGTGAGTGATGGCTAACTGCACCCTGGCTGCCTGAGAACAGGGCCAGGCTCTTCACAGAGGACACAGACCAAGAGCAGGGACCACAAGCTGTGGCAGGAGAAAATCCACTGGACATTGAAGCACAACCAGATGTCCCTTCCAACCGGTATTATTTCATGGGTTGTCTGTTGTTTTTCTAACACCTGTTGATCAGATGGAGTTAATGATTCCTCAAACAGAAATTGAAGCAGTTACACTCTATCACCTGCCAATCATTTTATACAGTGCGATCATGCATCCGCACAGTCAAGAGACTTCACTTCAGAGATTTTATGTTCAAGTATCAAAGAACGAGAATTTTTCTCTCAGATCTTCAAGTTAAGCAGAGAAAAGTCAAATTTGAAAAAAATTCCTCAGATCAGATCTAGCATGAAAACAACTCAGCTTTGTTTTGGATACACGCAGCTCTCACACATTCTTGTGGTGGCAACTCAATGTGTTGAGTGGCTTTCTGATGAAACCATTGTTTTGGCCTGAAATGTGAAAGCAATGCCTGAGATCTGGCCTCCAAAGCCAGCCCCTGCCTCAGTATTTGCTACAGTGCCTGTGGCTGAGCTTCACCCAGAGCCTGGGCTGGGCACTATCTCCGTGCAGCAGTCTGTCAGCAGACCAAGTGCCCAAAGTTCAGCGAAACAGCTACCTGCCATGTTCTCAGCAGAACTACACGGCAAATGTGGGGCCACGGTCCATGTGTTTGGAAGCCTCCAAACAGTGCTGGCTGCAATGCCAGGAGTGTCAGCACTGCTGGGGAGGCAAAGGACACAGCACTCCCCGAGGCACACCAGGATATTTCTACCTGCCAGTCTTTGGAGAGACACAGGTCACTCTTGTGAGTCCCAGTCCCAAATGCTCCCCACCGCTTAAGTCTCAGACAAGCCAGCCTTCCTGCAAGTTTCTTGTTTTCAGAATCACACTGAATACTCAAGAAAGGTGAATGATTTGTCCTCTGTCCCTCTGCACCGGTTAGGTTCTGCGACACTGGTGCAAAACCTGGGCCAAGAAGGAAAAAATAAATAAAGAAAACCCCAAAATTATTTTCAAGTGTGTTCAGAAACAAACAAGCAAAACCTCTTATCCAAACAAATCAGTGTTAGATCGTGGGTGAGACCATGTTTATGAAGGTTTAGCCAAGCAGCTTGCTAAGAGATACTTCTCCAGCCTTAACATAACACTACCAGCCTGGACAAGTGCTTCTAGAAAACACCTCATTAAAACGCTGTTGTGGTATTTATTTATAGACAGCAATGTATATCACACCCATCACACACACCGATCTGGCAGCTGTGATTGGCACACGGGGCTGCTTCTCACACAGCAGTCCCTGCCCCAAACCCACTCCCCAATGACCCCCACACCCTGACCCCCACAACTTTTCCCATTTGGCAGCTGACGTGTGCAGAGCAATGACAGCAGCATCCCTGTGAGAGAGCCTCTCTTTGCCCACATTCATCCAGCTCTGCAGCACTCTCCAAACATGCGGGTGAGATATCGAAGATGCAACAGCCCCATCAAGAGCCAAACATGTATCTGTGGTGCTCTGGAGCTAGGTATTCGTGGGTACAGCCATCAGCCAACACAGAGCTCATCCCTGGGCTGGACAAGCAGCTGCAGTCTGCACTTGCTGGAGGGTTCCAGCAGCTTTGGAATGCACCAAGGACACTAGAGCAGCTCATCTGTAGGTCACAGACACAAGTGCGATGCCCAGTGTGACCAAACACCCCATAAGAAAGCAGAGGGCACATCTTTGGTGGGAAATAAGAAAAGAAAAAAAAAAGACATAGAAATAAGACCGGCAAAAAATAGAGGTTAGATGAGGTAGTTGGGACTGCCAGGGGCAATCTGAAATCAGTTGACATTAGAGCAGGTTGCTCTTGATGTCACTACAGCAGTTGTCACGCTTGGTAAGAATAACAAGCTATTCACATGGCAGCCTAGTGGAAATAAACCCAAGCAAATGCAATGGCTAGGATGGCACCTGTGCTCTTTGTGAAAAGCACATCACATGAACAGGTACATAAATTTCCAGTTTCCCTGTAGGATGACTTTGTCACTTCTAGATGCTTCCCCCTAAATCTGATGTTTCATTCTCATGCTACATATCAGACTGAAATGCTGGGCTACACATCCCACTGCAACTCCTAGGTCCTTCCCACTATCTGGCCTCTTCAATCTCCAATTCTTTTTAATACTTTCAAGCTCACCAGCTATCTACAGTCCCACCTTCAGGCATGCCCAGAACTGTCCCAGTCCTGACAGGGCCAAGCAGCTCAGCCCAATTCACACCTAAGTCTGATAGGATCCAGAAACTGGGCGTTGCTTTGCCTAAATCCCCTGAGGGCTTTGATCCAGGATTATATGTTACCTAGTGACTGTTTCATGTAAAATGCATAAACAGTCTTGGGAGCAGAGTCCAGAACCTCAAACTCCCATGTGAATGCTCAAACCAGTAGGTAAGACAGCCATGCTCTCCACATGCACTTGCTTTCCAGCCCAATGACTCAACAGCATGTTGCTGTAGAGCAGCAGATCCTCAGCAGAGTGGGCTAGGACTGTCCAGACCCGTCCCTGCCTTGTAGTTTGGGTGCTCTGCTAGAGGTGGCAGATGGCAGCAAACAGCCTGGGGAGAAGAGTGGCCCCATTTGTCACTTCCTGGATGCTGGTAATTCATGTTTCAGATTAGGCATCTCTGCTGGCACAGGAAGGCTGGCAGTACTCACCTTCCAGATGAGCTGCTGGGCTGAGTCACTGCAGCAGCAGCATTTAAGACTTAAAATTCCCCAATTAATCTCTCTGGTCACCACATTGAATGTTCTGGTCCTCATAAAGCAGTGCTAGGCTTGTCTCTGGAACACTGCAGGGATCGCTGGCTACAAAGTCACAGCTGGGCACTAGGAATCACACCAACCCCCTCCCTGATAATGCTCTCTCTAACCTGCATTGGTGCATTTGTCTCATCCAGGACCATTTGGAGGAGAAAGAAAGCAGTTTTGTTTCACCTAAAAAGGGGGGGAAATATTAGGTGGTCCTGCTGTTGCAGGTGGATTGGACTGGATGATCTTTCGAGGTCCCTTCCGATCCGTAATGATTCTCTGATTCTATGATTAAATAGCAAAATCATTTCTGTATTCTAATATATTTGCATATATTAGAAACATTTTGTCATGAGCAGAACTACTTTATGACGACATTTCTCTGAAGAAACATCCAGCTGGATGAGCTTCCATCAGGGCCAAATTCATGACAGTGTGCAGGCTGGTCTGGTTGTGTCACATTTGTGCTACACAAATCGTACTTGCAGTGGCAGAACTCAGTCAGTCTGCCCCAAACCAAACACACAACAGTGCTTTGGAAAATGCTCACAAACACAAAGCAAAAGTTGTTTCTCAGTTTCACTTACTGCACTGACTATTCCACAGCAAGTTTCCCCGTTTGCTGCTGAACACACACAGAAAACACGAGCAGAGAGCCACAGGCCAAGTGCCTTCTAAATGTTCTCAGGCTTCCTTCTGCCTGAGATGCCAGGCTTAGAGCAAAGCTGTTCACATTGCCCCCATGCCACAGCTGGGGGCCAATACATCCTCCTGACACCTTGGAAGAATTACAAAAGGAAGATGCTTCAGCACTGGGTGCTTTGGCCAAAAGAGCCCCACGAGGATTTTATCACTATCACCTCAGCTCATCTCTGGACTTCCATTGTGACTGCCCTTGTGGGCAGCACCAGAAACCCTCCAGCTCAAGGCAGGGGCAGCTACCAGCAGAACTGTAAGGCAGTATAGCTGCTGCTCTTAGAGACTCGTCTCCTTCACAGCATAGAACAAAACACAGTCACTGGTGGGTCCAGCTCCAGACCCCTGTCAGCCACACAGGGCTATGGACTCCGCAGGGCACATGTAAAAGACAGGCACTGGGTGCCATGTAGGTTAACTGGCTTTTTTAGGGTGTCACACATGTGTCTGCACTGGTCAGATGGCAACAGGCAGTCTTAGGGCTCAGTCCCTAGAGTAGCACAGCCTCTGCGTGGTGATCTTGGGCTGCACCCGGAACATAGCTAGACGCCCGAGTTATCTTTTCATGTGTGCAGTTCATGAGCAAGACCTCACTTTATTAAAAGGACCATGGGCTATACAAACTGTACAAAATGCAAACAAGAAGGACTCACCTCTGCCACAGGCTGGGGTGCAGCAAATACAGTGTTTGTTGGAAAAAGAGAAGAACCTGGGACTGCCGGTCACCAGGTGCATGAAGCTCCAATGGACAAGCTGAGGAAGCATGTCACCACGCAACTTGATGTCAGTGAAGCTTGCCTGGTGATAGAATCATAGAACCATTATGGATTGGAAGGGACCTCAAAAGATCATCTAGTCCAATCCTTCCACTACAGCAGGATCCCCTAGACCAAGTCACACAGGAACACATCCAGGCAGGTTTTAAACGTCTCCAGAGAAGGAGACTCCATAAACCCCCTAGGCAGCCTGTTCCAGTGCTCTGTCATCCTACTGTGAAGAAGTTCCTTCTCACATTTATATGGAACCTCCTGTGTTCCAGCTCACAGCCATTGCCCCTCATCCTATCACTAGATGACACTGAGAAGAGCCTGGGTCCAACGTTCTGACACCCTTCATATATCTATAGACATTAATGAGGTCACCCTCAGTCTCGCCTTCTCCAAGCTCAAGAGACCCAGCTCCCTCAGCCTCTCCTCATAAGGGAGGTGCTCCACTTCCTTCATCATCCTCATTGCTCTACATTGGACACCCTCCAGCAGCTCTGTGTCCTGCTTGAACTAAGGGGCCCAGAACTGGACACAATACTCCAGATGTAGTCTCACCAGTGCACAGCAGAGGGGAAGAAGAACTTCTCTCAGTCTGCTAACCACCCACTTCTGATCCACCCCAGGATGCTGTTGGCCCTCTTGGCCACAAGAGCACGTTGCTGGCTCATGGTCATCCTGCTGTCCACCAAGACCCCCAAGTCCCTTTCTCCTACAGTGCTCTCCAACAGGTCAGTCTCCAACCTGTTGGTCCAGCAACAGCAGTGGAGAGCTCTAATCCACAGTATGGTCTGCAGGGCATTAATATGCCACCCCATGCAAATCAATAATGGCTGTAGGGGAAAATTAACAGCTGGTTGTGAGGGAAAACTCCTGCGGGTTTTTTCCCCTCTCCTCTGATAACAGGCTACTTGTGATCTTCGGAAAGCACCTGCATATTTTCCCAGGCATCCTGGCTGCCAGTTAGAACAGAGCGTGTGTCTCTGCAGTGGTGGTTGCAGCTCCGGGCTCACTGTTCATTAAATGCCTCTCGTTTGTGCACAAAAGACTCTATGTCCAGAAGTTCACTGTCATGACACAACAGAGGGGTGACAGGAGCAGATCACTAATGCTTAGGCTTGGATTCGGGGAATACGTAACATTTTCTAGCTAATCCCACTGCTTTAGGAGAGTCTCCTGGTACCCCGGTTTTACTGCTGGTTTAAGGGAAAGATGTAAGACTACAAGTCATCAGTCTTTAGAAGAAGAGCGCAGTGCACTGGTGCTGTTAAAACTTCTGCAACTCCCTGGGCAACTCAGAAGCACCAGATGTTACCCAAAATAAAGCACATCAAGAGGCAACGGCACAACACCCTGGGGCTGGAGCAGAAAGCTCCAGCACCCTGGCTGTATGCTACTGTGGAGAGGCAGGGATGGGCAGTAAATGTGTATCTCATGAGTAACCAACACGTGCCTTTTCATATGGCATCACCATTCTGCAAAGGCTGCCACCTAGTAACGTGTACTGCTCTCCCTGTCACCATGTGTGATGTACCACACGGCCATGTGCTCCTTCAAAGCAGCGTGGAGGCACGGGACCTAGGACCTCACATTATCCTCCTCTTTAACCCTGCATTAGCTGCAAGATATTTGCCCAGATCCCCAGCTCAGCCAGGTTCCATAAAACTGAAGATCAGTTGCACTGCACTCCCTGCTGCCCAGACCTGGTGTTCTGAGATGAACATTCTGCACACACCAATCTCTGCGAACTCTGCCTCTTGCCAACCACACAGCTGCAGCTCATGGTGCAGGTACAGACACACGCGGGATGGTACCAGCCATGCCTGCTTCCCCAGGACAACGTGTGTCCTCTGCTCCCCTCCTCCCCATCCCTCCTCTTCTTTTGTGTCAACAACACAGAACAGTAATGCAAACATGATAGCTCTGGGGCATCCAAAATACCCCATTCCTGGCAGCTAGGAGCCACTGGTGCTGCTTTCCGATGTGCGTAAGCATTTGCGTGAATCCCCTTTCCATCCCACCACAAAGACCCTACAGCAGCTCCCACATGTGTTCTTCCCTGCACACTCTACCGTTCCTTCGTATCATCATCTGACATTTGGCCTCACTGCCTCCTGCCTGGTGTCAGAGGGCAGCTCTACAGAAAGCCATTCCTCCCCTTCACTGCTCACGTGGCCCTGCCTCAGGTGGAGGACTACAGAGTTAAGAAGACTCTTTGTTAAGGCTCTGGCACTGGGAAGATGCTCTGAGCTCCCAGCCAAATGCAACCTGCTCTGTGGGGAAATTTTTCCCTTGACAACCTCTTTCCCTGCCACCTCAGATTAATGGGCAGTTGGGACTGCCGGAGCAGGGGTTGTTGATCTGGTAAAGGCTCATTGCCTTTGAAGACTGCATTTCAGGAAGCCAGGAATTGTAGTTTGTAATCTGCATGGCTTCAGCTTCCAAAGGTTATCTTGTGCAGAGGTATGTGAGCGTGCCCCTGCTACCTTGCTTCAAGAAATAACCCCGCACAAGGCAAAACGGGTGCCTGCCCGCAGTGCCGTGCTGTCTGCACTCCGGCTGCCTGCTCCAGCACTGTGCACATCACACTGCCTGCTTTGGGGAAGAGATGTGTGCCTCAGGCCAGTACAGCTGGAGGATACGAACACCGGGGGTTACAGGTGAGGCGCTGCGGTTAGCTGGCAGCTGGCACAGGTACTGCTTTTTTGATAAGTACATTCAGTGGCTCATTAACAGCAAAGCCTGTCCTGGTGAATCCAACCGACGGACTCCAGCCTTTTTCCAGAATACTGCTTGGTGCCTGAAGGGAAGTGGGGCTTAGAAGATCATCTTGGGGTTTTTTTCAAAAGACAGTGACAGGGCAGAGGTTGCCAGGCGTAAAGTGCACAGATGCTCAGTCACTTGGAAGAAGGATTTTTTCTAGTACCCATGTTTGAATTTTAACTGTTGGCTGTGAGCCAGCTTGAGAGATGACATAGGTGGTTTTGTGAGTTACATCAGTAACTTAGTGGAGGTGTCTGTGTGCTGGCCAGCTGTGCCACAGCTCCTGACTGGCACAGTTCCATAGGGAAGATGCACAGATCTGAGCCTAAAGGAGAATTTCCCAGGAATCAGATAATGCCCTATCTGATGGCTCGCCCTCGGTTGCCTACAGTGTCCTGAGACCACCAGCAGCAAAAACACAGAAAAGGGTTTGTTTTTAATTCACTGCTGTTCTCCAGTTACGAATCCACTGCACTGATTTGGAGATGTCAAAAATAATGTGAGAACCTGGGTTATTTCTGAACGGGCATTTTAGTACAGAACTGGGTTGGAAATAATGGTGATGGAAGGAAAGCTAAGCCAGGCAGATTTGTTACAGTAAAGCTGTGTTGTACTTTAGATTACTTATTAACAAACAGCAAATGGGCCTCTGCCTTGACCTTCTTTCGTTTGAGCAAATATACTCTTCCTGCCCCTTGTAAACAGCAGTTACTGGTAACTGAGTCACGTACCCCCTCACATCACTGGAGTTAATTTTTTTCATCTGCGGCAAGGATTTTAGTCAAACTGAATTTTGCCAGGCTCACTGGGGCTATTAGCAGTATTATTAGTCTTAATAACACCAACAGTAATAATAATACTCTGGATCACCATAAACCTGAAAGCATCTAAGTGCTTCGCAAATATTAATTAACAAAACTCAATAGGAGGTCTGAGAAACCAGCAAAAATTGTCGGCCTCGCTTCAGAGCTGAAAAGCTGAAAGCAGAGCCACAGCAAGCAGAAGTGGCTGTTTGCTTGACGAGTTTCAATTAAGGGCTGTTCCTTTGGTGTCATGAGCCGTCAGGTGCCCAGTGCCTCTGGCAACACCGCCAGGTGAAAAGCAGCAGCCCACAGCACATATTTGGAGCAGCAGAAGTCCCTAGTAGGTTTGGGGACTGGAGGTAAAAGGATGGGCTTTCAGCAGCTGCTTTGCTTAGAGTGGGACTATCAGATGTGTCTTGTGCTTTGTGGTCTGTGAAGCTGAAGATCAAGAACATGCTTAGAACCTGCACAAGTCCCAACAAACTATAGATACCCTCTCCTTTGTTAGCCTTTAAATTAAACCTTTTAGAGTTGAGGATGCAAACTGTGACAAACACAAGCAAACCCTGTGCAACAGCTGATGACTACTCTCCTACTTCATTATTTCCCCTGACTTCTCTTTACTGTCATTAAAAGTCCAGTGCTGGCCAATTCATGACAAGGCACCAATGAGTCTGCAATATTCACCTTGCTTGTAAGTTACTCTGTTCTGCAGATATCACCCAAATCCATCCTGAATCACACAGCACTGGGCACTCAGTGAACAAGGCGAGTTTCATAGACTCAGAATGTTCTAGATTCTTAACCAGCGATGTCTAGAAGTCCTTGCAGCAGGGGGACTCCTCTAAGGTACGTTACACCACAGAGAGCTGGAGGCTTAAATTGGATGAGTGACATTTTTGTTTCTTTGATTTGTTCAAGAAACTCACCATTTAGAGGCACAGAAGGACACAGGCACAGCAGATCTGGATGGAATGTTTGCACTCAGTAGGACACAGTGCCAGGAGCAAGTTTCGCACTCTGACACAGACTGCTCACACGATCCTGAGCACCGCACATAACATGTCTGTCCCCATCTGTAAAGTCAGGATAGTAGTAGTTAGTTCATGTTAAAACTGGAAAGATGTTTAACAGTAAAAAAGGGAGTCTATCTACATCGAGTCTTCATCCATCAGTCTCTTCTAAGAGTTACAGAAAGCACTGTGACCACACTGACTCCATTTCCCTGTCCAGGCTATGATCACTGGTCTTTGCCTGGTGGGCCTGGTGTGACTGTGCTCACTCCTTATGTCCTACACCTTGTGAAGACATTCTCTGAGAACCTTGTCTATTCTCTGAAAAGATGGATGGTAACCACTTCACAGACACATTCACCCAAGGTACCGCACTTAACTTCCTCAGGTTCCTCCCAGAGTTAGGTTAGATATTCTCAAGCTTTGCAATGAATTTGAAGAATCCCATTTGCTGACATTAGATCCCAATATCTCACATGTTCCTTACATCTCCTGTGAGGTAAGAAGACACAAACCTTGTGGCTGAAATTTTGTGAGGCACCATTTTGGGGGACACGGCACAGTTAATTTTCCTCCAATTGCCTTTGTCTCGGCAGCCCCAGTACCAGCTATTCCTCTGCAAAAACACGCTGGTGTCACGGAAGTTCTCAGTCATGTGATGCCGAGTAACTTTAATGGGAGTCCCGTCGCTGCCGTCCCACACAGTGCTTTGAAGATCTGGGCTCTGTGTTTCATCCCAGATAGACAGTCTATAAAAGTCTCACAAACAATTCAGGCACAGTCTCTGGCTCAGCTAGCTCTCACCACTGACATCTTATCCTACAGCAGAAGTGGCCCCCAGGCTTCCATTTGAGCAGGAATGGAAGTGATGCCTCATCTCTTTGGGAGCCCTCCTAGCCAGCAGATCCTAGAATACCCAACACAAGCGAAGCAAGGCAGGGGTCCTCCGCATGGCCTTCTGGTGTTGCACTCTCCAGGCGTAACATTTGGCAGACATCAAAGAGGGGTAGGAAGAATTCCCCCACACCAGCTCGGCAGGAGTTTTGGGGGTTTCTGCAGGGTAAGGCATGCTCCATCTCAGCACACACCCTTGGCCTGCAGTCGTTCACAGAGCCATGGAATTTGACAGTGCTTTCTGGAAAGCTTTAAAAAAATAATCAAGAGCAGGACAAAAGGCAAGATGCTTGAGTCTGCTGAGAGCCTGAGAGGATACCTTTGCATGGGAGAACTTCTTGCCCACAGGTTGGGGACAGCTGTGTGTAACCTCCACTTGCTGTGAGTGCAGATGCTCCAGATTAGCAGATACCTCTCCTCCTCCTTGCTCTGTCTCATCTGGCTGTGAGCTCTGTGCTCTACAGCTACAGCAGCCTCCACTGCTGGTCCTGCTCCCCTCACACAGTAAGGAAAGACAGACAGTCCTAGGATTATAGTGTGGGACTACAACAAGGAAATCAGTGGCCCAATGGTTTGCTGAGATCCCAGACTCCTGGGCATACGTGAGTATCTGCATGATCCGTGGGCTTGCTGCACCCCTTTTCCTTACCTCCATGTACCCCAAATGCATGAGAGCTGTTCTGCACCTGCACTGGTGCAATGGTGCAACAGCTCACGTCCTCGCCTAACCTTCCTTCCTTCCCTTTGTCCCAGACACCAGACTTGTGGGTAGCTGTCTCCTTTACTGAAGAGCACACCCGGGCGTATTGTCAAGTGAACAAGCGCACAGGAAGCAGTGTCTGGCCGTCACCCTGCTCTCTGGCTCTTGCACAGCTGCAGCAGAGGGTGCAGGATGACCATTTCTGGGACTCGTTCAGTGCCCAGAACCTCAGCTCTCTCATTCTCTGTGGCTCCCCCATGGAGGTCCTCCTCAGCAGTGCAAAGGGAACAGGAAGGATCTGGAAAGCTCTGTGGCTCTGCACTGTTTTCATGTCTGTTTACACACATTACTCTCTGAATGGGCAGAGGTCTGTGAAACTGCTGATTCATGAACATCTTTGCCATCTGTGGCCTTTTCAAATGAGAGTTCACCCTAACCCAAGGATGATTTACTTTTCTTGGCTGCTCATCTCAAACTGATGCTGTCTCCAGTCCCTCAGACTTCGAGGGATTTGGGTAAAAATAAACATTATTTAATCTCTTAACTATGAGCAGCAAAGCCCTCAAGTCTCTGACAAAGAAGGGAAAGATGTCAAGAGTTAGTGCTGGGGACTGGCTATTCACCGACTCCATACCCAGCTGTCTTCTTCAAAGCTACCACTATCAACACATTTGCAAAGTCACAGTTTGGAGACCACTGAAGAATAAGCAAGAGCCTGTGACACTGAAAGGTCCTGAACTGGGTCTCAGTGTGGATTGCAAACAGAGGTTAAGCTGCCAAGTACTGTGCACATTCATTGCAGAGAAGCTACAGCCAACCCCTGTCCCATCACCAGAAAAGCTTCATTTCCTTCTTCCTCACCCCAGCCATCATCAGCATCTGTTTTTTGCAGATTATTTCAACTTTAGCTCTATTGCCTTTCCCTCCTTTCCTTTCTCACTGTGCTCTCACAATCTATTGTTGCTGATCTACTTTCCCATGAACAATCACAGTCTCACCAGGCAAAGCAAAGCTGTGGTCAGTAAGATCTCCTGCCAGGGCACGTTACGTGACACTATTGTGGCCAAGCAGCTGCCCCCTTCCTCCCCCCCAGCTACGTCTTCCTACTTGTGAAACCATTCCCTCAGAACCAGAAGAACCCGCTCCAGGGTAAGGTGTCTGAATAGGACTAGCAAGAATTGGCCTTGAAACTTCGTTACTGGAGCCAACACCAAAGGCTGAAGAGGTGCTGCTCAGCTGCACCTCCCACTCACGTCACCAGCATGGAAGGTGCTTTGCACGCCTCACTGTTAGCCCAACTGCTATCACAGGACAAATCATAACCATCGCAATAAAATTTTGCAATAACCTCAGTTTAATTAATAGTAAGGAGAAAAATGTCTTGCCAGGCCAGATGGCAAACTCTTAGTCTCTCACGTGATGACCGCCAAATTACTATCTCCACAAAATAACGACGCAGAGCACCTTTCATAAACCTTGGAAATGTTTATCCAGGTTGCAGCAAAGATCCTGGTGGATCTGTCCACATGAAGGAGCCAAATGCTTTAAGAAGTTACCACAAATAAAGTACTTAAGTATTTAAAATGAGACTTTAACTGAACTCAGGCATTGAAGTCCAGTCACAGTCACTGTCTCTCAGACACCTGCACGCTGTGGTTCCTCCTTGGTTCACGTTCAAGCTTTCTGCTTCCACACCTGCCCAGAACAGCATGTCCAAGGACATCAGAGATGAGGTGTCCCTTCTCTGAATGACCTAGGGCATGGGGTCTTGCAAACCTGCTCTGAGAACACCAAATGCAGCCTGAGGCTGCTCACACCATGAAGCTCTGATCGCTCTAAAACAGAAGCTGTCCACCAACAGTGGGATGAGAAGAGCCAACATCCTGTTGGTGGATGGCACAGTTTCACTCTGAAGAGGTTCACCCATAATAGCTGATCAGCCAGCAGTTAGACACTCTCACGGGAAGTGAGAGATGAGCACTCTTGGACTGAGGAACGCATCAAACCCAGGTCTCCCACTTCCTCAGTGAACGCTCTAAAATAAAAGCCTTAGAAGCCAGACACCAGCCAGAAGGAAGTACTACTACACTCTTATTTCCAAAGCATTGCTGCCACTATCCTTGAGGACAGGCATGACATCAGACTCCTTCTAAGACTCAAGCCTTGAATGAGGTTTCTGTGCTCTGATGGGGTGGCAGGAATGTGAGAGTGGAAAAGGATTTCAGAGGCACCTGCATTTTCAGTCTCTAGACATCAAACATGCTCCCTGTTAGGAGAGAAATGTCTCAAATGCCTAGGTCAGGTCTGGATGCAGCCCTGATGTGAACTCAGAGAATGAGGGGGAAGGGCGGGCTATGCCACTGAAGAGCATTTCTCCTCCAGTCCCTGGGAACATACACTCATCTGAGCTACAATCTCACCAGCCCCTGCCAGCAACGCGGCCTGCTGACGCCTCCCCGTCCACAGGCTAGGGAGCCTTGCCACAGCTGCTTTTGGCCTCAGGGTCTGGCTCTTGAGGCTAGAAACAGCAGCACCTCCTGTTCGGATACTTGCACCCTGTACTGAGCCTCAGCTCTCCAACACACAGCCTATTAACAGTTCTCCAGCAACTCAAGGGACTAGGGTGCCCTTGGGACGCCACCAGCACAAGGGTCTTTCATGTCTTCTGCACTCTTTGGATGAAAGGACGTCCTTCACTGAAGCTTTTGGCTAGTGACTGAGCACATTCCAGCTGTTTTGGTGCTTTGGTTGGTGTCTGCTGGTGGGACAAGTCACTTTGAAAATTGCTTTTCCTCTCTTTGTAGGAAACAGAAGTTAAAAATGACATTTCACAGTGCAGTAGAATTCTCTTTAAAGCGTGGTAAGTACCTTCTGCCTCATCTGGGTGAAAGTGCTTTGCACGTTCATGGCCTGATGTGTTATCTTGCAATCACAATAACAACAAGAAAACAAACATTCCATATAAAACAAAGCAGTAAAAGTGCCTAAGTTTGAACTGTTGGCTGGTAATTCCACGTAGAGTATTGTTAGGCCTGTCATGAAAAAAAAGCAGTGGAACACAAGTTTTGCAAGTTGTTTCTCTTGGCAGATGGCATTTCCATTTTCACTGAAACTCAAAAGGCTCGAGTGACTGACACCACTCTTGACTTCAGTTAAACCCTGCCATAGCTGCTGCAGCCACTGCAGAGTTCTGCTTTCATGTTGTTGCTAGCACAGGGAGTTTCAGAAGAATTTTGGATTGGCTTGGATGCAAGTCTAGCAGGGTGCTACAAATAGAAATAGCAGAAGGAGGTAGCAGAGTAAAAATATGCAGTGTTAGATCACGGGTAGAGAAGAACACAGACAGGAAGTCAGTGGAAGGGATAGGCATGCTCTCAACCTCTTGCTACGCTTTTGAACGCTCTCCATTTCTACATACCCAGCCAAACCCCCTCTTGCACTGACCTTGCATTGCCTCCCTCCTCCACGTGGACATAGGTAGCTGTTCTGGCTGCAAAGGCAGCCACGCTAGAAAGGTTGCTTTCAGACCTGCCTTTTCAAAGCCACCCTGCACGTCGCAGAGGAATCGACACAGTCATCACACCAAAAAGTTTCATCTCACAACAGGTACAGTAGGGCTGAACAAAGAACCCAGCACTTGAACCTTTCTCACCTTGAGGGATATGTGTTTGCTGTCTGGGCTCAGCCCATTCACGTGGTGGCCCACATCTGAGAATCTGGGTGCCTGCAGCCAGGCTTTGTTGAAGCACCTAATGGCCTGGCTTGCTTTCCAAGGCACAGGCTATGTCCAGTTCCTACCGAGTCCTGTAGGATTTGTCAGTTACATTAAGGAATCTGAATATGGATTTAGGAGCCTAACTTTTGGCACTTGGGGTGGAAAACTGTAGCCAATAAGACTGCACAATCCTATTACCATGACAGCTCGGGAATGTGAGAACTCAGCAGTTTGAAATAAGGCGCCACATTAAAAATAGATTAAACTGAAAACAGCCCTTATGGCCTTCGGCACCCAGGACAAGTGTCTGCCAGCTGAAATGCCCGTAGGTAACTGTTTGCTTGTGAATCAGGTGCTGGCTCAAGGTGCCCACAGTTGCCTCAAGACACAGACAGATTTTTTTTCCAGAGACATTGTATTTTTTTTTTAAGCACCATATGAAACTCGGCATCTCCAACCCTAAGGGGATGCATGCAAACCTCCTGTTTGCTCTGGTTCCCATGGCTCTCACATCCACTGAGTTTCACTTTGAATTTCAGCCTCACAAATCTCCAGACTCAGCCTAGAGTGAAACACCGTGCCAAGCCTGGGCTCCAACCATGGAGCATGACTGCTCCCCTTCCTTCCTTTTAACACTACTGCATGAAACAATGGAGGAACCAAGCTGCCCTACTATGACAGTATCCAGGGAGAGGTATTGGGAGGACTTAGTTCCTGGTTCATTTGCAGCCTGAGGGTGAAAAGAAGGATGAGCTTGTTCCCCTGGGTGGCGTCTTCCTGCTAGTCAGGGACAAAAGTCACTTTGATTCTCAGAGATTCCAGCAGTGACCACAGAGATTTGCTGACCTGCTGGTGGGCACTTCTGACAGTTGGTTGGGTTGCATTTCAGTGGCTGTGTTTTCTTCTCTGACAGCTCCCAGAGGACAGTGATGCTTTTATGCTTAATATATGCTGTCAGTTTGTATTATATCTTCTCCTTGGAAGTAACTTCATAAACGACCAAAACAAAACACAAACCCAAACCCCAAAATCCAAACACCAAAGAAAGCTGAGGAGTGCTGCAGACATCACAAATGAGTTACTGCTCCTTCAGCTGTCAGGGAGCCAAAAGAAGCCATAGCCCTGCCTGCTTTACAGGAGTGATCTGCCATAGAGTGGCGGTTACTGGACATTAACGTTACTTCCCTGGATTTATGCTCTTCTTCTTCTCCAGTCTCATGATGTGGTGAGGCCCTTGATAGAGGCTTTTGCTGCTATATCAGCATTTGTGGCATGAAACAACCAACTTGGGACAATCGAGCAAACCTTTGGATTCCGCGGATGGGTTGCTTAAAGACACAAATGACCAAGCACAACCCCCGCGCTGAACTGTCCTCTTCTCCTGGCTCCGTCCTGCCATGCCTGACTCATGCAGCAGAGTCACAGCAAGGGTTACAGTCTTGCATAAAGACCTGACAGCAGACTTGCTCAAAGCAGGCGGGATGTATTCGCATGTAATGGCCCAACGTGCTGGAATAACATTACGGGCACGCTCTGTCCAATTTCATCTCCAGCCGAGTATAGTAACTCTCTGAATATTGCAATACGCTTGACAGATTAAGAAACCTTTCTATTTTATTAGGTTTAATTCCCTCATATCTCTCTATTTCCCCCACAGGATTGTTTGGGAAAGCTGTACAGGAACAGCATCAAGAACAGAATAGCATACACCAGATAGGTGAACAACGAGCTCTGGCCCGTGATAAAAACAATGCCAGCACTTTGGCAGGATTTCTGAGTGATCCCATTTCTCTAGATGCAGGTTGTCTGCAAACAGCATTGACTAGGTTCTGGGGAACAAATGAAAACAGGTAAGTGATAGGTGGGGACAGACCTCTCCCAAGCCCCAGACTTTTCAAAGACGTCCCCTACTCCCTACACTCTACACCTTTTAAGATCCAGAAGGCACCTTTTTTTTTTCCACACTTGAAGAGTCTACACTAGGCTTTATAGTCCTAAAATACCTCAGTGGCACAAAGCCACATATGTAATACGTGGGTGGAAAAGCTGTCAGCATAGCGGAAAAAATATTCTGCTGAAACTCAAAACTTTGCAGAAACAGCTGAGTCACTCTTTCGCAGTTAAGGTAGTCTGGGCATGTTACCCTCTGCTATGCCTCTGGATGGTGCCTGGCACACACCCCTGTCCTCCGAGTGCCAGTGACTCCAGACACCTCTAAACAAGAGCTGCCTTGAAGTATGGGGCTGATCTCCTCACACAGGCCTCAATGGACACCAACACTCCTGGGGTCTCACAAGCCCTTGGGTACACACAGCAATGCAGGGGCAGTTCCACCGGCCAGGCCCCGTGTACCTGCTCTGCTCTGGTATGAAAGACAATACTCAGCAATATTGCCAACTCAAGTTTTGATCACAGTTCTCGAGGCAAACAATGTTCTCCTGACCTCCTGAGAATGAACACTTTTTTACTAGAAGCATGGACACAGCAAACGCTTGAAAATCTAGCTCAAGTGCACAGAACATGGAAGAAGGATCTCCTCATTTGTCATTCTCTTTTTGTCTTCCCTCCTTTCTTTTTTTACTTTTAAGTCCCCTGATTCTTCAGTCAGCATTATTGTTTTGGCTGGCAAGAGGGAGCTGCCTATGAGCCATTTATTAGCACATAAAATTACTGAAATTGCAAAGGCTCAGAAATCATTACTGCAAACAGATTATAGACTCTACTAATGCAGCTACATACGAAATCTACAGAGCTCATTTCAAAAGGAACTCCAGTACAGCATTTGCATTTTGATCCCCCAAAAATACAATCTGTTTTGAGAATGTTTTGATCCTTTGACCCGCACTTCAATCAGAATGCAGTATTTTCCTGAAAACTTGTACTTTGTGTTTCTACATCTGAAAAGTCTTCATACATGTAAACACCACTTTGGTCTGTATGTGCACCAAGGTGCCAGATTTTCAGTGTCTAAGAATAATTTTCCTATAAACTACAGCATCAATACATACAAGACTGAAAGAACTGGGGCTGTTTAGTCTTGAGAAGACTCAGAGGGGTTCTTATGAATGTCTGTAAATATCTAAGGGGTAGATGTCAACTGGAAGATGTCAACTGTCTTTTATACAAGGAATTCCTTTTACAAGGAATAATGGGAATAAATTTGAACATAGAAGGTTTAACCTCAACAGGAGGAGAAACTTCTTTACTGTAATGGTGACAGAGCACTGGAACAGGCTGTCTCAAGAGGTTGTGGAGTCTCCTTCTCTAGAGACTTTCAAAACCCACCTGGATGCAGCCCTGTGTGACCTGCCCTAGGTGATCCTGCTTTGGCAGGGAGATTGGACTCTCTAGAGGTCCCTTCCAACCCCTAACAGTCTATGATTGTGCAGCAGCACCGTGCACACAGCCATGCACACACGGGCGCTGGGTTTCACAGCTGCTCATGTGGCCAGTTTGCCACTGTAAAACGGCAGCATCAGAGGGAGCTTTTGCACTGTAACCCCAGTTACAAAGCTCCATAAAAGCTTATCTCCCAGTGTTGTGTTACATGCTAACATGATAGCTGCCAGCCAGTTTAACCTGCACCCATGTTTCCTTCTCCAGTGGCAGGACATACATGCACATACCCCAAACCTGAATTGCTCCCTCACCCTGCCCTCCCATCACCCTGCGATTATGGGTGGGACACTTGCGATGGAAGAAACACCCGGAAGGATTGCCCCGTGTTTCAAACGTTTCTGGAACTTTGCTCAATGTTCTCATGTTTCACGAAACCCAGAAGTCCTTCACCAAGAACACTTTGCTTTTTCCTGGGAAATTCCCCTGGCTGAGGGGAAAATATTCTTTCCTGCACTAATAGATTATGTTATATAGCATGAAAACAAAAAAAAAATCATAAAGCAGCCCTGGCAGCCTACACTCTGCCTGCCATCTCCAATCACACACGCATGCCCAAGCTTTGGCTGGACACCATTTCATGCAGCTCGCTCTCTTTCAGGCCCTTGCTCACCCTTTTCTGGATTCCTCTCCTTGAACATTTGCTCCCAATCCAGGTAAATTCAATGCAAATTTTGACACTGGCAGAATCAAACTCTAAATATCCTCACTTCTACACCCTAGCTGTAGCCTTTTTATCTTCTAACTTTCCCTCAGCATCACATTTTCACCCGAACACATCCTCCTTGTCTTCAGCAGCCTTGGTTTTGGTTCTGCTCTCTGGTGGCTGCCCAGAGCTGGCCTGAACTGCCCTGCATGCTGACAAAGGGAAACCTGCTCTCTCGTTCACCTATGTTTTACATGCACAGCAGTAGTGGACCCAGCATTGCTGAAGTCATGTTAGACTCTCGCTGTGCTCATTTGCTCAGACCTGTTTCCCAAGCGCAGAGCACAGCGCCTGCTACAGCGTGAACAAGCAGAACCAGGACACCAGCTGAGCTCCTATCGCCGTCTACTGCGACATCTGCAAAGGGAACAGCAGCTGCATCAACACGTAAACTTTCTCTCTGTTAGCAGCACACCCCAGAAAGAAAAGGTAGACGCAACTCTGTGTCCTCCCAGGAGGTTCCCTTAAACTCAACCAGTAACGCCCTGTGAAGCCAACGAGAAGAAAAGACGCTTGTACTCCATATTGGCTTGGAGCAGGCATCTTGCAGAGAGGTACATAAACCTCTAAAAGCCACTGCTCAATTTTGAGCACAAAATAAAAATACCAAAATACCAACTCCTCATGAGCCCTGAAATGTTTTCAGCACTTAAATCCTCTCCTATTGGCTACTGAGAGGGGAAGAGCAAATGTCACTCGATTAAATGACTACATAAAAACTCTCCCAGACAGCTGCTCATGAGCTCTTCCAGGGATAATCCAGGTCACTGAGGAATATATCCAGCTACTGAACTGAAGTCATGATGAATACCAGTCATATCAAGAAACATCTGCCACTGTTTCAACTCTAAGGAAATCATCCATATACAAATTAGCTAATAAAAGTCAACAGTTATAGTCCTGATAGCTAAAAAAAATCATCTTTCCTACAGCACTTGTTAATCAAATTACAAATTAAATTACATGAGCTACACTAAAAATGTGAATGACACTCTTCACATATTGCATAACGACCTCTATACTGTTATGAGTCTCGCGAAATATCCGCTTGGAACTTGCCTTAGCAAGAGCTGCCTTTAAATTGGTTTTATCGACTCAGAATTCTTGATGTGACATTTGCAAATGCTGTTGCTCACAATGCAAACACTGAGCTGTATACCTAGAGCTTTATTTATTTACATTCACTTAAAATCAGAACTCGATGCTTTCATGTGGTAATCATACACTGACTTTTCCAAACAGATGCTGCCAATAGAGTTATTATATACATTCCCCACTTGGTGAGCCAGATAATACACTGCCACTCTTAAAACAGCCGTCCAGGGAATCAAAGCCTCATTTTATTGCAGCTAATAGCAGCCCCACTTGCCTCCAGAAACTACTGGAATAAGCCAATTCTGTAACCAATAATAAGATAGGTCAAGAAATTTTTGGTATGAGAACTCTGGCAATCCCATTCTTTTGATATTTAACATGAGTTCCAGTAAACACAGGAGGGTTGCTGACTGGAATGAAGCAAAGAGCGTTGGCATGCAGCCTTTCAAATTTTATATTATTTTTATGAGAAGTCTAAATGCTAATTTGCACAATTATGAATCAACAACAGACACTCATTTCAGCCTGACTGTCATCAGGGGTTTTAACTGAACTGGCACATCAATAAAAATGTGAAAATAACTCCTAAAAAGTACATTCCCAGTTCACCAAATGGAGCCTGGTTCCACTAAAGCAAATTAAAATCTAATGTATAAACGACAACATAACAAAAGTAAAACGCGTGGGCGACAGAGAGGACCGTAAGCTTCTATATACAATGTAGAATACGTGATATTCTGTATGATACATACTTGGTGACCAACAGCAGGTTTGGCAATGAGCCCTCATCTCCCAGTTGTTGCTTTGGGTATACTTACTGGTATCCACTTGCATTATCTCCTCTCCCAGACAAATCACATGGTGGATCCAGTGTGTATCGGCAGCCCACGATTTATTTGGTTCTTGAGGCAGGTCTACAGCTAGATGCATTAGAAGCTGTGAAGGGAACACCCACAGTCAGAAAACTGAGGTGCAGAAGTTCTCCGGCTCTCTAAAAGAAGCTCTACAATACTTTGAGGCATTTACTCAGCCAAGATTTTCCTTGACCCCCATGGAATTTTGCCAAAGAAAGTGGTGTGAATGCCTAAAGAGGGGTTAATTTCTAAACGTGGTTCTTTAATTTAAATGCAAATAATTGGAAAGGAAAAAGCCCTGATCACAAAATCGCTCTGCTAATCCCTCTCTAGAGCCACTTGCCACTGACCCTTGGAGAAGCTGCTCTCAGAAAGGCTTCCACTGAGCACACTGGCATTTTGAAGGAAAAGTCAAGTCATCAAAGTAATAAAGGAAGGAGTAATGCCTAGGAACTAGGGGAGGTCTTGAATCTGTTGACTAGGAACTGCTGTTGAAATATAAGTTGCCCTGCTGCACAGAAAAGAGTCATGCAGGTAACCAGAGCCAGCTTCCACCACATAGGCCCAATCCTGTTCCCACTGAAGTCAGTGGCAGAACTCCAACCTGTTTAATGGGAACAGCAACAAGCTTTCTATCTACTTAATATAAATGAAGATACGCATCTCCTCTTTGACATATTTTGGGCTCCAAGCCATTGGCTGACACTTGTTTGGTTCTCTGCATGTATGTGACTCATGGGATAATATAATGCCTGATTTCCATTCTGCCAGACCTGTCTTTCTCTGTGGTTAACTATTAATTTCAGAGGCAAGATGCAATACTGCAGTGAAATCGGATGGTGTTAAACCAAGACAATTGCACTTCAATATTTAGAGTAAATGAATTGGATTGTCTTTTGTGAGTGTTTTCTTCCATTTAAAGAGTCCTTCAGACATTGGTCCATCGCTTCTGCTTAGAGAGGGACTTTGTGGAAGTTTCTAGCAAAATACTTGGCAGGCAAGGTAGTGTAAACAGACTGCCTCTACCCCGCCAGGATGGCTTGAGGAGAAACCTGATAATGGAAATGACATTTTTAAAAAACAAACAGTATTCCAAGTAGTTGATTTTTGTTTCGGGCTACCTACACAGGACTGGGTTACTCTGGATATACAGGTGTGCAGTGAACTACAAGCTCATGCTGACTGCTCACCATAGCTGTAAACCTCTGGGGATGAGAGATGGCTTTCCCTCTTTGGGTTCACAGGCTAAGCTGGAGACAGTAATGACAAAATAATAAAATTACTAATATAGTACCGACCGGGTGGAAATAGCTGAACAGGCTTCCTGATTCTTTTAAGTTTCTTGCCATTAGTAAGTGTTGTCTTGGCTTTCAAATGCAGTTGCCTCAGATACGATACAGCAAATCACGATGAAACCCTGTACAGACATTTCTGTACAGAGTGTTTGTTTGCCTTTTCACTTATAGAATTTCATTACAGGGGAAGAGATGCCCAGAACCAGAGATATCAGTGTATAAAACATTGTTTTACTTGATCTATCACAGTAAGAGAGGGCAGTGGGCCTGTTCCTCCACCCTTGACTCATGTCAGTTAGACCTTTGCCATTCTTTTCATCACTGAACTAAGTAAAACCCAATTCAACCAGTAAATTCAAACCAGTAAGCACAAAGTACCTATAAACACTCTCTCTCTTGAGCAGCAAACCATTGTCTTCTGCCCTCCTTCAGTGTAGAAATCCATGTGGAGCGCTCCAAAACTGCTGCTATCCTCCAGCTCCCTGAAGCAGGTGGATGAGGCAAACTCCTCAGGGGCAATTTGCTTGCTGCTGTGGAAGAAAATGTAAATGGCTGCGAAATCTTGACACTTCTGTGCCACCCCCAACCTACTGCAGTACTTTGAGATGGTCGTGAGCAATCTCTCAACTCTGTACACAGTGCTAGTGGACAACTACTCCCTTCTTCCTCAACATGTGGTGACTTGCTCAGCCTCTCAGTCACTGGCCACTGCTGCCTCAGCCCACCATGTCCCCTACCCCATGTCTGGGACTGGCAAGGGTGAAGAAGGAAGGTCTGGACAACCACACCAGTGCAGCAGGAGGAGCAGAGGCCATCTGCATCACAGCAGTGCTGCACATAAAAGGAACAGGCTCGGTGGGAAACTTTCAAAAAGCCGCCCCGCGGTCGTGAAGACAAATGCCATTGAGTATATACACACCCTCAGCTCCCCACCCAGCGCTGGAGCTGCTCAAGCCCTTGCCCAAGCCAGGAGGGGAATGTGTGTGGTGCAGGTGTGTGGGTTGACGAGTGGGAATGTCACAAGTGAGGCCAGTCCCTGCCCATAGTCCTGCACACTCACCTGCTGCACCCATGGCACTGTGCAGCAGCGCAGCCTCCACCTGCCATCCTCCTCCGCAGTGGTGTGGACTGCCAGTTGTTTTCAGATGAGTGCACAGGACTAGATGAACCTCAGAGGTCCCTTCCAGCTCCAGTTCACCTGCAGTAAGTGTAGCAGACGTGAGAATCCTTCCCACCATCCATTTATAATGCCCAAATACTGCTGAAACAGGAAAGGCATAGGGTCACATGAGACCACAGCATTGCAGTGCTGCTCACTGTGATGCCAGTGCTACAGCAAACATCCCTGAACACGCTGCTGGGCAATCTGGGCAATGACTTGGGGACTTGTCAAAGGTTCAGCTGTGCATTGGGAGGAATTAAAAATTGCAGAGCTGCAGCTGGAGAGCGCTGGGAGGGGGCTGCCAAAGCAGAATGCAGGCTGCAAACAGCAACTTTTTTGCCTAGGCCACAGCTGGGGGCCTTGTCGAAGGCTCAGCCTACAGTTAGGGTTGGGATTAGGAAACGCTGCTCACTTTGGCACTGTGTTTAAGGCAAGTGTCTCTACACACTTTTCTGCTATCAATAATTTACCCTTCCTAATATTCCAGGGCATGCTGTGTTTATATAACTATTGAAACACCTTTGTGGTAGACAGGTGATCTTAATTTTCAATCACTGAATGGTTGATTCTCCTGCCACTGACGACCTGTTTAATCTACAGTTCATTTAAATTAATGGGAAAATCTGCTTTGTCTGAGGCCATAAATGATTTGCTGAAACCACACACGCGCACGCACACACACACACACGGAGTGAGTCACAGCTCAGACTATAACTCAAATGACCAGGACTGTATTCCCATGCTCCAGCCACTAGATTACAGTTCCCTCCCACACAGACCCTGCAATAATCTTTGCTCAAATGATAACAGCGTTTCCCCACTTTACACGTTGGACAGCATTACTCAGCCAGGCACCTCATACCCAATGGCAGGACAGCGCGGGGGGAAGGAAGCGCAAAAAGAAGTCATTATTTTCACCCAATACCACTATAACTTAACTCTCCCCTTGGAAAAACCCCTTGTTCACAGCAGCGACAACCAACATCTTTAAACCTGATCTGCACTCCACCCATCCACAGCAGCAGAGCAACCATCGCGGTGCGTTTTGGAGGAGCAGCTGTACGTCCCCTGCATCGCACAGACCCCCGTGAACCCCATGGCAGGAGGAAAAGGCTCTGGGCAACCTCCGAGCTGCCGTGTCGGGAGCGTCAGGTCGGCCACAGAGGGCCGAGGGGCTGCACCGGGCTGAGGAGCTTTGGGAGCCTGGCTCCAACCTCTCTGTGGAGTGTGGGACAAGGCACGGGAGTCCTGAGGACCCACGGCCGCGCCACCCTTCACGGGTTCAGGAGAACGGACACGGTTGCTGCTGGGAGGGGCCGGGCCAGGCAGCTTCTCCTCACCCGCCGGCGCTGCAGGGGAGAGCGGGCAGTGCCCGGGGTGTCTCGCTGATCTCCCCGTACGGCGCCCAGGCACCGCGCCACGGGCCGGGCGTTGCTTCACCCCGGGAGGGCTCAGGCCGGGCCACCGCCCCCCCGCCCTCCGCCCTCCTCGGCCGCTCGATCCCGCCTCACGGCGCGGGGCCCTATGGCCGAGGGGCCTCGCGCCACCTCCCCCCTGGCGGGGCGAGAGCCGCCGGTGGGGCCGCGGTCCAGAGCCTCAGCCGGCACCAAGTTGCCCCGGGGCGGCGTCTCTGCGCCCGAACCGGGCCGGGGCGAAACTCCCCAGGGGAGGGGCCGGGGCCAGGCCGTGTCTCACCGGGAAGGGACGGGTAGCGGCAGCGCCAACGGGCGAGAGGGACCCGGCCCCGCCGAGCTCCGGGTGCAGCCTGAATCCCGAGAGCTGCGGCCGCCCCGGGACGGCCTAAATAGGCTGGGGCGAAGGGCCGAGGCCCGGTGCGAGTGTAAGGGTGAAGCGACGGGTGACTCACGGGCGCACATCTGGCTCCACGGGGGCTTAGGAAAGCGCTGATCTCTTAAAGGCAACTGCCTGTTTATCTGTCTGGGACGGAGAGGGTTGCGCTCCACGAAGGTTTTTTGGTCACTGGCTCTGGACCAGGGTGTCGGTAATGGAAAGCAAGGTGCGTGGTCTGCAGAACTTTTACTCTCATGCTATGGAAAGGGAACTTTCAAACACACAGAGAGGCAGGTGGCTATGGCAGAATATATGCTGTTTATTTATGAACGTAACCAGGACTTCTGACAAACTTTATATGCGGTATCCCCCCCAAACTTAAAAAAACCACCACCGGTGTGTGTGCATACACATACATGTATACAGACCCCACACACACACCGCACACGCATACACACATCCCCAGCACTGCGCTCCTGCTGTCACCCTCTCCAACAGCTTCAAGTCCCCACCTTGTTCTCTCCTGTCATGACTATTTCAACTGGACAAATTCCTGCACAGCTACAACACACGGAAGAAAATCTCTGCTTGGCTACCAGTGCTCCCTGGAAGGGGGCCTGTTTGTTTGCTTGCTTTCCTTGCTGTCTGGGAGAAGCTCCAGAGTCCAAAGGTGCTGCAGCACCAGGGACGAGCCTCCTCACCCCACTATGGGTGTCCTGCTGCCCTGTGGCCTGTGCCCCATCCCAGTCACCCTTGCCTTGGAATTGAGAGGTAGCAGCCAGCTTGGGGCAATGTGAAGAAGGCAACACACACTCACACCCACCCATTCAAATAATAAAATAACATTGCAGCACAAGGGCATAGTCTCTGTCACCAGATGAGAAAATTGTGTGATGGCAAAGATCTAAGTAATGCAATAAAAATAAAGTGTAGCTAGTATACACAGAAAGGCTTTCACATTACATGAGGCACAGCTTGGACAGACAGAGACTTGGAGAGGCGCTAAATGTCCTGGAAAAAAGCAAAATACACTGAAAGTTCATAGTAAATACCCGCATCGATAGGTATTTATTCACTTGTGCTTCGTCACGTTGTGACATACAGTACGAGACACTGCTGCTCTTCCTTTTGACGGAGGGAGCTCACCATACTCCCTCACACGCTGCTGTTTCATCAGTCCCAGACTGTCCATTGGTCCTGCAGCAGCAGCAGCCCCTGTCCTGCTCCCAGCCAAGGCAGGGGACAGCGATGGGTAGAGGCAGCCAAGCCAGGCTGGGACAGTCCTGGCAGCAGTCCGACAGCTGCCTCACACCCCAAGTGCTCCAAACAGGCATCCGGTGCTGCGGGTCTCAACCTCAGACATCTTTGCCTCGCTGGCCTCCCTGCAGCCACCCCTGCCTGCTGCGCTGCAAGGCTGCTGGGGGGTCTGGCTAGCACCCCAAGACACCCTGTCCCTCAAACCTGCATGTCCCTCACCCTTGTTCCTTGCATCCTGCCAGGCTAGGGGGAATCCAAAACCCTAGAGCTCCTGCAGCTAGCTTTTAAGGCACATCTGGATTGCTATGCGTGCTTTATTATTATTATTGTTATTTACCCTGTGTAGACACGTGGGCTTTTACATTTCTTCCTTCCCCTCGCATTTCTCCTTATAAAACCCACCATGTTTTCAGCTTATTCGTGTGTCACCCCTAAGGCACCAACCTTTTTAATACTACAGCTGCCCGGCTTCTTGTATTGGTCGTTAATTGTTAAAAAACAGACAAACGAAAGAAAACAAACAACCCACCCCAATCCCTCTCTCCCTCCCCCCCACCCCGGAACGATCCGAGATCGCTGCTCTCCGGTACAGATAGTATCTAGAGGCGAGCCCCGCGAGGCTCTAGGCGCAGCTGCCCATGGCCTTCACCAGCGAGCTCTCGGGCAGCTGCCTGAAGATGCCCCGCAGAGTCTCCAGCTCCCGGGTGAGTTGCTCCACCCGCTTACGCAGCCGCTCGTTGTCGGTTGTGAGCTCCAGCACCTTCTGCTGCGTCTCCACGTTGCGCTGCTTGGCCTTGTCCCGGCTCTTGCGCACCGCGATGTTGTTGCGCTCTCGGCGCACCCGGTACTCGTTGCTGTTCTTGTCCACTGTCTTTTTCGATTTGCTCCGGTGGTCCGTGGGCATCATCTTGAGGGCGCCCGGAGCGGACAGAGCGCCGGGGGGGTGCGGGTGGTGCGGAGGGTGGTGCGGGCTGGGCACGGGCGTGGGGGGCGGCGTGGGGTGCCCGGGCTGGAGGTGCATGGTGGTCTGGGCGCAGTGGGCGATCTGGTATTGAAGGTGGGACGGGTGCTGCTGCGGAGGGTGGTGGGGGTACAGAGCCGACAGGGCCGCCGACTTGACCTCCTCCTCCTCGCGGGGCTCCTGCTTGATCACCAGCGGCCGCAGGCCGGGCGCGGCGATGCGCTCGTAGAGCGGGTCGAGCTTGCCGTCCATGTAGCCGGCCACGCAGCCGAAGAGCGGCTGCTGGTGGTGCTGCTGCTGGTGCCCCGGCGCCGAGCCGCCAGCCCCGTGCATGTTGTGGAAGTCGAAATCCCCGGCCAGGATGGCCTTCGCTTTCTCCTGCTGCTTGCTGTGCTGGAAGAGGTCGGCCAGGAACTCGTCGTTGAAAGCGGCGGGGTCGATGTAGGCGCTGATGTCGATGGAGTTCTCGTTCTCGCAGATGTCGCCGAGCTCCGCGCCGCCCGCAGCAGGTGCCGCCGCCGAGGGAGCCTCTCTGTAGCTGTAGGCGCTGCCGGGCAGGGGACTCTGGAGCTGGTGGTGCTGGCCGCTGCTCATCGGGGGCCGGGAATCGACCTCGTAGAAGTTGGCTTGCTCCATGAAGCACCTACAGTCTGCCGGGCATGGTGAAGGGCTCCTGCAATCCAGGTTTCGGACGGGACGGCGGCAGCGGCAGTAGCGGCGGCTCTACCAAGCCAGCGGCAACCCGGCAGCGAACCGCACCGCGGCGCGGCTCAGCTCTACTCGACCCGAGCCCGTCCCCCGCCCCAGCCCGGCCGAGCCCCACTCGCTGCCTGCCTGCCCTGTTGCTAGTGGGTTGCCGCGGTCCTGCGAGCCGTTTATATACTGCGGGCAGGGGCCGGGGATCGCCCTCTAGTGTCCGCCCGCCCGCCGGGGCTGACCGCCCGCAGACGGGTCTTAGCGCCCGGCGGGGCTGTGCCGCCCGCTCCGGTCACCGCCGCCTCCCCAAGATGCGCCCGCCGGGGAGTCTCTGCGCTGCCAGAGGCCCCAGGAAGAGGAGCAGGGACTTTGCTCGGCGGGGCGGAGCGGTCAAAGGCAGCCGGTGCATTTCGACGGGCTCGGAGGCTCCTGGCCGCTCTGCGGACAAAGTCTCAAACTTCAGCGCCTGCTCGTGTCTGGCCACCCGGGAATATCCGCCCCGCCGCAGCTGCTGCTTCCCCGGGCTCGGAGCAGAACGCGGGGCGGCCCGGTCCCAGCAGGAGCCCTGAGCAGCGCTCGCACCCGTCCGGTATGGCAGCGGCGACCCTCCGGCTCCGCTCTGCCCTTCCCTGCGCTGTGTCCGTCCATCCTGGCGGATCTGCCCTCCCGGGACGGACAAGCCGAACCGCAGCTCCCGTGCGCTCCTCTCTCGGCAGGGAGGGTGGGCTAAAAGCGTGGGTCTCCGATCTCACCTCCCGCACCAGTCCAGCAGGTAACTCCCGCACCAGTCCAGCAGGTAAATACAATTACGGATTTCCCCAAACTGGCGCACCGCGATCCTGCAAGTCCCGGGCGCGGACCAACTCGCCGCGTTTACTCGGGATAAACTCGGGCGCAGCCGGGCCCGATCCCCCGGCGCAGCGCGGCAGCAGTCGGGTGAAACGCGAAGCCTCCCGGGAGTCGCTGTTAGCCTTCCCAGGCTCCGTTTCCCGTCGGCTTCCGAGAAAGCGATCGGTGTTCCCGCACGGCGGGACTGGACAGAGGAGCTGCAGCCACGGGGGCTCCGCTCCCTGGATAGCGGGGACGCTCCTACGGCAGGTCTGTGTACAGCCCCAGCCTCGCTAGGAGCCTCCGTTTCAAGCTTCAGCTCGGGACAGGTGAGGATGCTCAGAATTTCCTCCCGCTGGGACACTTAGCAGTCTGCAAATCTGCCCTCCCTTGCACACTGCTAGACATCCCAGGAACACTTAGCTCTGTGTGTCCAGAAGCTCCCTTTGAAACAGGCATAGAGAAAGGTCAAGTCCAAACCCCTGGAGCAGGTGCAGGCTGAAAACTGCTACAGGCAGATCTGCAGAGAAAAGGTTGGTTTAAAAAAAAAAAAACATAAAAGCTGCAATTCTGAGTTCTAGATGTTCTAGTAAAATAGAAAGTTGTGACAGTAAACTCCTCGCTCAGGAAGGTTTAACATTCCCTGCAATTAACTGACAAAATCAAATGGGAAACAAAATCACAATGTACCAGGAACCGTGTTTCTGTATCGCATAACATGCAGGTGAACCTCTGTTTCACCAGCAAAAGCAAGGCCAGCGGTGCCAGCTGGCTTTTCACTGCTGTATCCACTCTGAAGAATGGATTCTGTAATTACAGCAGGGAAACATAGTACTTTACAGACTACAGAATATACTTTTCACCTTTTCCTATCAACAGAAAAATAAAATAGTTCCTAAATTCTTTTTACATGCAGTATTCTCTAAAATTGCATGTGTTGGCTTCAGCGCAGCAGAGCCTCGCAGGGCTGCGTCAGCAGTGCAGGGAGCTGCAGCCCTCGCTCAACGGCCAAAACACTAGTGAGAACAACTTTGGACACAGTAATGATCCAGTGAAGCCTCAGGTCTGTGACAAGAGTGAGGTTAGGATGCTTCAGAATGGCGAGTAAAATCTCCCTGACTGCACCCAGCTGTCCAAATTATGCCTGTCCTGCTCAAGTGAACCCCCTCACAGAAAAGGGGTGAACTCAGAACTGCACGTTTTGGCTGCAGGGAGAAATACTGTCTGGAATAGCAGCTGGTGAGCAGCTCATACTGGAGCTGCTGAAAGGTCTTATCCAGCTCTTGAAGTCAGCAGAAACAGGCTGCGGACACTTAAAATACAAGGTCAGTGCTACATGAAACAGCAGAAGCATATAACTAAGTTTGGCATTTAATAACAATACCTACGCCTCTGTAGTCTTTAAAACACTCTCACATTTTATAATCATTCTGAAATTAAGGTCTAACCACATATTAAAAGAAATTCAAAGTAAATCAGAAATTTTAGGATCAGATTCCAGTCCTAATTACTGTAATTAACAAACAAGTCCCCACAATTTAGGGACTGGTTTGCTCAGTATTATATTTTTTTTTATACAGACCACTTTTATCTAAGTTAAGAACTTTTAAATGATCTCTTTTTATATGAAAACATAAATTCCTGTTCTAATGGGCTTAATATGGTATAAAATGAGGTTCCCAGACTTTAGACTAATAGGACAAATCTTTGTCTTTTTATGGTCCCTCCTTCTTTGAAGGCAAATAAAGTGTTTGGAACCTGACCATCCCTCAAACGAACCCAAATGTGTATTTCCACATTCACACTGACAGGGGCTGGCACCAAACATTTCAAATCTTATGTCAGGAGAAAACTTTGGTTCTCCTTGCTTCACTTCCAAGTGTTAGGGAGTTAACTAAAAGAGGAAGGATGTGTGTTGCACACCATGGTCCCCCAAGCAGCGCTGTCAACTCTTGAGGGTGCTGTTCTTCCATCTCTCGGCAGACCTCGCTGTCGAGAAGCAAGAGGAGGAGAGCATAAGGGCTCCACAAGTCACAACAGCACCAGAAGTCATTTATACAACATGAGCTGCACTGGTTTCTGCTGGTAGGGAAGGAAACTGAACAGAGAAACATAATCGCGGAGGAATGCGAGTATCTATCTGCTTTGTAAATGGGAATTTGTGATGTCAGAGTTTTTAATTGCACCAGAAAACTGAAGTGTCTTCATTTCACCTGAACTCGGCTCCTGCGCTGTTTGCAGGCCTTTAGCTCCCACGGGCTACAAAGCAGGTCACCTGGCTACAGGCTGGCTTCCTAGGCTGTATGGGCAGTACAGCTCTCAGCTCTCTGTGTGTGCACAGAACACAGCATGTGGCAGCCCCGTTAAGAATCAGAATGCTATTACATTTATTTTACTACCTTGTTAAACCAGAATATTTCACTGCTACTGACAAGGCTCCAGAATGTCCTGTCTGCACGCAAAATATCTTGGGGTGAATGCCAGCCTCTGCTCTCTCCCACCTCCAGAAGCAGTTGGGGAGAAAGGAGACAGATTTGGCTGGTGCAGGATGGACACTGTGGAGCAATAGGACAGTACAGCTGTCCTGGGAGTGGCAGGGGATGTTATCCTCAACTGGGCATAGTGCTGAGCCCTAAGTGCACCTGGGGAGTAGGCAGGGACAGAGCAGCAGTCGTTTCTTATGCGAATAAAGAGCTGGCAATCTACCATCTTACTTGTGGTGTAATGAAACACAAACTTCTCTCTCCTGTGCTTTCTGCCCCAGGGAGGGGAAACATGATACTGCACATAAAAGCAGCCACTCATGACAATTTTCAAAGGAAAGGCCTTGTGTGCCAAAGTCTTGTAGGCCAGTAGATCAGTACACAGCGTGGTGTGACAAGTCAGCCAAGACCTTCCATTCTGTTGGGAACAGCAGCTGCTAGCTGACTGCTGTTTGTGATGTGCAGTTTGCTCCAACAACGGATCATTTCATTATTTATCCTTACAGCTTTTCTCCTTTGGAGAAACACTGTTTACAACTTCGAGGTGAACCAAGTCAAATCCATGTTATCTTCCTCTTCCCTTTTTGTATCATTCCCCCTGTCTTTAGGGTGTATGACCATGTGCCTTCAACCCTTGCCATCCTTGTGCTCTACTGACTTGGGGCTACTCTCCTGAAAGCTCAATCCTAAGCAATTACTGGGCTCGCTGACTGGGAGCATTTTTTCACATCCATTTACCTGCTTACTGCTCACCTCCATTCAAATGGTGCTCAAACCCAAACTGTTTCCAAATTGTCACCTCCAATTATGCACAATCAGTCTGTGAAGTTGTAACTGGTTTATCCATTCTCAAAATTTGCGTGCTGAACGAGTCATTCTATACACAGCTCCTGTCTTACAGTTAGGACCAGAGTTCACTGACTATATTCACAGCACCCCAAACACTTGGAATGCTTTTCAGATACAGGATTAAGTTCTGTTCCAAAGAAAATACAGGTGAAATACCACAAAATTAAAAAAAATAAAGAAAATAATCTGGTGTGATAGTAATGCTCCTCTCCCTGTACTCTTTTCTCCTGCAGCGTCAGGACATCACCTTTGTCTCAAGACTTCCCAAAACAATGTTTACTGTTCTACTGGTATGCACCAGTTATCCCTTTGCTCAATATTTGACCTATCCACAAATCACCTCTCTCTAGTCTTTTACTTCAGACTAAACAATAACCTCCCTTCTTTCACACCTGAATTTACTTTCCAATCTTTTGTTTACCTTCCAAACTCCAATAGTTTCTCTCATCACAAATAGTTATATCATGGTTATATCTCCCTGAGAAGTTGATGTTACTCTATTTCACAGCTAGAGAGCCGGGAGAAGGAATGACTTGCCAAGGCCATGCAAGAAATAAGTAGCAAAGCTGAGCAATGCATCTCTCCTATGTCCTGAGCTAATGTCACAACCCATGGCCATGCAGAAGTTTCACAGGACTAGGGGGAATGGAGCAAAGCTGGAGATGAGTAGATTTAGAGTGGATGTGAGGAGGAAGTTCTTCACTGTGAGAGTGGTGAGAGCCTGGAATGGGTTGCCTGGGAAGGCAGTGGAGGCCCCATCCTTGGAGGTGTTTAAGGCTGAGCTGGATGAGGCTCTGGCCAGCCTGATCTAGGGTGGGGTGTCCCTGCCCATGGCAGGGGGGTTGGAACTGGATGATCCTATGGTCCCTTCTAACCCTGACTGACTGTATGACTTGGTCTAGGTGATTCTGCTGCGGCAGGGGGATTGGACTAGATGATCTTTCGAGGTCCCTTCAGACACTTCCTTGCTAATTTAAACAATTGTCAAATGGAAAAGTTAAATTAATTTTTATCTTGAAAGAAATCTATTTCTGAACTGCCAAGAAAATGGCAAAAATCAAAAAGAAAAGAATGACAGGGAGCACACAGGAAATACAGCTTACTCTTTTTCAGGACCCTACCCCTAGTATTGAAGATTCTCACTGATCTGTGTAGGAACTGCTGCAGACCATTACTGGCATACAACTTCTGCAGCAGAATAGTAATAGGATAGTTAAAATACTCCAAACTCAGTTCCCAACTTTTAGAAGCAGAATGTTCTCAGAATACTGTCTGAAAAGTAGGACTCATTGGCTATGTCTGGCTACACAGAACTTACAATCAGAACAAGAAGATAGGAAAAGGGAGGGCAATGGGACTAGAAAGGAAGAGGAAGACCAGTTTATAAAAACGGAGTCATGCCATTTCTTAACAATGTATTTTAGCACGTGACGCATCCTGTCAGAAAACAGTCCCTGACACAGACTACGTTCTCTGTTCTCATCCTCTCCAAAACAACTTTATTCCTGTTCAGGGGAGACTGTTAGAAGGATCAGATTAAACTAGAGTAACCCTATGGTAAAGAGTTACATTCTGCAGCACAGGATGGATGCGAAAGCCCGGTACTGTCATTCGGCAGATTAACACATGGCAGACTTCAGTTGGGTAAGAACTGCACAAGGCCTTCCAGAGAACTCAAGGTTCTGGTGGGCTTTTTACACTGCTCTTACATTGAAGCTGTTGTGTGACTCACGAGTCAGACAGTGTGATAGCCTCGCTCCCAAGAGCTCATAGTACTTGATTCCTGCCTGCAAGTATTTGATGCTCAAAGGATCTATGGAATGGACTAAGACCTGACAATATGAAGACAGTACACCTTTGGCGCAAGACTTCTTTTATTAATGTCATAAAGCATTTGACTTCGGTGGCAGAAAGGTTTGAGGCCACGCCTGTCTCATATTTTAAAATGTCAAGTTTTATAACTATTGACTCTATACTAATAGAAGGCACTTCTACTGCTCAGTGTGGATGTTGTCTTGTATCTGAACATTTGACCTGAGCTAAGCTCAGTTTTCTCTAATTATCCCACTGCTAGCCCTGGGATTACTGGCATGAGTAGTCTAAGCAGGAGCTGGCCTACTAAATGAAAAATGTCAAAGGTAGTGAGAGAGAAGGGAGTCGCAAGGAAGCCTGCAAAGTTCTTAGAGTCACTCGGTGACATCACGAATGAATCCAAACCACGATCAAAGCAACTGCCCACAGTGGTGAACAACAGATGCACAGAGGAAGGAACAGAGTCAGAGGCAATCTGAGCCTGAAAATGATCAGTTTTATTATCAGTTTCAAGCTAATGACAGTGATACTTCTGGAGTCAGTATTTCCTTGACTTTCCTAAGAATAACTGCTGCGCAAAGATGAGACTTCAGAGGCAACTTACACTCGGGAGCTGGCACACAGTGCTGAAATGTCCTGCAGCACATTGACCCTACTACAGAGTGGTTTTGCCTCAATACTGACCATGCAGCAGGCTGCTGGGGGAGCAGCAGCCACTGGTGGGTGATGAGATATGGTCTTTCATTCTCTGCAGGAATTCGAAAGGACATCCGAAGACATCCAGAAAAAGTATCTGTCACTCCAGCCTGCAGAGACAACACCTATCGTGCCTTCGAAGCCTTGGCAGAAAGAGAAGCTGCACATAGTAGCACTTGCCATGCCTGGCCTGTCCATAAAAATGAGGAGACATTACTCACCACTGCATGAGTTAGAATCATAGAATCGTTAGGGATTGGAAGGGACCTCAAAAGATCTAGTCCAATCCCCCTGCCACAGCAGGATCATCACAAGATCTTTGTATTTACATTTTTCTGCTCAAATCTGAAACTTATGTTCTAAGTAAAACAAGTCTTAAGGGCAGTGACAGTTAATCACAAACCTAACAATCAGTGGGTTTTTCCTGAAAGGACCACAGTTCCATAAAAATCTAGAGAATGAAGTTGGGAGGTTACAAGGACATTTCAGATTTTTAGAGGAAAACAGGACTGGCAACCTCAAACTATGATGATTGGAACAAACTTCTGCTTAGGTTTTAAATGCAGCTGACAGCTGAGTACTGAATGCTTTAAATGCATATTATCAGAACTGATACCAAAAAACAAGTAAGACTTGTTTTGATAGATATTATCACCTTTTTCATTCATTTTATGGAAGCATAAAAATGATATTTTGTTTGCAGAGTTATTTCAGGAAGTAAAAAGCTGATGACAGTGCTAGGCTATTGGCAGGATGCTTGGGCATGAACTCGTCGGAAGGCACCGCTGAAAAGGCACTGCCCTTCAGCCACCAGGTAGTGACAATGTCACGTGGCTTACATGGCCATACAGGTAGCAGCGGAGCTCCGTATAACAAAAGCTGATAATTCAGAAGCCCAAGGCTGAGAGGTTTTTAATTCTAAACAAAAGGTCCTTGCAAGCTACTTGTATTTCTAAGGGAAAAAAATGAACCAGCTCTGAAGTGGGTTTCATTACTGCAAAAATATCCTTTTTTTCCTTTCTACTACTGTATTTAAAGATAGGAAATAGGAGTAAGTTTTTGGAGTCTGAATTATTCACTTTGTATAATTATTTCAGGCCTAAACAATTACACAGTATGCTAATTGCATGCAAATTCATGTAACATATCAATAAATCCCACCTGGATGTGTTCCTGTGCGACTTGGTCTGGGTGATCCTGCTCTGGCAGGGGAATTGGACTGGATGATCTTTCGAGGTCCCTTCCAATCCCTAATGAGTCTATGATTCTATAAATATGAGCATAAATTCTACATTCCTTAACAAACTCCAACATTCTGTTAATGGGGAACTCACATTTATGACATAAATCTGGTAAATATCATAAAAAGTTAAATTTTACATAACAAAGCAAAGTTTAAGAGGAGAAAAACCACTTCACTATTCTTTAAAATCAGGCAAATTTTCCACATTTTTAACTACATTACTTGAAATTACAGTTCCAGAAATACTCTGCACAAAATGTTTTAGTGCCGAGTGCCAGAGTACTTACTGAATCTTATTTTACTAAAATATATAATTTTAAAAGGATTATGAAGATTTAAAAACCTGCATGCCACAGAATCCATAGCATGGGATGATGAATCCGTGCTGGTTGTCTGCAGCCTGTCTCAGCTGCCAAAAGAGAAGAGCAGAGAAGTGTAACTCAGCACAGAACCCTGTTGGTCCCTGTCCAGAAACAATTGCTGACAGTTACCACAGCCAACACAGCTGTTGTTAGGTTGGATAGGGCAGTACAGCTGACAGTGGGGCAGTATTTTCCATTAAAAAATGGGGTATTCCACACCAGCATGAATGCTCTGGGGCCTTTTAGAGAGGCTTAGTAGATGGAAGTATTTATGTGACTAAGAGCAGGGCTCATGGATCATTTACATTTAACTTCAGTCATCAAGAACTCATTTGCATCTATAGTACCATCCAGACCACATGAGAATTAATTTTCTCCTTTAGCAGTAAACTGAAACAAAGAGAATTTACCCAGCTCAGGATGTCACTGATAAAAGACTGAGGCACTCATTTTCCTCTCTCTTATGGAAGAGGGTCTCCTAACTATAGTGGGCCCCTGTACATAGCTCAGCAGCTGATTCCACTGGATGAGCAAAAATTCATGCTTGCATTTTATGGAAAACAATCAAACCCTAGTTACCTGTGTCCGTGTTTGAGAAAAGGCTAAATGTTTAAGGTAGACCTCAGATCTTCTGACACACCAACTGTAAATGAAATCTTCAGAAAGCCAGACTTTGTCCCAGAGCCCTTTGCCTGTTTGTTTCACTGGGCTCAGAGCTATCCTGTCAGATCTCCCTTGCAGCATGGAAATACTTCTGAGTCCCTGGATCTACATATTCTGGTCAGGGCAAAAAAAAATGAAAATCATCTGGTGGTAGAGTGTCAGAACATGTGACATGTATCAAATGTTAAGCCTAGAGAAAATCTTTCCAGAAATCCATTTACAAACACTCAGAAAGAACGGAAAGGCATGCACGCCCTTCAGTTCTCCCATAGCTCAGCCACCAGTGCTGCTACAGCATGAAGTATGTGAGAGTTGGCTGTGAACTCTCAGTAAACCTACGGCCACAGGCAGCGTGCCCTCACATGATGAAAGCCAAAGACATGCAGACTGTTTCAGAATAGGCTGCAGTATTTTCTCCTGATGCCACACACTAGTATTGAATAAAAGTGTCCTTATGCTTCAGTGTTCAGACAAGTATTCTGGTATCAACTTCTAGTGCTTCAGGCACAGGCATTTGTGCCAGAGGTTTCTCCAGTTACTTATGGCACCAGCAAAGCACAACATCCCAGGTTAGCTGGGTAGCAGTCAGGTAGTCTCTCAGAGCTGCTTCTCGCTGGGACTGGCTGCCCACGTGCAGATTCCTACTAGGAGCACAAGTGTGCATTCATCCCACCTTTGTGTTCTTAGGAAGGAGAAGGCAATCCCCTGCATTACACCCCTCAGTTTTGTTCTACCTGTGAAGTGTCAAAGGACTTCACACAAGAGGCAAAAGAGGCTGTGAAGTGAAAGTACACATAAACAATGTACCTCAAAGGATTCCATTTCCTGGTAAGCAAAGTCCTTTTCTCCAACTGCCAAACCACACTTCCACCATGGCTGTGGGTAACTTCAAAGCACTGCCTGCACTCCCTGAAGGAGGACCTCAAAAACCTGGACAAACGAATGTGACATTTACCACATTCACTGTGTGCTTTGAAGGTTTCTATGACTGCGTACACCTTGGTAAAGCCCTCTCTGGAATGTGCATGTTCAACAAATATTGGGTACGCAGAAAAGCGGTCTTCAGGGAAGCCACTGCGCTTCAGCAGAGTAAGCCTCAGTCTCTGCCAAGTGGCTGCTGGCCACTATTGACTGGCAGCACACAAGCAACACTGAGTCTACAAGAGCAGGTTCAATATGTTTTGAAGTATTCCGCGTTCCCATCAACTTTTCCTTTGCACGTTTACGCTCCTTTTGTCCCATATTTCTGCAGACAGGCTGTTCCCCTCTAAGTCACTGACATTAACTTTGCTGTAATACTGCTGATGCTGAATTGTTTCCTTGGGCAAACTTCCCGAAAATTTCAGTTGGTGTCTTAATTGTGTAAGAACTTCTGACCAAATAAATCATGCCTGATGCATGAAAACCCCACACAATGGCTAAACGACTCACACTGTGGAGAGTTTTCTCTGTACAGAGATTCACCAAGTTGTTTTTTTAAGGCCAGTGAGGTGCAAAAACAGGTCCTCAAAGGCTCACAATGGAGTGAGCCTAAAGCTTCTCCCAGTGATCAGAAAGAAATCTGATCTAGTTTCTGCTGAGAAGAGGCAATCAGCTGAGTCTTTTCCAGTAACATTGTTGTCCCTGGAACATACTAAGAAGGTGGATCTTGTTACAAATTTGGCTGCAGTGTTTAAATTCAATAAATAAACCTAACACTAGATTGTGTCTGATAAGGTCATTATCATAGAGATTTCAGGTGCCTGCAAGTGTAAGTGTAACTGCTTTGCTCTGCTGGGAGTCTGCAGTGCATTAGAGGCTATGAACAGCCAAAGAGCAGACATGAGCTCCACTGCTTCTTTGGAATTTGCAAAATAGGAAAAAGCAGTTAATTCACCAAATGCAGAGAATCAGCTTTTTGGAAGAAGGATGGCACCACTGAAACACAAACTTATTTTCTGATGGGAACATGCAGTTGTGAGATTGAAGTGCCACTGTCACTGACTAGCACAAAGTTCCCCTGGATGTTAGCAGCAGCAGGCCAATGGCAGACATGCTGTAATTGCCACTACCCTGTCTCACATTGTCCTCCCACATTTTTCTACAATCCAGGCATAACTAACTCATTTTCTATTTGCTTCCATGAACAGGAGTGAAGCAGAGTTAATAATCAGGTGGATTATGCCCTGCCGGATGACAGGCTCTCACTCTCTTCCTTTGAATCAGCTGTTCACTGGGCTTTTTATACTATTTCAGAGATCATACAGGTTCCAGGGAATAACAAAGTTATTGATAAGAAATAAGTTTTTGTCTTCATTGTCCCAAAACCATGAACCCAAAGATGGAGCTATGCCTCTGCAGCTTCACTGCTTTTCTGGGAGAGTACTTATTTTCGACTTCTGAAGAACCATTTTGAAGTCTGGATAAAGTTCCTGCCTAAAACTATTTACTCTTCTTGATATCATATGAATAATGAGAAGTTCTTCAGTAGAGTATACCCCGTGACAAATAATGCCCTCGTAATTATGGGTGGGGATTTTCATGCAGTGACTGATGATGCCTTGGAAAAGAGCCATGGCACTGTGCATTCAGCAGCTAAGCTATCTAAATCCTTGCAGACCTCATTTATGCTTTTGGGAATATAGGACAGGTGTGGCAGTTACTAAACCTGGATACTTGAGAATTCACCTCTTATTCCCAGGTGCGGGCCATTAATTCTCGCTCAGACTTGTTCAGTTTGAACAAGTCTCTTTTGAACTGGATTTTATGTGTTCTCATACATGCATACGATACACAGCATTATCCTTTAGATCCATTTATCTCCTTTGGTTTTACTCATCTTTAGCTATGCAGCCTCTCCTTACCTAACATTTTATATGTCTGTGGCAGCAAAACCCAATATTGATCAGTGGCAGCCTACCCATCTGTCACATGCTGGTAGCCAAAGACTAACAGTTCGTACTGCTTAGTGCAACTACTGAAGAAGTTCAGGTAACAATCAAGCCAAACCTAAGGGAAACTCACAACAATGGCTACACTGATTTTACCTGGATCACTAAACATCAGAGCAAAGAGGGAGAACACTGAAACACAAACCTAGGTTGACATAAACTATAAAATCATATTAAAAAAATGTAAAGGAACATGGTGTGCCTTTATTTTGTTAAGATGTTCTTCCAAAAATCTCTGCACTCTGGTATAATGTGACATATCTAGAGCCTCCTCCCAGACCAGGCATTCTTCAGGGACATGCTTGGTATTTTCAGTCTCGAATACAAGACAACATCTAATTCCATACGTTTCTATAGAAGGTCACAGATAGTAATCACAGCTCTTTCACTCACTTTGAAGGCACTTTAGTCCACTGAACACCAATGTGTATCTAGTCATCATTTTATTTACTTAAAATATCCTGGTCATCTCCTAGGCAGTTCTCTGGAATGCCATGATGAGAGATGATGTAGTTACATTTCTGAAAAGCACATTTTTTGGACATTATTGTTACATGCAAAGAATTGTCACAAGATGATAAAGGATTACTCAGGGTAATGAGATGGCCTTCTGCCTCCAAATCCCTCAAGAGGCCCATGCTCTAGTGGTTAGCTTCTCAGATTAAAGTAACATCTTGTGAAATGAAATATCGGTACTGGAGAACCCAGGCAGGTTTGGTTTGAAGCAGAAATTCCCAACAGCATGAGGGATAAGCATAGGCTGGGTAAGAGTTTCACTAAACAAAACCATTTATCATCAAGTATGAAAGAGAAGCCTCTGATACGTGACTCTTAAAGAACCCATACTACTAACAGAACAACACGCAAAAGGCAAAACTTGTAAGAACAGTCACACCTTTACTTATGCAATTGGCTAATTCGAAAAGGGCTAAATTTTCTCATTACAAAAACTAATTTCCTGACAATGACATTAAACAAAAACAGAGCAATTAAGCAATGAAATCTCAGGGGAAAACCAATGCAGATTCCACCTAGATGAAACCAGTCCATCAGGCACCAACTACCAATCCCTCCACTTAAAACTGCAAAAGCAGAAACAGCGATACTGTGTAAGACTAAGTGACAGCTTGGGCTTCTGGTAAAAGCGATCATCAATACATCTGTTTTCTCAGACACCGTACGATTTCTCTGTTACCCTGATCCACTTTGCTGTCGTTCAACAGTCTGCCGAAGATGTGGGGGAGCAAACAGCTTTTTTTTTGTTGTTTTGTCCTTCCCCATTTGAAAAACATTCCCCTGACTCTGCTCATGTAATTTTCAGAAACCAGTATGAGTGAAACTCTAGATATCTGGGTAACTTGCCTATTTTGATAACTGCAAATAAGAGAAGCAACACGAAGATGCAGAACTAGAAACTGGAAATACTTAGTTGCAAGACTTATTAGCTGCATAGAAAGAAAGAACAAAGGCATTGGATTTTTCCTGTAAATGAACTCCAGGCAGTATTACAATAAAGTGGATGTTTGCTATTAGAACAGAATGGCTCCTTTCTTTACTCAGTACTTTCTAGAACAAAAGCGCTGCAACTTTCCAAGGCTACAGTGAGTCAGTGCTAGAATTAGAAGGACAATCCTGAAATAGCGGTCACCACTAAGCAATGCTTCCTCTCCTTTTTCTTCACCTATTCAGAATGGCTACCTCTGACAAATTGCCTATTAATAGCCAAGTTTCAACCTTAAATTATTACACTGGATTGAAAAAAAACACTCAGAAATTCTGTGCTTAATGCACGTAAGCCTTTTCAAACAAATAGACTGAGGTATTCAAATAAAGAAATGAAGTTCTGAAATAAATAATACAATGTGATTCTTGACTAACAAAATTCGGCAATCCTTCTGTGTTTTGAAGTTTGTAGAACCTCAGCATTGCAAAATTTAGACTCCTAACGAGGATTTTGGTATCTCTGCAATTCAATCCCAAATGGAAAAAGGAATTCTTGCAATAATGAAATACAAGAGCTACTAAAAGATGGGAGGTTTGCAATAATAAGATTAGGGGAAACCTCTATTACAGACTTTATATTTTTGGGATATTCCTGAATGCATGTCAGCTGCTTGCTGATCATAAGGAGTACAATCATATTCAGAGAACTTTTCATTCAGTTTTGAACAAATCTAGCAGTTACCAGAAACACTTCTATTTTGTTATAATTCAGTGCATTTGCCCTCAAATACATTAACACCCTATACAGCACAGCCTGGAACAGTGTGTTTTTAGCTCAGCGGCCTAGTTATTTCCACTTGTAAAAAATATACACAAATCCATTTATTTTCTAGTCTTCTAAATCACTGCAAAGGAAATGACAGACTTTTCATCCAGAAGAATTTAAAGGCATGGATGTTAGACCAGAAAAACTACACAGTAGCATCATGTGTGAAAAGTAAACGTGTCTAATGAGAAAAAAAACAAACCCAAAACCAGTGAAGGTTTATCCTTCAGGGAAATAAATAACTGAAAGTTTACAGGAAAAAAAATAAAGTGTAGGTTGTAGTGCAGAGCGTTTGCATAGTTTTTATTTTAGGACAAAGAAGTAATACCATAAACAGTGGAATCAGACATGAAAAATTATTTGAACAGTGACAAAATAGTTTCACACTCTAAGTGGAAGGCTGCAAAGACTTCTGAAATGATTTTGTAAGTGTTAAGGGAACATACTGAGTGGGTAATAAAGAGAGGCATTTACCCCAACAGGCTTCTCTCTTCTTCACACCTTCTGCCTCCAATTTTCATAGTTTCTGTTTCCTTACTAGCTCTGTGATTTGCTGCAGATTACTTGAAGATGCTGAATACCTGTGTCCCTTTTTTAAGGACTAACGTCTTTAAAGAATCATTATGCACATGAAATTGAGATACTACTACAATATTATCTATACTCATAGGGGTAGACTGTTGCCATAGGAACACATCCAGAAACAGAGTGAAAAGGATTCCATCCCAGCAGGGACCAGCCTGCATGTGAGATCTGACTCCAGAGCAACTGCACAGCTCACGTCACTTGTAAATAAAGAGACAAAGCCCTTATTTCAATGCTGTATCTCAAGAGCAATTGCCCATTTATTACTGTGATTACTTTTTAGATTGCTTCCATCACATTCTATTTTTTATCCTGCAAACCCTACCATGACAGCTTTCCTGTGATAGGACACAATGCCAACCAAGCACTGGAGCATCTTACGCGCACAGAATTATGTGTGAGCGTTAATATTTAAAGTAATCAGACTCTGTGAAAATAAGTTGGTCTAGATTTTATTTTCTCCATCTTTCTTTGAGGAGGATTAATGAATGAATGGCTATAAAGTGCTTCAAAATCCTAGGAAAGCACTCTAAGAGCATACACTTACTTAACCAACACAAGCAAAGGATAAAGTTTAATGCTTACCTAGAATTTCACTCTAGCTATAGATGGATGAGTCACTGTCACAGAAAATGTAGCAGTTTCAACTGAGAAACAGGAAAACACTAGAAATGCTACAGCAAATACTTTCTGAATGACAAGGAAAAGTATCTTCCTGAGATACTTTTGTATGATCTAAGTAAAACTGTTTACCCAGACTAATCCTCGGAATTCTTCTGCAAATGTGGTTTATTTTCTATAGAGTTTACAGAAACAATAATATCCCCCCCATCAGCCAGCCATAAAAATGACACATACAAATTATATCTACATTACTGGCCTCTGCAACTGTGTTTACAAACCTGATTCTTCTTTGTTTGCAGATATAAGCAGGTCGACGTCCTACTGGAGTAGCAAACACGTTGGTACTTTTTCTCTCAGCTCTTAAACAGAAACTATTTTTTCTGCACCGCTGTTTTCACATCTGAAATTTTTCAGAACTTGATGACTACAAACCCTGAAGATTATGGGTGCAAATACACTTCTGTATTGAAGTGTGCCTTCAGCTTTTGAAAGGGTTGTATAAACACATCCTCCTGTGTACGCTCAACTGAATTGATGCTAGCATACGTATGTATTTCACATCATGCTAGTTTAAGCAAGGTGATGTGAACCAAAGTGTCTAGAAAATATTATGGGTCAAAAAGGTTCTTCTCTGCAGAAGGTACAATAACAAACACTTATCAGTGAGTTGGTGCATAATCCCCCTATGACGTTTAACTCTGCGATTAAGATGTTTTCTAATTAGCCGGAGTTCGGTTTGGGGGTTTTTAACATGTTCAGAAAGGAAAATTAACTAATTATCTGCAAAATGTAGGCATTTGCCATAATTTGTTATCAGAACAGTTGCAATGGTTGCTATCCTTGGCATTACTTGCACCAAATCTTACAACGTCCTACAGAGGCAAACCCCACAGCAACTAGATCGAGATGGAAGTAACTCTGCCAGGTGTTCAGTAACAGCCCAGGAACAATTAACAGATACCTGTCCGCACAGAAACACAGCACTATCTGCCTCGATGGCTGTTAGGCGACGGCCAGTTTCGCGCCAGCTACCGCCAAGAAACCTCTCGGCGTGGCTCGGGACGGAGAAGCAGCCTGAGGGGGCACCGAGCCTGCCCTGACGCGTGGCCCAGGGACGAACTCCCCGCGCTGCCTGTAAGGGGAAGTTGTCGGTGAAAGGCGAGTTCGGCTTCTTTCCGCTCAGTCTGAGGACAGGACAGCGAGGGCGCGCCGGGAGGTGCCACCGGCGCCCACAGGCCGCGGGGGTCAGGGACTTTTGGGAGTTTCTCAACGCCTCCCAAGTCCCCTGTCACACTGCGAAATGGCACCCGCGGGCTGGGGCTGGGCCCGGGCACACACCACGCGGTAACGCGTGTCCGAACCGCCGGGTCCCCTTCGCCGCGGGAGCCGAAACCCGAGACCGCAGCGGGCGGAGCCAACACTGCCTGTGGGAAAAGCACCGGCCCCAAGGAGAGGCAAACAGCGACCGCCCTCCGGCCTCGCCCTGTGAGAGCTCCGGTGGCTCTGATTGGCCGCGGTGGCTGCCAATCCGAGGGGCTGTTGCATCACCCCGACGGCCGGGCGGGCGGTGATTGGCCAGGGGGCGGGCGGAGCGGGCGGGTGTCGCAATCGCCGCTCGCCCGCGCGCCACACGTTACCGAAAGCGGCTCGGGCCCGGCCTGGCCCCTCCCGCCGCTGCCGTTGCTGCCGCCCGCTCGCGCCGCCACAGGTAAGCGCGGCCGCGTGGGGGGCGGTGGGCCGAGGGGGAGGGGTGTGAGGCGAGGGGCCCGCGCTCCCTCCCTCCTTCCTTCCCTGCTGCCGAGCGGCCGCGGTGCCGCCGCGCGCGGGACAGATGATGCAATCGCGGGCGGCCCCGGCGCCGCTCCCCTCCCCGGTGAAGTCACGGCTTGGCAGCGCTGGGCACCCTCGTACAGACGACAGGGGAGGAGCGGCCCCGGGCCCGGCCCGCCGCGGAGGAAGGGCGTCGGCGCCACGGGCCCGCGGGGGAGGGGCGGACCTAGCCCTGTCCCTACTGGGGCTGAGGCCGCGCCGCCGGGACAGCGCTGAGGCTCCCGGTTCGTCGTTCCTGGACGTCTGGCGTGAACGCGCGATCCCAGCGCAGGGAATGACTGCGAGCGGGGCCTGTAACCGCGGCGGGATCGGTACCGTGGTCCCGGGAACTGCCCCGAGCCACCAGTGACGGCCGCGCTTTAACAGCTGGTTTTCTTCTCTTCCAGCTTCTCAGAGGAGTTTTGAGTGTCTTGACAAACGTTTGTGGTCCCCAGCACACTGCTGTAGCCCCAGACAGCGCTGCCAGACCGCCTGTCACAGCTGCTTGGGGGGTGTCTCTGGCGACTGGTGGGACTGGCAGTGGTTAAGGCGACCCCGAGCTGCCCTCGGTTACAGCCGCGCTGGGCCCAGCACCGAGAACCTAACACTCATAACGTGAAAAACTTGCTGATTTAAGGAATTAGTTGATCTTTAGAAGTAGCCACCTTTGTTATTCATAGGCAGACTCCTCCTGGCTCCTGGGATTGTTGGTGATCCTGTCATCAGCGCCGCTAGCCTGCAATTAAAATACTTCAGATGTTGTAGTTGCGCTTTTTAAAGGGTGTTGGAGTGCATTTTTCTTGCAAGGTTAATGGTACTCACGGAGGTTCTGAGGAAAATGTGGGCAAGCGATGCTGACAACTGTGGCAGGGTTTCAGCTAGTCACTAAAAAAGTTGTTGTTGCCTAGTCTTAAGTCCATGAGATTTACCATTCAGCTCGGACAAACTTGCCTGTGTGAGTTGCTGCTCAGAACCGGCACCGGTTTTGCCTTAGCCAAGACAGCCCAGTGACTGATGGCCAGGGCTAGCAGTCACAGCTCAGAAAAGGAGCAGAGAAAAAAGCTCTTTGTCGTTTTTGCTGCTAAGCAAAAGAAAAACCCACCTGATTTAATTAATTAAAACATCTTTTGATTTCTTTTTTTTGCCAGGTTAAACTTTTTTTATTAATGTGTGTGAAAGCAAAGATAATAAAGGCCTTGATTTGCTTGGGAGTTCCTGTGATCCCTGAGGAGCACTGTCAGACACTAAGAAACATCTCTGCCTGGGCAGGCGCCTCTGCATTAGCAGCTATTATGCTGTAGTGGGTGGCCAGTTGGTGGCCCAAGGAGAGAACAAGGCAGTTCTAACTGGCCACTGGAAACACTACCATGTGCTGGGTGGAACCAGCCTAGGGCTGTCGCCAAGCTCAAGCTAATGAACAGCTTATGGGAACAAGATGCTTGGAAACTGGGAACTGGGCTGGCTCTCTGAGGAGCTGCTTCCTGCTGTGCCAGGTCTATCGATAGCCCATTCACAGTGAACCTGTTTGCAGAGGAGACCTGAGTAGCTCCATTTATGCGTCACACTGTCTGAGCAATGAACTCTGGAGACCTATCTGCCTCCTCATCCTAGTGGCCTCTCCTCAAAACTATGTCCTTTACCTCACTCTTCTTGAGAGCCCCTTCCTACTGCCTTTAAATCTCCTTGCAGTATTCCCTGAAAGATGCCCTACAGCAACTGTCACCGTCCAGATATTCTTCTCTCATGTTCTGCTGAAGAACTGACAATCAGTAACACAGATCCAGTCTCCAAATAACCAGGGAGAAAAGTCAGTTTCAAGCCTCCACCATTACACTTCCAGGTTATTGGTGATGCAGTACAGTTAGGGTTGCTTGCTTTGCCCAGGTATTAGTTGGAGCAGGACAGGTGTCACTTGTCCCATGTAAGAGTTCTGATCATCTGGCCAGCTCACAGTGTGTCATTAATAACTAGTTATTTGATCAGAACAGATCAGTTACCCAGGCAGGGAATTGAGGGAGATGTGTTCTAGCTGGGCCAGAGAGCTGAGACACTGGTTCATCTCTGCTTGTACCTGTACTACTGCCCAGCTAAAATATTCCATTAAAACTTGGTTTAATGGGATGAATAATATTTCCTTTGAGTTACAGGAGAATTCTATACAGATTGAAGAAAAACAACAAAGAATTTTTAGATAGTTTTGGTAACTTAGAAATAGCACATGGTGCCTGGTGAAGCAACCTGTTACACATTGTGGGGTGACTTTGGATGCAGAAGATCCTTTCTTCTGTGGTATCTCACAAAGCACAAAAAGCACATTGTGAAAATGGGATGGGTTACTGAACTGGGCTGTCCAGATGAAGTTAGCAGGTGCTGTAATGTGTTGAGACAGCAGGGAGAGGACAGTCTTCTGTCCGAGATGCCAAAAATTAGTGGAAACATTCAGTTGTCAGAGGCAGTCTAACAGAACTGTGTACTCTTTGAGGGGTACAGAAAACCTGTATTTAAAAATAAAGCTGAGACAAAGCCAAGAAAAGCTCCAAGAGTGGCAGACACTCACATCTTGACTGAAAATGTCTGTGCAATCAAACACACACTGCTACTACAACTACAAGCACCAGTCTGGTGCTTGTTAGCTTCATATTTGGCTTAACTGCAGAACCAAACTGCTTATTCAGTTTGCAAAAGTGGCTTTAAGAGTTGAAGTCAGGAGAACAGCAAGCACAAAGGTCAGGCATGTATGTGTACAGGTTTAGCTATTAGACATCCTCACGTGTTTTGGTGACAGAATGTTCATTCTGAGGAATATTGAAGGCAAATTTACTGGTCTTTTCTGTGAATCTGATTGAACCACAGTCTGCAGCTGCATCTTGTTCTGGTTCCACTCATTACAGAATAAAATCTGTGATTGCTGTAGACAGTAGGGTTTGAACTTTTTAATGATACCCTAGCAGAAGGTAAACCAGCAATTCAAGACTGCTGAGAAAAACAAACAAGAGCTGCAAACAGCTGATGAACTTGTGAGTTTAGAGTGACCAGCGACACACAGCAGTTTGCTTACAGACATTTCACCACATCCACTCATCAGCCAGACACAGGAGTACAGTCATCCATCTTCTGCTGTTACTGATGAAGCCATAATCCCTGGGTTGGACACTGCTGATACTGGGCAGGTTGCACTGCCCACTGCCTGCTTTCACCATGGGCTGATGGACAAGGATGTTGATTGTGTGATATTACTGCATGTACGTGTGTGACAGAGTACAGGGCTGCAGTGCAGTTGGACCTTGGAGTAGGATTGTTTTATGTCAGCTAAGATACTTGAGCATGACAAGAAATCAAAACTTTGATGGATCACTGAGAACTTTTTATGGAGCCATAGACAGGTGCTTCACAACCTAGAACAACCCTGTTGCCCTTCCCCTCTTTTCTCCCAAACTTCTCTCCCAGACATTTAGGAGGTCATCCCGTGAGATGGGAAGAGAAGGGGAGCAGCTGTTAGCCTTGCCAGGGTCCAGTCCCTGCAGCAGATGTGGTGGAGTCCTCCTTGTGCCACCAGTAGGGTCAGGAGCAGGCTGTCCTCAGCAGCAGAAGAACATGAGTCAGGTGAGAGGGCATCCTGCTTGCCAGGTGTGTTTGTCTGCTGGACAGTGACCTGTGCAGGAGCTACAGCAGGGAAGAGTCAGCTGTGACTGCTGTGGGTGGCAACAGTCCCATGTCTTTGCTGTGTAGAGGTTTGATTCTCACATTGCCATCAGCCTGTGTTCCTGCCCCACCTGCTCATCACAATACTGTCACAGGCTTAGCTTGTCTTACCTTGCTGGTGTTTGAAAGGGTTTCCTTAATGTCACTCAGCCACAGCATTTGGAGCACATTATCTTTTTCCATGGATTGTTTTTTCCCATTCAGTACTTGTGACACCGTAGAACAGTCATCAGTTTGGACATCAAAAGCAGGTGCTATAAGATGATTGAGGAAAGGTGGTCAGTCTGAGCACCTTGACTCCAGAGAAAAAGGACTAGGGAGAAATTTGTCCACACACACACCCATAGGGATGGTCTGAAGAGGAAAAAGATCGAGTCCTCCTGTTGGTCAAGAGTCAGGCTGTTAATAGGTTTAAGCTGCAGAAGGAAAACTCCAGTCTGAAAATTAAGAAAATTATATAACTGGAGGAAAAGTTAGACAGTGGAACCTGTTGCCAAGACAGAGGTTGTGAAACGAGATATTCAAGACTAGGCTAGACACCCGTCCATCAGGGATGGCTTTGGAATAACTGAGGAAAGCTAGTGAACAATACAAACAGCTTGACTAGATGACCCAGTAACAGTTCCAATCCAAATACATTCAAGAGTCTTCTGAAACGTAGTTGGCAGCTTGTCCACTTCCAGCACAGTTGCAGTGTGTTACTGCCAGATGTACCATCAGTGCCTTATTCTAAAGCCAGTAATGTACAAGATTGTAGCTGAATCCAGCACCTGTAATAGTCCTTTTTTTCACCTCTAGGTTCAGCTTGCCTTTAATCCATGTGAAGACCTGTTGGAAACACCTTCTAGAAACATAACAGCTCTCACTCTCCTGACATATTCTGTTGTGTCCAAGAAGACCGGTCCAAATGAGCAAGACATCCCAGCAGAACGCCGCTACAGATGCGAATGGAGTAAGTGTGATTCACACCCAAGCACACACCAGTGGTTTGCAGCAGGTTCCCCAGCTGGTACCCGTTAGTCCTGGTGGTGGAGGCAAAGCTGTGCCTCCAAGCAAGCAGGGAAAGAAGAATTCTTTTGTGGATAGAAACAGTGATGAGTATCGGAAACGCAGGGAGCGAAACAACATGGCAGTGAAGAAGAGCCGGTTAAAAAGCAAGCAGAAAGCACAAGACACGCTGCAAAGGGTCAACCAGCTCAAAGAGGAAAATGAACGTTTAGAGGCAAAAATTAAGCTCCTAACCAAGGAGCTGAGCGTACTGAAAGACTTGTTCCTTGAGCACGCACACAACCTTGCAGACAATGTGCAACCTGTTGGCACTGAAACCACCACAACAAATCCAGAGGGTAACGGACAGTAGACTCTTGCAACTTTATGAAATGAACTCTCCAAGTGCAGCTCGTCTGCAACACCCATGCAGTAACCAAGCAAAAACTCTTGTTCTTGTAACCATCATTTTGTGGAGGTTTTCGTCTTTAAACCATCTTTTGTTGAGATTTTCTTCCTTTTAGTTTTAACACTGAAAATTTGGTAACAATTAAACCAGAAACTCTTTAGGGTATTTGTTTGAAATATGTTTTTTTTCCTCTAAAAGGCTTATACCTAATAAACATCAGTCTAAACTCATGGTCAACAAAGAGCTTAGTATTAGAGAAATAGCATTTTCACAGAAACGTTCACTTACCTTAGTGTTTCCGTAATAGGAGGAGTCTAGCAGGATGGCTCACTATAGTGTCAGAAATTCACAGTTGGAAAAAATGTCTTTTAGATAACTTTTACTATATTTAAATCCTCTGTTCTCTCCATTACACATAACAAAGCTGCACAAGTCCATGGAGGGTGTTTGCTTTCCTGTTTGGTGGACTACTTTAAATCTGTAGAACAAGTAATACAAAGCACCACTTAGGTCTTTCCTTTCCACTTACAGTTAATGGGGACGGTGTAGTAATAGTGAGCTGGGATGCTTACTGATGTTTTCTAGGATAGCAGCGTACTATAGTGATACGGGCACTTGGTTGGCTTCCAAATGGCAAGGGGTATGAAACACCAACGTACAAGGGGTTTGTCAGCACACTGGCAAAGCCGTGTAAGCCTCTTTGCACATTGCTCACATCGTGACTGGGCCTTGGGAGAAGGTTTTGGTTTTCAGAAAAATGTCAAATCGCTACCCAAAACTGCACTGCAAAACCACGTGCTTTCTGGGGCACAGGGGTCAGGCAGAACTAAATGTGCAGCGCGGCTAAGCAGTGAAAGGGGTAAGAGGTTGGAGCAGATGATCTCTAAAGGTCCCTTCCAGCCTTGGCTATTCTGTGGTTCTGCAAAGACAGCATCTGCTCAGCCAGAATGTATGGATCACTGTTCCTTTACATCTCCATTCTCACAGCTGTTCAGATTTGCAGCCAAGATCTTACAGAAACTCACAGTGATTTTAAAACTACACGGCCCTAGTCTGAATAATGGAGTCAGGGGAACTTCTGTAGCCATCATGCAGCTGTGTGACACAGTATCACTGCTCTCGTTTTATCTTCATAAAAGTTTAACAACTTTCAAAATGCTAGTGCTAAGTCTTTGCCATGATCCGTAACGCAGTAGGGTATGTACTATTTCGAGGATTTAAACAATAAAGCAGGAACTTTGAAGTAACCTTAATTTATTTTCATTTTTAAGTATTTCACTGATGGTATGGTTGTGTTACATTTAACCTGTGTGTCTGGCTAGTGGACTATTTCACTGTCCTAATTTCCCTCCTACACGACTTTTTTTGTAGAATTTTCTGTAGGATGTTTGTTTGCCTTGTATCCGTGCTTAGGAAGAGAACATGAATGTTATCTCTGTGAAGATGCTGTTAGAAAATGAAACCTTGAAAAGTTCTTTTTGAGTTTGAACTTTTAATAGATGCAGAAAACTCTTACGGATTGTTTTGGATTTTGGTAGTCTTTTTACAAAGATAGGGTTTTTTTGTTCCAGCTGCAGCTTAAGTAGGTAGGGTTAAAGTATCAGAAGCTAATAAAAACCTTTTGCTTCTAGTGCTGGCCTCATTTTTCTTTCTCTGAGTAATCAGGGCGGCAGTCTCTATTCCTGTCTTCCATTCATGTTTTTTTACTCAGCTGAAGGAATGAAGAACTCATTAATTTTTGTCTGAATTCCTCATTTAACATCAAAAAATGAAATTTAGGATTGAAAATGTACAATTAAAATTGGGGGGGGGGGCTGGAGGGAACTGAACATCAAAAACTATGAGGAGAAATGATCTGAAACTATCTCATGCAAAAGGCAGGTAGCTGCTCTCTTCCCTGGTTGTCTGCTCTGTGAATCAGGCCTATGTGTCCCTATTGCCCTGCAGCTGATCTGACAGGCTGATGTATCTGGTCTCCAAATCTATGGTATCTATTATCTGATTTGGGTTAAAACATTCCTCAAATCTCCAACTCTCTGATACTCTGGACAGCTGGTTCCACTTCCTCATGGTTCAAAACAGAACCACTGAGTTATGACAAGTCACTTGTTTGCACAATGACGCTTGGAGCTTGGTAGTCTCGGAACTTGCACTGTTTGCTCAGGAAAGCATGTAGGCTGCGAGCGGTGCATCACCTCAACAGGTGCAGCCATGGACCCAAGATGATAACAGATTATTACTGTTTTGAATCTACCCTTAGTTGGAGTTTAGTAGCAAGAAAGGTGTTAGTCTATTATTCTAAGTCCACTCCTGCCAAAATAGCTGTCTCAGAGCTCCAAGGAGTTTGCAGAGTTCACTGAAGCTTTCCCTCCCTCTTCAAACACATCTACAAAAGAACATTTCAGTGCAGGTCTATAAAAGTTAAGGTTTTCCTTTTCACACTTGATTCCCAGCAACTATAGTCTGTGACAGAATACAGCACCTTTCCCTGAAAGAAGCAGCATTGCAGCACAAGACCTTTCACCACAAAACCTTACTCCCTCTTTCTCACTTGACCACTAAGAGAACAGGTCTGTAGCCTTCACAGGCACTAGGAGGCTCTACCACTTCGACAACAGGCTCTAGTTGCAGCAGTGTAATTGGCACGGCAGATAAATCCAGAGCGTACCCAGCCCCTCAGAGCTGAACAAATCGAGCAGTTCAGAAGCACTCAGACTTTTCTGGACACACAAACGTGCTCAACATAACACAGTCTTTGTCATTTTGGTGCTACCCTACTCAAGTGTGTTTGCACCAAAGGGAAAAGGTATTTGAGAAACCGTGATGGCTGACAGCCTAAAATACTGTAACGCAGTCAAGAGGAAAGTTTGTCATAGCCTGTATTTTCCTCCCACTAATACATTGTGTGTTAAATATAATTTTGCCTTTCTTAAAAGGTTTATTCCCCCCCCAATTTAGAAAAAAGGTCTAATTCACTTTTTGTTTTAGTGGATTAAAATTATCATAATTACAGAACAGACTTCTGGAAGGAAGGATGACATTTATATTCACCAAGTTCATGGGCCTGATGACAGAGGAAAATGGGAGCTGGTGCCCTGACCCAGGCCAGGACGCAGCCACGTCTCGGCAAGCAGAACGGAGAAGCCGGTTATGTGAGCGAGTGCTTTTCCCGCAGAACTCATGGCGGGGTTTGTTCGCTGGTACATGTCGAAGCAGAACCAGTTCTGCCTCCTGCAGCATGCCAGATCGCTCAACCTGTTCTGCAGCAGCAGAGTCCAGTATTTGCCAAGATTAATCACAGGCAGCAGGGAAAGGCCTATTAACTAGACTGGGCTTACTGCTTAGTTGAAACAATTCCCAAACTCTCTCTTTTTAAAAGATCTGTGAAGTGTTGCTTTAAAATAGCAACTGCTACTGGACACACGCAACAGCAGGTTCTCGAGGGCCCAGAGCAGAGAGTGATCCCATGGGTACACTCAGAGCATGCCACAGGAAACCACCTGGACATGGGAGGATCAAGGCTCAGGCCACAAGCCCCATCTTGCAATGAAAAAAACCTCCTGAGCTTAGGGGCAAATGAGTGTGGAACAGATCAGTGTAGTTTCTGTGTCCTCTTATCTGCAGAGCTACCAAAGCAAAGCCCAATGGCCTCTGCACAAGTGCTGCGTTTCAGATACGAGACTTGTAGTTGCCACAAAAGGAAGCATAGGCACAGCCACACATAAAAGCTGTTGATCTCCCCCCTTCCCCTTCACATTCAAGACCTTCTGTACTTACCTTTTACCAACCAACACAGAGCAATCTTAAATAAATACATAAACAGGCTTATTTGTTAATAAAGTCACATTAAAAAGGAGTAAAGTCCCCTGGAGTATTTCACAGTGTGATTCTTTAGTCTCCACTGGCAGTTTCCTGCTTAGCAATGGGCCACCAAGCTGTTACAAATGAAGAGCAGGTTCTCGTAAGCCACACACTTGGTTTTCACACCACCCAAGCCCATGCTGTGTTGTAGCCCCATGAAAGACAGGTGCTTGCAGGCATCTGGAGGCTCACAGTTGGTCCCACTGCCTGCATGCCAGCTCCAGGTTGTGACCAACACAAGTGAGATGCTGAGCTGATCAAGATAGCCGATCCCTTCACAACGGGAAAATCCTCTTCTGGCAAGTGGTAAGACCCAGAAAGGCCCTGATGTCCTGCTGTGACTTCAGTTCCGAACATGACAGATGGATGTGGTTTTGCAGTCAAACTGGGCAATGGAGCTTGAACACCTAACAGTGTGTTCATTAAGCAAGCGAGATTATTTTAAGGTAGTTACAGCAACTAGTGCTGTTCTATGATGCAAGAAACGTGTTTATTTTCCTGTGGGATGATGAACACCTACAGTAAAGAAAGGCTTCCCTGAGTGATTTAAATCAAGCATGAATGGAAAATATTTTTGCGATCGCTTGTGGTGGTAAGCTTGTGGTGTATTCCAAATGTACCCGATTTCATTCTGAACTGGCTAACACTGTCATTCTGCACAGCATACGTTGCTGAATGACCATGAACCCTGCACCACAGATCCTCCCCTTCCAATCTCTAAGGCTCACAAACACCACAGCAATTTCAGGAACAAACAGACAGACAAATCTAAGAAGCACTGGGCTGCGTGTGAGGGATCAGTACGCTGGCTACCCAGAGCAGAAAAATCTGCCTAATGAAGGGTCACAGGTTCCAGAGCACAAACTGGTAGATAAAGAAGCAGTAATGGGAACAGAAGAGCACAATGATGACAAAGTTGTCAGCATAAATGATGCCAAGGATGAGTTTTAATAAAAAATTGATTCTGCTTACTCCATTGACTAAAATAAGATCTGTAAGAAAAATGTTAGTGTCATGTCCACTGAGAACAGCTGATTTTTCTTTGACGTTTTTCGTACTTGTGATGAAGCTTAGAAAAAGACAGAGATTGTTACAACTGCCAACAGCATTCAGGTAATCCATGTGGTATTTTAAATGAGTCCCAATTGCAAGGTAAGTCTGAGGTGAGATTCGACAGACATATAAGCCCCACTGAAAATGCAGCAGGGTTCTTCAGGTGGCTGCTGAGTGCAAGCAGCACCACTTCTGTTACCTGCATATCAAGCGCTGAAGTCTTCTGCCTTCGTTTTTCATGAATGAATCATTCCAGCTAATAGCCTGCCTACCTCTCTAAAGAATTGGATGCATTTTATTTTATATGCTGCAGCAATAAATCAGAATGATGACTGATTAGTGTGAGCCAGTAAGTATCATCCTGAAGTTTACTACTTTTGGCTGGAGAGGCAGTCAAATGACTTGGCCCTGCTTTGGCCTTCTGCCATGAAAGCCTCTATTTCTTCAACAGTGCGTGGGACACACGTTAGCAGCTCCATTCCATTGGCTGTCACTGCGATGTCATCCTCAATACGGACCTGTTACAGAGAACATGAGGTTACCAAGGTGTTCTAGGCTGGGCATGAGAAGCACATCAGGCAGCAACAGCAGCACGACCACAAGGCACATCTCAGTCCGTAGCTGCTGATGCAACACTAGGCAGAGGAACATACTACATGCACCAGGATGGCATCACCACCAGCACCATGGTGCACAGCTCTGCAGGCCTCCTTGGGACCCAGCCCTTGCCACCCTCCTGGGATCACACAAGCTCCATCGTGATTCCCAGCAGAGCAGGAGGTGGTGGCCCTGCAGGTGACTTAGGTGGTGCCTCTGCTACACCCAAAACACTAGGGACAGGCTAAGCAAGATGCTGCATCGGTGAGCTCACGCTGTGTCATTATGTGTGGGCCAATAAATCTCAACCCTGACATCAGGAACAACACATGGAACGTCCTCCCCTGAATTTGCCTCCAGCTTTGCTAGCCCATGGCTGGCTAAGGAGAGGTTCATCAGCAGTGCCTCTGATGCCCAAAGTGCCTGTTCTCGAAGCAGCCCTGTTGCTGAGCTGCAGTTAGCTGATCTTTGCACTTAAACATCACATTCTTTCTTTTTTAAACACAGCAAATTTGCAAAGGAGAAAATGGCAACATGAAGCAGCCTGTAGCTGATACTCAGAACTCTGGATTTTGAGCTGATGAGAATGTTCCAAGCAGGTCTGACATTCCTTTTAAAATACAATCACTACATTTCAAATCACACAAGGAAAAAGCAGATCCTCTCAGTTTTCCAGCTCTTGTTCTGTTAAAATGAAAAGCATGTCCATTTCTGTTTGACTCTAATCTCTTACCAGTAAATATGCCTACACAGTCGTTTCCCGTTATCTTATCAGAAAAATGTTAGTAAGTTGCTAAGCTGCAATAAAAGCAATTTTAGTAAGGTGTAAATCCGAGAGAACACAAACTCCGGGGACTCCCACCTTACAGTTGCTTTAACTGTTTCTGACCTCTTGACATTTCCAACTAAAAATAAAGCTGGTTAACATTTGTACTTCTGATTGCAAAATAATCCATTTGTTCAAACAAGTGAGTCATCCAGTTCTTATTAAACTGTTTAATGATGTCTTTGCCAGATTATTTCTTTTAGTTGGTATCAAGTTAACTGTATTATAAAGCAGAATTAAATAAACAAACTCCACTGCGTTCGCACAGTGGATTTGGACAGCTGTAAATCCGAAAGGTGCGAGGCTCTTTATGCTGGATGTGCCTGAAAGGCCGGCGCCTTGCTGCAAAGAGGAAATCAGCAACACACCGAACGACTCCGTGCGCTTGGGTGCATTTTGCTGAGGTGGGATTTTTGATTCATTGCTTCGTGTTTGGCCAGCTGAGCCAAAAAATAACTCAAGGATTTAGCAAAACGGCTGCACTGCATCTAAAGGTGAATTGTGCCCTCTACCTCACAGCAGCCCCCAGCATCTATCTCTCTTGCTGGGTCTGGGGCAGCAGAGCAGCCAGCCTGCCAGAAACCTGCTGCTACCTGTCAAGCCTTGCAAAATTGCCCGAATCCACGTGACAGGTCTGGTGACCTGGTAAAAGCCAAAGCACCACACCGGCAAACACACCAGTGTAAACGGAGCTGGGCACAGCGCTGATGTGGGAAGTGAAATCCCTAGTGCAAAATCAGTGCAAGAGCAGAGGGGAGGCTGGGCAAAGGTAGAGCTGACTGTGGATGGAAAGAGGCTCTTCCTGAGCCCTGCCAGCTTCACAAACTGTCCAGCGAGTCACCTGCCGGCGCCGACATTCCCCAGTGTATCTGCTACACAGAAGCCTCAGCCACAATTCATACGCTTAACCAGAACAAGTGGGACAAAGCTCCTGTCAATGCTGTGCCCTATCTAAAAACCACAATGGGAAAGGGGCTGGAAAATGGAGCTAGAGCCATGAAGGAAGCCTGGGGAAGTAAGACCATGTGAGGTGAGGCAGGATTGATAAATAATGGACCAAGAGAGATGCGGCTGGCTGAGGAGTCCAGGAAGGGAGATCCTGTTGGAGGTGAGAAGCAAAACACCCTGAAATGAGGAGAGCAAAGGGATGTACTGAAACTGCCTGAGGAAACCCATCCGTTTGGAGTGCCCTGCACAGCACTCATCATGCAGGAGAAACAGTGTAAGATCACATGTATAATCAATCCACAGCGGTGAAGTACTGTGAAAAGCAGGAGAGCCAGCACTGTCACACCAGCCCGCTCACCGTCACTTCAAATGATCTTTGGGTTGTCTCTGGAGATGCACAGACCAACCACTCCCAGGGCCTCACCCATCATTCTTAGGAAAGCTCCAGCTCTTTGTCCAGGATCTAACTGCTTCTTTGCCTAGAAGAATCTCACCTGGAACACGTGCATGCCGTAACACAGAAGACAAGAGTCCTCGCTCTCAGCCCATCTTTGTCCTTTGCCTAAAAGCAACCCACATGCAGAGGAACACAAATTCTCAAGGGGGAGGAAAACTTGCTCTTCACAGCCTTCAAGTTTCTTTGCCCTGAACTTAAACTCTGCAGCAGCAAGATGCAGCTCCAGAGGACCTGCAAAACCTTCCCTACAGGAGGGCCCGGCATTTGGTCTTGTCTTCTGTCCAAATGGACAAAAGATGCTGTATCTGCCTGGCAAGGCTCACGGGCTTGGGACTGCCTTTCCCAGTGGGGGACAGTGGTTATGAAACTTGCTCTCAGAGCTGTCCCTATTGGCAGGCTTTTTGTCCAACGCTGCTGCTTGTTTCAGGGCTACAGGGGGGTTTGGAATCAAACACAGCTTAAAAGAACAGCAACCCGAGGTGCGAGGTTTGCTGCACCAGCAGCTTTCGGGGCATTCTGCAAACACCTCAGGGGAGGTTTTACTTTTTCAGAGCACGCTGCAAAAAGCAAGCACTCCTGTAAAGGTGAAGTGGTCAGGAGTGTCCCTGAAACGCCTTTTTCTTATCAAGGGCAGTGGCATGATCTGTCTAGATAGATGCGATTGCACAACTGTCTTAGCGCCAGCGACAGACCATCATGTGGTTGGGCTCAACGGACACAGCTCTGTCCCAAAGCAGGGCTGTGTGGGCAGAGCCGAGGACAGCACAGGAGTTAAACACCAGGGCTGCTGTCAGCTCTATATATACAGCCTCGCACTTTGTCCTGACTTACTAATACAGTCATGCTCCCCAGAGCCTCCTGCATTATCTTCCAAGGGAAGGGGGTTGTAGCACTCATTCATTTCTTTTGGATGATGATATAGAAATAAAAAAAAAAACCTTTGGAGAATCAGGATCAAGAAACAATTTTGGACAATTAAATAGTCCAGATCTGCACGATGACAGATCCCAGATGTGATTAAAAAAGACCACTGGTGACATGTCATCTTTTGCAAGATCGACTGAGCATTTGTTCGAGTACGGCTGTGGAATGCAGCAGTACTGTAACTGCGAGGTCTTAGAGCGGGAGACTCACTGGGGAAACGACGACAGCATGTGGGCCACACACAGCACCCCACGAAGTAAATGAGCACACGTGCTTCTGTGTGGCTGTCTTTATAGGTGGTACCCTACAGAGGCAGATATACGTAGCCAGAGGGGACTTATTTACACTTGGGCCTTGACTCATCAATAATTTAAAGTAATTTTCAATAAAGCAAACTTACCTCATGCAGGGTTCAACTTCTGTATTTCAGGGGGACTGGTTAGGAAATAGACCTGCCTTGACATCAAACCTAGGGACAGGCAGGTACCTTGCAGGCTCAGGGGAGGAACTTTCCCATTACCACATTACACAAAATGGGACTGCCAAGGTGTTTTCTAGAGAGGCTAACAGGCTCTGTGCTGCGCGGTGACTCTTTCTCACCCAGTGCTGCCAGCCTTTCCTCCTCCTATTCACATGCAGGGCCTCATGTCAGGCACACTTTATTTTAAAGGTCCACATATAAACATTTTATAAAGGAGGATCAAGATTAGTAGGGTGAGGCCACGTATTTTATTAGATCAACTGATACAGCTGGAAAAAGAAGCTCCAGGCACACAGGCATTTCATCCAGGCTCAAAAAGGAGCAATAAACCATCAGCTAAACACAGGCTAGAAACTTTAATTATGTTAATTAAGAAAAAAGAGTTAAGGAAGGCTTATGAGCAACGAGTTGCTAGTTTAGGGTTGTTGACAACTAGCTCTCAGAAGGACTTTGAAGAAAGCTATGGGTTTCATTGCAACTGTTTTCCTATGGTGTTCTACGCATTGTTACTGCTGCATACACTGAAAAGTTAAAAAGCAGATGAGCACCACGTTTACTGCCTAGTAAACTACTTCACTCCACAGCACACAGCCACCACAAACCCAGGAACAGAGTTCAATCTTCTGAAAAACAAAGACTGGGACTGAGACAGTTGCATGTCTCTGGGAACTAAAGGTAGAAGCACCAACTAGATATCCTGCTTCTCATTTGGTTTGACATTTGGTACTTATTAAGAGAAGTCCTGTTCTTTTGAAAAAATATGGTAATATTAGTGGGTCTTCAAGGTCCTGCATTTTGTAATTTAACTATTTAACTTCTGAATGAGAAAAATCTGCAAATGAAAGAAACTAACATATTTAACATTTGGCTGTCCCTCAGCATTTTCTCTAGGTTGCATCGAGTTTTCACACATTAAGTGCAGTGCTAGTTCTACAAATCCTAGGAAAAATAAAGCCTGAACAGAAGCTGAATATTTATGGCCAAAAAAAGACTGAACTGTTTTACTGAGTCTTTGAGAAAACATCATATGAACTGCATGAATCAGTAATCAGCTTATGAAGAATGGAAATGTCAAACCCTAAAGGGCAGCATTTGGAGACAGTATTTCCCCTTCCCTGAGGAACTGGCTGCTTTTCCTGAGCAATACACAGGACTGCGCACCCAGACCTCTATCTGCACGTCTCTGTTTATTTATGAGAGTGGTGGGCAGAGTCCGAGCAGAGCAGCGGTATCCTGGGACAGGCACTGCACTAGTGCCCCATGGCAGCCCCTCACCCCCCACAATTTATGACCTTGGTAATCTGGACTTCAGTTTTGCAGATGGAGAACTGGAGCATGTATAAGTGAGTGACCACCCAAAACCGGCTGAGGAAGCTTATGAAGGACTGAACACAATGGCTGTCAAGTAAAGAGCTTGGGCTTCAGACAGGGCAGCCCACGCTCTCAGAAGCAACTCTGCTAACAAATCTTCTTGCCTCCCTCCAGAGGGATCTGTAGTTGATGTGAGACACCGACTGACCAGTAAAAGCCCAAATTATGAGTTCCCCAAGCAGCAGTTGGAGCCATGAAGCCTGGGCATCTGCTACATGGACACGGGAAGGCTGGACCTGCTCTAGGTGTGCACAGGAGCTGTGCTAGTGCCACCAGTGCTCTCCCCTCACGCTGGCAGCAATGTAGAGCAGGCGAAGGAAAACCTTGTGTTGTCTCTCATTCTTTGCTGCTCTTGCAGCTTGTATGGTTAATACCAGGCAGCATGAATTACATTACGCGGCTAGTCTTGCCCTCCGAGGCACAATAAAGGACTTCTCAATGCAGAAACAAGTCACAGTCAAGAAAATTATCCAAAGCCCCAAACCCCATGAATTCAGGGTGAATTCATTAAAATCCACAGATCCTCTATGCAGAGAGTCTTACTCAGAATTACAGTGGTGTTACTTTAGTTAACGTAAGTTCATTTTGAAGTGAATTAAACTAAACCAAATTAAGAACATTTTAATGAGTCCTGAGCTCTGCAGAGGGAAAAGGACTACTTTCCTTGGTAGAATATATTTTCCTTTAAAATCTGAAGTGGATTGGACTACAGCAAGTTCTTTAGCTACAACTGACACCAATGCTACCCTGCAGTATTAATATTTGTCAGTAAACACACTGCTTGTCTTCACAAGATCCTTTTTAATCACATGAAGTTTTCTGACATGCTTTTGAGAGAAGCTCATTCTGAACAAACTAGAATAGACCAGCATACAGATACACAGCATGCTACACAGCACTAACTGTATTTTCTATTTAAACAGAAGCAATTCAGAATGGTAAAGATGGAAATATTAATTTTGATTGCATTATGATGAAGCTTTTGTGTGGAATTCAGAACTATTTGGATGCACTTTAGTCTCAGATTTTACTTCCATTCTTCTAGACAAAATCAAGTGACAACATCTGGCTCAGGGTATGTGTGTACTATTATTTTTACTCTCCAAGTAAAATGTATTGTTCACAGGGGGATCAGAGATCTAGATTTTTGCTCAATCGTTTTTGGGCAGCTCCCTCTTTAGCAAACTTTGTTGGCTAGCTCTGCTTACAAGCAAGTCATCGTTACAGGAAGCTAAGCAACAAACAGAGGAGAAAGTTAGGCTCTGTTTGAAACCTCTGGAACAAAAGTGCCTCGTATAGCAACTCATTACCAAGGTGGAGATGCTGCGTTGTGCCTCCTGTGCCACACAAACGCAGGCAGCAGGTGAGCCACGTGCTTGCCTCAGGCTGCAAAGCTGGAGTGGGCATTCACAGCAAGTCATGGAAAAACGTGGGCTTTGCTGAGTACTTCCAGAGAAAGCTCACCATGAATCAATTCAACTGCCGAAAAACTCCCACAGAGTGTTTACAAGGAAAGCAAAGACGGTTAAACCTGTTTTCATTGCAGCGTCAAGCTACGCAAGTGCATTACACCATGGCTTCAAAACACCCTTCAGCGTGTGGTACCACGCATAACCTGCTCACGGTTTGAAAATGCACAGTCAGCTGCCTTTTGTTCACCAGTATCTGGGTTGGCCGGCTGGCAAGTCTTGATAAAGAAACAACAGAGGGACAGATCAAGTCCCCAACCTCAGTGGTCATTTAAATACCAGCGAGGCTAAAGTCTTGAGTCTCTCACCGTGGCTGCGCACGCACCGTATGGGAAGCTTCCACAGGCAGCTGCCTAGGAGCTGGGCTGGTTCACAGGACTGGTGGTGGCACACACTACTTTTCTGCCAGGGTTTGTGGTTCAAAGCCAGCTCAGGCCAAAAGCTTTACAGTAATTACCCTCTCATGGCTGGCGTGCAGTGATAAATGAGCCGATGGCAGCAGCAGACAATTCTTAATGAGTGACTTTTCATACCAGAAAATCACCGCCATTGCCAGTGATTGTTAGCTTTGCTGAGCCTTAGCAGAAGAGCCATGAGGAGGAGGGGGCATTTAAGCTGCCTGCTCTATCTCCTCTGTGCTTGAATACGGAAGCTGGGAGAACAATGTAGCACCCTTCAAACCCTGCTAAAATGAAAACCCACTGGAAACCACAGCAACTGCTAAATGCTCTGTGAGGGCGGTGGCTTTGAGTGGGAAACGCGCCCTGGAGAGCAGGGAGACACAAGGCCTCCCTACTTGCACAGCAGCTGCCTGCAGAGGAGTCACCCAGATCACGGCTGTCTCTGAGCTGGCCAACCTTTCCGCGCACACACTGCAGCAGCAGTCGCAACGCGATGCCTTGAGCACTGGTGTTTGTGAAGACCATCAGCCATCCCCTTGGTAAACAGGGAAGTCTTTACATTCACAAGTTTTGCACTGTTCTGGCTAGAGTCCAGTGAGAGCAATTATTGCTGTTGTTGTCTACCATCTCCTTGACTTGGACAGCATCAGGCTCTTCTGCCCTGGGAGGGAGCACCAGGCTGAGCTGCTGTCAAGGAAGCTAACTGAAATATGAATCTCAGTCTCATGCCTCACAACAGATGTGTTTCACACATCACACTAAACACACCTGGCAAGTCACTGTCCTGTACTGACAGAAGGTATTTCAATCACTGGAAGAATGTGGGTCTGCCATTGATTAGATACAACAAGTAAACCACCACGTGTAAAACCAACAAAAATCCCCAGTTTGCCTGCAGTGTCAAATGGCCCAAGATGCTGCTTCAGGAACGGCCCTCTGTGCAGCATCTTACGATGTCCCTTCCAATCCCTAATGATTCTATGGCTCCAAAAGATTTATTCTCCAGTACACAGTAAAGGCAAACAAAGAAAACCTATTTCAGAAAGACATTTGGTTAACAATTACTCACCCCACCAAATCCTCTGAAGCGCTGCAGGATGTCATTGTTGATGAAACAGGACTGCGCAGGATCACGGAGAGCTTGGTCCAAGAGGTGGTCGATGAAGTAGATACCTGGCTCGATGGTCAGCACCATGCCCTGCTCCAGGCTGCGGGCAGTGCGCAGGCTCCTGAGCCCTGGCAGGTCAATGCGCTCCACTCCCTGCAGAAGAAATACTGGTTCTGACAGACAGACAGGCAATTGGGGTGGCCTTTTATCAAGACCCTCCTATGCTGACTGTTCCATGAGAGACCCAAAATACAAAAGCAGAAGAAGTAGAGGATTGAAACCAAGCTGTACAACCACCTCCCTCTCATCGGCCCCTCAGTTAGCTTTCATGTACGACGATGACCAACTTTCAGTTCAATACCCTGCTTTTTGCACCACACCAATCCCAGCCTTGGGTGTGATTTGCCTTTTCTGCCTCAGAAGTACTGCCCTATGTGAAAAAGTAATTACTTGCAGTGTTTCTATCTGCAGCCTCTCATGCAAAGTACAACATGTTAAGTGGGGTGCACATCTTTAATCCCCCTCCACGCCATGGCTGAAATAGCTGAATGATGCAGCAGAGAACAATTTCTCCAAGGATAGTCAAACACTTATTTTCACTAAATGTTATTAAAATTACACATTTACAATCTTGATTTGGGAGCAGTGAATCTACACATGACCTCATAAAAGCAGCCCGCTTAAAACTAAACTTTTGTCAGATTCAGACTTTCAGGCAACATGGTGCTGACTGATATTATTAAAAACTAAGTCAAAACAAGTCCTGACTAGCAAAACATTCTCATCTTCCCAAAAGCTGGTAAAGTAAAATGATATATGAGGACGTGCTTAGTCAAGGAATTAGAAACACTGCAATGACTAGTTCAGGATATTAATTTTCATCCCCCAAATGTGCCAGGTATTGCAACATCGGAATAAATATATCTCAGCCCTATTAGCTTTTTTGAAAATTCTTTGCAACTCTAGCAAAATTTCATCAACAAGATATCATGATGACCAGTAAACAGCTCACGGGCCCACTAGCTAGCAAACTTTGCTCATGAATGACTTTCTGCCTCAGCCAGCAAGCCAGAGGCTAACAGATCCGCATGACCAAGGCATTATTTATCTGGTTTCCAGGTAACACTCCCCAGTCTTGCTTCTGGCCAAAGTTAGGGTAATTTTCCTTGCCAGCAAGAAAGGGCAACTTCTTTCAGGATCACCAGTAGAGTGACTGGTATCATGAGGATGAAACATCGCCTTTCTCCAAGAGAAAGCGCTGCTACCCAGTGCTACCCTCAGTGTCTGGCAGCCAAGGCAGCACGTCCTGGCACAGCCGGTCTCCAGCCTTTCTGCCAGACCAATGCAGGGGGTAGGAAGGCAGGAGCAGACCCTGCAGATTACTAACTTTTTCATCTCACTGAAACACTGGCTCTTCAAAGCACATACAACTCCACACTGCAGTTTGCTCCTGATCTCCACTTTCAGTTCAGAGGAGTGAATTTCACTAAATCCTGCCTCCAACAGCCATGCTGCAGTGCTTGCCGTACTCTCACTGCTCACCCAGCAGTGCTGGGGTTGCCTCTTCCCTTTTCCATGGCTGCTGTTCCAATAAACAGCATCTTACAGGAGCCCAGACTTTCAGAGCACACCAGCCCAGACACCCACAGGTTGGTTTGTCCATCCTTCACAGTATCACAGAATATTAGGGGTTGGAAGGGACCTCAAAAGATCATCCAGTACAATCCCCTTGTCAGCACAAGAGCACCTAGATCAAGTCTCACAGGAACACATCCAGGGGGGCTTTAAATGTCTCCAGTGAAGGAGCCTCCACAACCTCCCTGGGCAGCCTGCTCCAATGCTCTATCACCCTCACTGGGAAAAAGTTCCTTCTGATATTTATGTGGAACCTCCTAAATTCCAGCTTACACCTATTTCCCCATGTCCTATCACTAGACGACACTGAGAAGAGCCTGGCTCCATCCTCCTGACACCCACCCTTCACATATTTATAGACATTAATGAGCTCACCCCTCAGTTTCCTCTTCTCCGATCTAAAGAGACCCAGCTCTCTCAGCCCTTCCTCATACGGGAGGAAAGGATAACATAATTTTTGTGGCTCTCTCTCCAGCAGCTCCACATCCCTCTTGAACTGAGGGGTCCAGAACCTGACACAATATTCCAGATGTGGTCTCACCAGGGCAGAGTAGAGGGAGGAGCACCTCCCTCGGTCTGCTAACCACCCCTCTTCTGATCCACCCCAGGATGCTGTTTGCCTTCTTGGCCACAAGAGCACATTGTTGGCTCATGGTCATCCTGCTGTCCACCAGGACCCCCAAGTCCCTTTCTCCTCCACTGCTCTCCAACAGGACAGTTCCCAGCCTATCCTGGTACCTGGGGTTGTTCTTGCCCAGATGCCAGACTCTACACTTGCCCTTGTTATACTTCATTAAATTTTTCATGATTAAATCTTTCATGATCAAATCTTACATGAGCATTTGCTTGCCCTCACAAACCAGCAAGAGCATTTCCACCCTTTCCACTGTGTATGCGGTAGATTTTATTTCACGTTTGATCTGACTTTTGTAAAGCACTAAGATAAGAAAGGACGATTTTCTTTGAGTGAGGCTACAAAACAAGAACACCGATAGTAAGCAAGGCACTTTGTATTTATATTCTTATCAAAACCCAAAGAGAATCAATATATTCCTGAACTTAAAACAATAACTGCACTGCAACGGATCCATGTTTCTTTCTGCTGCTGCCCCATGGGGTTTGGCATCTCACACATTCATTGTAACGCGTAAAGGAAATGAGGGCATCCAATCTTGTGGATTAATCTCTCCATGAGCTGTAAACAATTAGATTAGTGTCTGGACCTTTTGGTGTCTTGCCAACTATCTATCGGCTGCTTTACAACAAACAACCCGTTTTTGGCTTTTAAGTACACTTCAATTCTACTTGTAAATGCCTTTTCTAAGGCAGTCAATCCAAGACAGATGCTAGGAAGATGAATGCACAGTGAGGAAAACAATGGCAAACATCCTCTGAAGGCAGCCCTGGCACAGCAGCCGCATTTTTTTGCCTTTTTTAAAAACAGATGAGGTTTACCACCAGGTGTGATGATCTAGCCTTGGTGCCCACTTCAGATACCTCTGCACAGCCAGCAAGGCAATACATTCACATCTTGTCTGGACTGCTCACAGCCCAACACTGTTTTTAATGCTTCCTCCAAAAAGCCAGTAATGCAATTGCAACATAGGAGCAAGAAGCAGGGAATCACATTTGGAAGCTTCCTTCAGCAGCGCGGGCTCCCTGGGCTGGCAGCAATGCAGGGGCAGCCCCCGAGACCCCAAATACTCCTGCCCCCCTCACCAAGGGTGTAAATTTAACTTCTCCAGAAGGAATCTCCAAACTTTTTTTAGATATTCCCCTCATAGTATCTCAAGTCTAGGTTGTGTCAGCTCTTGGTTTCATCTCCACAGCTTTAGAATTTTCAGCCACGAAAGTCACTGTACAAATGGCAGCAGCCACATCTGTTCCATGAAAGCATCTCTAGGATGTCTTTGGAGAAAAGGTAACATAGCTCAGCTTTTCAAACACACAAGTGGGACACCAGTGGGTGGGCTTGAGACAGGGAAACTGTGCACTCCTTTCTAATACAGGTTACCAAGGTGTTCACTAAAAGCTGCAAGAAATGGACGAAGAAAGAGGCAGGTTCTGTGTCTAGATGGCATTGCACACCTTGAGGAGAGGACAGCCTCAGAGAAACCTGCTGCAAGCCTTGGTCTAGGTGATCCTCCTGTGGCAGGGGGATTGGACTAGATGATCTTTCGAGGTCCCTTCCAATCCCTAATGATTCTATGAAGGACAACATGACCTGGGACAGGGAATTTGTAGAGTGGGGAATGAGGAAGGTGATGAAGTGGCGGAAATGATAATAAAATCCCCTCTTTTAAGAATGACACTAGACTAAAACATACACCAGAAGGTGGGTTCAGCATCCCAAATGACATCTGATCTCTAGACACTCATGGCTACCTCAGTAGTCACCACAACCACTGGGTCCAGGAGCTGACAGTTCTTAGTTCTGAGTCCTTCAGTTATTCATGAAAACTAGAGCAAACTGAGGACTTCTAAAACGACTGAAGCACCACCACGCTCCAAACAGCAGGTGACAGGTTTGAAATAAGGGCACTGCCATTTTCCCTTGAGTCAAACCTTGCGCAAAGCCTCTCACTGCCATCCATCAGCATGAATCTTCTGTCATTACGGAATTCTCCACTGTGTGGAGGAAACTTCCCTGTATTTTGCTTTCAACAGAAAATACGATGTTGTTTTGCAGCTAGATTAAATGAAGAAGTAAAAAAGTGAATACTGACAGAGCAGCTGAGTGGGTATCTGTTTCTGTTACGTAGGGATGTGTATGTTGGAGGTTAGTGTAGATGATCTCCAGAGGTCCCATCCAGCCCCTGTCATTCTATGATTCTATATCCTGGAGGCCTGGCCAGAGCGTGGGACCCTGACACACTCAGTACTCTGCAGTGAACTTAGCAGTACTAGGTTGATGATCTTAAAAAAAAACTCCTCTTCTATGAACTGTAAATTATTGGCTGATAATTTGCCTCCAAAAAGTCTAGAGAACAATCTAGAAAATACTAACACTTAGGCATCTGAAAAAAAAGACTCGCAGTGACACACTGAGAAAATTACTTTATGAAGAACTGTTTGGTTTCCTGTATCCTGCAACAACAGACTATAGGCAAAACTGTTTTCTAAGGCTGATTTTATGTGGAGGTTCTGTTCACATTTTAAAATCGAGACACTCCCCCCGCAGTAAGTACAGCTGTATGACACTGTCATTTGTGACTGTACTCCTGCCAAGAACATCAGCTTCCAATTAATGGTTCATGTAAGGTAACAAAAAACAGCCTGTCTAGGCAATGAGGACTGTCAGGGGAACAAGAGAATTATTATGTAAACTGATTTCATTACTATGTAAGCAAAATAAAAGTTCAAATTAAGTGTGCAGTCATATAAAATATAGATCTATTTTTGGAATAAACAGGGAATTAGGAAGTATGCAAATATGCCTATCACCCAGAAAAGTGCCTGTGGACAACCAGACGTTGCAGCACTGTCAGAATACCTCAGTATAAGGAAGAATTACTGCCCCTAAGCAACTCAGTGGGTAATGGGGTTATGTATTGCTTTTTCCAACTGAGACCTGTGATGTGTACCATGCTGGATCTTGTGTCACAGGCACTGGCTACCAGGCAAAGCAATCAGACGCACAAATAGCTCCAGGCCCACTCATGTGAGCCTGCTCTTGGGTCAATCTTTGGATCAGAAGAGAAGAAAACCACGGATGATGCCTGTGTGCTGGCTGCTCATTACCCACAGGACCATTGTAGTAGCTAACGACACACAAATGCAGAGGTGTGAAGACAACCTTCCTCCTGCAACCCTTAGCTGGCATCACTCAGAAGCTTCCTCAAGCTATCAACGACAGCAAAACATGGCCACAGCAGAGATCACCAAAACTACTCATAACTGCAAACACTAAACCACAGTAAAAGACTTATGCAGAGAAATAAACCAGCTTCTGGTACTTTTTTCCAGTTACATCATCACAGAACTTTTTGGGGCCTCACAAATAGACTGTCTCAGTTGGACAACTTCCGATACTGGAAAGTTCAAACTGTTTTACCAAGCTAAGTGCAATCAAGTATTTAAATTAGTCAGAATACTAACAGGACACTTAGATGATAGGAAACCAACGCTGAAGTGAAGTCTTAGCGCTTTCACTCTTCCCCGTTCTCCCACTGTGTATACCCCACTTCTAATTAGCTAATTTATTGTAAAAAGAACAGAGCCCTGTGTAGCTAATAAGATAAAAGTCTTGAATTCCACTCACTTGTCTCCAGGTCCCTTCTCTCTAAGCCCTTGTTTCTCTTGCTGAGTACTACTAATGAAGATTAGTTTATTCAATCTACTCTGCTTTCCCCCAGCAGCCTGAGCTGCCTATAGACACCTGCAGGAACTGCTCCTGAGTCCCGGCTTTGAAATCAGCAGCAGGTTACAGGAGAACATGCCCCAAGCATCACATACCATGCGTGACATTTGCAAGTCAAAGCTTCCACTTCTGCAACAGAATAAGAATCTAATTACCAGCTGGAGCTTTTGGGATGCAGCTCCAAGTTAATATTGGAGGGACTGAGGGCACACGATGTTTAACTGGCTATTTTTGTTTGACACATTTTTGTCTCTTCCTAGGTACTGACTGTGGTATCAGGTTTAAGGTGCTTAATAACTTCCCTGTTGCGGAGAATGAAGAAGAATCACCAGCCAATTACTCGAGACACTACTGCCTGCTCGGAGTCAGATAAGAGATGAATTTCAGGCTATAGCACAGTTCTGAGCGTAACTTCTCAGGTCGTTTTTGCTTTCTGATCCTCAAATGTCACCAAGCTCCACTGCTGTCATAAAGAACAAAAGACACAGACTGTATTTCTTTCTTCTTATTAAAACCTAACTGTGAGTAAAAAGAGAAATAGTACATAGTAAAAACCCACCAAGTTGACAACTACAGCATAAACCTGGAAGGAGGAAGTTCTTCACCGTGAGAGTGGCGAGAGCCTGAAATGGGTTGCCCAGGAAGGTGGTGGAGGCCCCATCCCTGGAGGTGTTTAAGGCCAGGCTGGATGAGGCTCTGGCCAGCTGATCTAGGCGGGGGTGTCCCTGCCCATGGTAGGGGAGTTGGAATTGGATGATCCTGGGGTTCCTTCTAACCCTGACTGACTGTATGACTTGGTCTGGGTGATCCTGCTGTGGCAGGGGGATTGGACTGGATGATCTTTCAAGGTCCCTTCCAATCCCTAATGACTCTATGATTTAGAGAATTTGTAGGACAAAGAATTACAAAAGCTCCCAGTACCACTTTACAATGACATCAATGGCAAGCACCATTTAAAATCTAATGGACAGGTTTGTTGGCAACACACATAAACCACACACAGGCCATGTCCTGAGATGAAAGGGCTTTTTCCTTTGTGCCAAATCCCTGCAGCACATCTCTGATAGTTTTTATACCTCACTTTTAGATATAACTGAGAGCAGAACTGTATTATTTTAGTTTTTCTCTCCTTGCGTGCCTATAACGAGTTGTTCAAAAACATGCAAGCTCCGTTAGTCTCTTCTACAATTTCAGAAAGATCTGGACAACAAGTCCTCCGACAAAAACTCTCTCAGCACAGAAAGTCTTTTGCAACGAGCTTCAACAGCTGAAAGCATTACAGGCAAGTATCTCCTTCAAAAAATTCAACCAGAACTAACGAAATCCAAAGCAAGCCACCAAAGAACCCCAAGTACACAACGCTCTCTTTCTCTGAGAAGGAGGGAAACTCCGTAGTATGACCGGGCATGAGGTCTGCACCGTGACCGCACTGACACAGCACCTAAGCTCCTCAAGCTTCCATAAACGCCCAAACTCCAGCGAAATGCTGCTAGGAACCACAGTTTTTCCGAGCACATGTTACATGCTTCAGCATGGTAAGATTTACCTACCTCTAGGCAGGTAAGCAGAAGCAGCAAGTTTCTCTTCCTGATCTTTTCTCAAGGTCTACAATGGCTTGAAGAACAACACGTAGAGCTAAAACTGGTGAAAGGCCCCTCCGCGCTTCGTTTGTCTAAGTGCCGACTATACAGGTTGTTTCATGTTTGCAGGTCCCGGGGACGCACAGCAAGAGCAAGGCTCTGCGAAGTTACGACCAAGTGAAGCAATTTGCATCACTGGGGTTCTACATAACAGCTCTAGGCTTAGTAAATTCACGTCATCCTCTGCTTCTTAGAGGTAGAAGCATTAATGCATCATTTGCCATGCTAACCACAGAAAAATGAAATCTTCTGCTTCAGCATAACGTGGGACATACAAGAAAAATTCTTTTTGCCAGAACAAGAAAGGGAACAAGATTATTACTGTAGGTTGGGTAACCTAAATCCCCAGTCAGCCCCCTGGGCTCTGGGAATAAGATTTCTGTTAGAGCCAGATGCACCTTCTACACCTCTCTGAGTAGCAGAGATGTCCCCCACGTACGCAGAGTAATGGGAGGACATGGGTCACTCCAGGATCAAAACAAACCTCTTAATTTGCTGATGTGGAATAGCAAGGAAAGGATCATCTTTTCATGAGAATAGAGAATTGAATTAAAACTTTAAGGTAAATTTTATAATTTTAAAAGACAAAACAAAACGAAGCTCTTAATTCACAAGATGTTAAAATCACAGTAGTTATTAACCTAACTTAAATTAACTGGCTTATTATTATAGAAAGTCATCAAATGTACTTAGCATTCTTTAGAGCCTTACAGTCAATTAATATAACATGAAATTGAATCAACTCAAGCATCTAGAGACACAGAACTTAGATTTAAATGAAAACTTCATCCCCATCTACCTCAGGGTCTGAAAATTTGGGATCACCTACCGCACTTTCCCCACTGCAATAGGCATAAACCCTCGTTTATATCCCATATTGAATTTACCAGAAACAAATGAAAGAGTGTGGGAAAACCATCTCCATGATTAAATTTTACAGCTGAAACTAAGCCCAGTGGAGCTTTCACCCTTTGAAGCTAGCTCTGTCTGACTGAGGGCCAGATTTTCTGAAGTGATTAGTACCACTGGGTACTGCTTGAGCAGAACGACTCAAGTTGTAGTTACACCCATAAAATAAGCAGACAGATTTTCAAAGACGCGTTCGGCGCTTGGTTTCCCTGCAAGGAATACCACGGTACACCACAGGAGACGCAACTCCTGAAGGACCTTCTGAGCGCCGAGTACTTCTGAAAACCAGGGCACTCCTTTACATGCTTCAATGGGAAGCACTGGTGGTTATGGTCTTCTGAAAAATCTTGCCCTAAACAGTTGCTAAGCCACACATACCGCTGGCCAAACCTGACTATCCTTCATCGTGGCAAAAAAGAAGGAGGGAAATGTTCTTTTTTCCTGGTATCTCCCAGCCTCTTCTGCAGAAAACATGCGAGTTTTTCACGGTGTTTGTCAAAGAGGAAGAAAGTGCTTGTTCAGTGCTGCATGTGAAAGCAGCTTACTGGAAAAGATGAAAACATATTATTGCCAATTTTGAAAAAAGAAATCTTTGGCTACTAGTGAATAACTAATCTCAGCTAACAATGTCTGGAAATAGTTTTTTTGGAACACACCAAACTTTATGACGGATAAAAATTAGGAAATTAAAGCTTATTGTATTATTCCAAATGTAACTGTTTACACTTGAGGAAAAATAATGGAATAATATCCACTTGGAAAGTTTTTATTTTTAAAAAATCCTTTGTAATGCTCCCAGAAATTCCCTTGGCCAGAAGTAAATAACTCGCTTCTTAACTAGCTAGAAAAGAAGAGCATGATACTACAGCCATGGGCTGAGTGTTCAATAAACACACAAATGGCTTTATGAAATTCCTTGTGAGAATCTCGCTAGCTGGTAAACATTTAGAATGTACCAAAAGCCATCCCATAGCATGCTAGATGTCTTCAACATGTGTTTTCTCATGAAACAACGAGGTGCAGATACAAAACACTTCTCCCATTGAATATAGCAACAGACACCAGAGAAGACCAATAGCTTATACTTGGAGTTACCTGAGGAAAAACCACATCCCCTGAAGCCTTCCAGTGCCTCCCTGGCCCCACAGCCAAGGCTCTCTCCTGCCATGGGCAGGAACTGTGCCACCCATTAGAGCTTCAAGCCCAGAGAAATGTAATGAAGTTCACTCCATTAACAGGCTTTTGATGTGGGTTTTTCATCATTGGGTGTTCTGACACCCTGGTACTTCACCTTAGAAAAATGATCCAACAGAAAGACTGGTGCTTTGGGTCAGAGAGAAGCGATGGGTCTATCACAGGTAGAATTCATCAGGCTTAGGCTGGAAGGGATCTCAGAGATCATCTACTTGCAAACCCTTGACATGGGCAGGGTCACCTCTCACCAGACCAGGTTACCTAGAGTTCCATCCAACCCAGCCTTGAACACCTCCAAGGATGGAGCAGCCACAACCTCCCTGGGCAACCTGTTCCAGTGCCTCAGCACCCTCAGAGGGAGGAATTTCTTCCTGAGACCCAATCTAAATATCTACTCTTTTAGCTTGAAACTATTCCCCCTTGTCCTATCACTCACTACAGACTCTTTTAAAAAGTCTCTCTAGCTTTCCTGTAGGCTACCTTCAGGTACTGGAAGGCTGCTATAAGGTGTCCCCCAAGCCTTCTCTTCTCCAGGCTGAACAGCCCCAATTCCCTTAGCCTGTCTTCATAGCAGAGGTGTTCCAGCCTTCTGATCACGCCTGTGGTCCTCCTCTGTACTCATTCCAACAGGTTTGTAGCCTTCTTTTACTGGAGGCTCAGAATCAGATGCAGTACTCCAGGTGAGGTCTCACAAGAGCAGAGTAGACGGGAGAATCACCTCCCTTGACCTGCTGGTGACACTTCTTTTGATACAGCCCAGGCCTGCCAGCTCATGTTGAGCTTCTTGTTCACCACACCTCCAAGTCCTTCTCCTTGGGACTGCTTTCAATTCATTGTATGAACTTGTGCTTGAGATTACCCTAACCCAGACGTAAGACTCTGCACTTGGACTTGCTGAACCTCATGCAGTTTGCACAGGTCCAGTTCTCAATTCTGTCAAGGTCCCTCTGGATCTAAGGGTCCCAAGGTCCCTTCCCTTCATTGTGTCAACCACACTAAACAGCTTGGTATCATCGGCAAATGTGCCAAGGTGCCTTCAGTGCCGCTGTCTGCATCACTGACAAAGATGTTCAACAACACTGGACCCCTGAGCAACAGCACTTGTAACTGGTCTCCACTTGAATGCCAAGCTGTTGGTCACAGCTCTTTGGGTGAGACTGTCCAGCCAACTTCTCATCCACTGAGTAGTCCATCTGTCAAATCCACGTCTCTATTGTAGAGACAAGGATCTGGTGCAGGACAGCATCAAAGGCTTTGCACAAGTCCAGGTAGATAGCATCAGCTGCCCTACTCTTATCCATCAATGCTGTAACCCTGTCGTAGAAGGCCACCAGGTTTGTCAGGCATGATCTGCCCTTAATGAAGCCACACTGGCTATCACCAATCACCTCCTTATTTTTCACGTGTCTTAGCACAGTTTTCAAAAGGATCTGCTCCCTGATCTTGCCAAGCATAGAGGTGAGACTGACTGGTCTGTAATTCCCTGGACCATTGGTTTTCCCTTTTCAAAAATGGGGGTTAAACTTCCCCTTTTGAAGTTGGCAGAAACGTCACTGGATTAATGCTGCAGAGAGAGTTTAAAGAGCTGCTCCTCTGCAGAACTCCACGTTCATTATTTTTCAGACTAAGCTGATGCCACATATCCATCTACAAGCAAATTTATATGCAAATACAGGACTTTAGCTGTTTGTGAGCTCCCATGCACGCTTCCCCACAGTCAGGAAATTTGTTATTTAGGATTGGATTTTGGAAGTAAATGAGCCCTGCAAACATTCTTAATGTAAAAATGCAGCTGCATGGCTAATTTTAGTATTTGTAGGTATGAAAGTCTCTATCTGCACGGAACTCTGGTTTTCACATTTCATGTATGACAGTAGAGAGCCTAAATAATTTGGTAATCCAGGATCTTTTCTATAACAGGTTGTTCTTTCAAAACTGTAACTAGATTGTTCTGCTTTCAGAAAAACTACCCTGAAATTATATAATACATCTATATAAAATATAATAATTATATAGTATAATATAATAGATAATATTAATAACAATTAATAATATAAATGTATATAATACAGTGTGATACATACAGTGTTGATATAATTATATATATCAACAGCTATAAATTCAGCCCTAGGTAAATAAAACTTGACATTTCAGAAACTCATTTTGTAGTTTATGTGCCATACTACTGAAAGCTGCAAAGAGATGGAAGAAGTATAGGGTTTGTTGCTCCATACTCCCCCCAAATCAGTTCTGGAAATCACTCCTGAAATTCAAGTACTTGGCTCTAACCTTCAAAGCCCACAGTTTCCATCATAGATTCACAGGATGTATTGGGATGGAAGGGATTTCTAAAGGTCATCAAGTCAAACCCCCCTACAACAAGCAGGGACATTTCTAGGTTAAAACCAAGCATGGCACCTTTCACTTTTACCATTTTTCTCACTGTTCCTAAAATCTAGTTAACTCTACTACATCTTGATTATGTGCTCTAAGTCCACGGAACTCAGAAAACAAACCAGTAAAGGCATCCAACAAGCAGGGTCCTGGATTTTTGAGTCAATGAACTCTCCCAGCAACGCCATCCGCTGTGCTTTGCTGAAAGCTCCGGCTTGCACACAGCGAGAAAGCAGCCGGGAGAGAGAGGAGCTTTGAACATTTATCCTTTCGGCATTAGTCAGTGAAGAAACCTTAACATCAGAACAAAATGAAACAGAATCTGTTTCATTTTTACTACGCTTAGGTTTATTAGCCAATACCAATACATTGTCATCGCAGTATTGTGTCTCAACAATAATTACACTGTGAACATACTAAGTCTCCTCAAACATTACATACTGTTTCTTCCCTGCCTGCAAAACTGAACCCGGCGACAGCAGCTGTTATGCAGTCTGTTCACCCCAAACGGACAAGCTCTGAAATATGCTCAAAACTTATCTACAAAGTTCTTAGCTTCTTTTTCAGGCTCTTGTAAAAGAGCAACTTTATGTAAGAGCAGGCGTTTTCATACTGCATTACTGAAAACCCTGAACAGTTGAGACTGAACAGTCTCAACTAAGCAAAACTTAACACAGAGAAGATCCTTCTGAAATCTTCCTGAAGCTGCTGTAAATTTCATTTCTTTATTCAAGCCTTAAATTCATTTCCCCTCAGAGACGTTTATTCTTAGTATCACTGTGAACATCTTACCACTCCTTGGCTACAAACTTGTACTGATTTTGCTTTCAGGTCACCGTCACGAACCAAGGAAAAAGGATCATTCTGTGTTTTCTGTGGAAAGGCGGAATACCTGAGGTTATGCCTTCACATTTGCAAAGGCTGGGAGACGATGGATTTTTTTCTGTCTGTTCTCATTCCAGGGCAACAGATCCACATTGGTGTCTATGCTGACACTGGAGATAAAGGTCAAGACAGGATATGGGGCCACTTTGTTTCCTATGATACAGCCACTGGGATTTATGGACCCGGGTGCAGCAGTGGGCTTCCACAGCTGCCTCACGTCTGGAATGGAGCAAGCGTGTCTTCCCACTAGAGGTCTAGGTAGACTGAGATGCTTTCTGCCATAACACAGGTTATGATTGAGTGATACATGTAACAACAGTGACTCATGATGGAACAGTACAATGTATGCAGAACTTCAACAGAATAAGAATGCCTGAGGGCATCCTCAGTTGACTTCTCCCCATAAGCAATTTCTGTTTTAATGAACTAATAGATTCCCTCAAAGCAAGCCGCATAAAATATCATATCAAGAAAAAGACACACTTAAACGTGCATCTGCTCTACCTCTGAGAACATGCAACCCACTAATCATGCATAAACTATGAGAAATGCTGATCGATTTGAGAGGGGTTAATCTGCAAAGCAGCTGAGAGTGGACTAACACTAACCTCTGGGTAGCCTCCAACGTCGTGTACATCAATTCCAAGTAGATGTCCAAGTCCGTGTGGCATAAATATTGCACCCAGATGAACCTTCACCATGTCATCTACATTGCCTTTCAGAATGCCAATTTTAGTCAACTCCTCCAGATGGACTCTGTCAGCCAGACGGTGCATATCAGGCCAGGCGACCCCTTAGAGAGCAGAAACAAGCCGAATTAACTATTGCTAAAATGTTTTAGAGGCAACTTGCAAAAACCAGATATAACACATGCACCCTTTGTTTATATAGAAAAGAGCAACTACATTAGCACAAAAATACTTTAAACAAGAAAAAATTATGTTAACGTGCATGTAAAGCACCACAAACTACAAAGTAGTAAACCACCACCACCACCTTCTAATCCAAAGAAATCCACAAGAAATAGTTAAGACATCTCAGGATGTCTACGCAGATGCAAATATATCAGCGAGCTTTCTCAAACGCTGTCAACTGTAAAATGCAATTATTTAAAACAGAGAGTAAAAAACGTTGCTATCCTGTTATTTTCAATAATGATCACACTCATTTAGAACATGTGAGACGGACAGCGCTTTTCTACGTACGCAGAAGATTTAAAGCCCACATCCTTCTGGCAAAGATGCTCTCCAGAAATTAATGATTCCCTTGTGTTAATGGGCTGTGTGAAACACAAGTTCTCTAATACGCGCACTGAAACAGCATTACAAAATCCTGTTGGTTGACTAAAGACAGAGTGCCAGGATACATTAGATTTCTATTATTTTGGTATAGGATACTATTTTGTTTGACAAACTGCTGGGGGGAGGAGGGAGGAAGAAAGCAGCTCTTTTGTTACTAACACAGTGCTGTCTTAATTAGTTCACCATGGCTTTGAGTCATCAACAGAGCAGTTGCAGAGTCAAGGCAACTAGGGCTAAGGTACAGTGGAAGAACATTTTCCTTGTTCAACTTTGGCATGATTAAACAAACAAAAAATGAACACTTTTGAAGGCTAAACCCCCACCAAGTTCCATTTGCTCTAATCCAGTTAAACACTCAGCTCTAGGGTCTTGTGAACATTAATGTCATATCACAATTAAAATAGCACTCTCTGCTGAAAGCACTGAGGCTTCAAAGGCTGAAATAAAACCATCCTATGAGAGTGCTTCAATAAAATTCAGTTGTCTTACATGGCTCTGATAGAAAGGTCAGAAATAAACTGAAGAGCAAGCAGCTTCTGCATTCCACACACCATCCACACAGAAACTGATGCATCTTTATGCTCTCATTAGCACTGGGAATCGGTGCAGTCTGTAAGTTGGTTAACAAGCAGTCTCCTATTCCCCATCAGATTACTCAGGGATCAAACTCTTCAGCTCGCTGTATGTGTGCAGCTGCAGAAGCACCTCCTTCCCCAAGCTAGACTACAAGGCAGACGTGTGCAGCACAACACGTTGGGCAATCTCTTGGTTGTTGTTTCCTCATAAAAGCCAACAGTTCCCAAGCAAGTGATGCTCACCCACAAAATGTGTGCTGTCCTCCTGTTCAAAGTGTGCTAGTCTCTGTTTTTACTTCTTTAAAAAGGAATTTCGATTTTTTTCCTTCGGTAAGAATTAATAAAACTATAGTCAGTTGTCCAATTGTTTTCAACATAATTATATTTTGCAATAATTCATCCTTTTATATTTTTGAAAGTCGATCGTATTGCAATTTTCAGCTCTCTAGATTAGCTTATGCTTCACAGGAACACCACAGTAGACTCCAGCTTACTGCACGCTAAATTGAAACCATTACAGTCTATCACATTGATATGATGGATATAAAGCTGGAAGTATTAATGAACCACAGTTGCTTTTTGTTTATGCTGTAGAAATACAGAATGGCTGTATGTATCTCCCCGCTCAGACTCCCCACTTTGCAGTCAACTCTTAAGTGCTCTGAAAGTCTTTCATATTCTTTCTTGGATGCTAGATGTCCTTTTGAGATCTCTCAGCTGAGTATTACTACAAGTCTTCTATTTTCATCCGCATGACTGCAAAGCCAGACTAACGTCTGACCCTGGTCAACTATTTGAATCCTCATCCTCTCTTGTTATAAATGAAGGCTAGAACTTGGTTGCTGTAAGACAAAACACAACCATAACCCGGATGCTCTGAATCAACTGAAGATGAGGTGCCTGAGAGAACTGAAGACGAGGTGCCTGTTGCTTGCAGTACAACTTCGCTCTACAGCTATTCATCTCAATCCAAACCCACAGACTGCTTAAAGAGATACAACAACCTCTATCAAACTAAGGAAGAGATACAAACTGAGAAAGGTTAAACTGATCAGAAATAAAATCACCAGATCCATATATCCACTGGACTGCAGACACTTAACAGAGCAAATGAGTGACTGCCCTAACTGAAAAGATTGCTGTGGCTGTAAATCCTGAATATTCCTGGGCACTGAGTAAATCCATTAGAGCCTCTTCTTCCCTTGCCTTTAATTTTTTTCTCGTGGTGTCATTGAGAAAAAACATGACTATTTCCCCTCTCCTCCTCCCACCCAGCACTGTGCATTTTCCATCTGTTTTGGTTTTTATTCATCTCATCTATGTCAGTTTTTATTCATCTTATCTGTTTCATTAGTGACTGAGGACAACAAAAAGCTTCACTGAGAAATAAATAATGAGGCTGGATGGAAAATCTGCAGCTTTGGGCTCCCTCTTGGAACTTGGAACAGTGCTTCAGACACAGCCCAGCAAAATTACTCTGGACCGCTCTTTTATCATCTAGCTGGTGCCATCGGTTTTGTTACAGATGGGTTCAGCTCCAGCTCTCTCATGCATGCTGCAGAAGCTACAGACCGCACTGGGACAGTTCTGGTTAGAGGGAAATAAAGATACTGCAGCGGGGCCCTGCTAAACAGTACAAATCTTTTTGTACAAGTAGCAGTCAGTAAAGAAAACCTTTTTCATGAATCACCTTTTCTACTCTATTGTCTGGCTTCACATTTTATTCTACAATGGTACAACAAAATACGAGAATATTTTTGAGCTGACTAGAGACAGGGATCTAAGTGCAGTGACATTACTGGTCTACACTTAAAAAAAAAGAGTGATATCCTTCTCTTTTTTTCATGAGACAATTCCCACCACGATAGGAATAAATGGTAATAGAAAGCTACAGACAGATTTTCCCTTCCTTTTTCTAAAAAGGCAATTTGACAAAGAAAGCAGATCTAAATGCAAATCTCCAAACATTTTCTAGTAGCCTTATAACCCTAAAATTATTAACTTTGTTAAGAGAAAGAATTATTGTATGGTAATAAGGCAATTACTTTGAGGTACAGAACAAAATCTACTGTAGAAAAGGAAGCCATCCTACTTCAAGAAAAATCTTCGTCCATTGTACACACAAAGCACGTTTGAGTGTGGCATACATGTAATACATGGTAAACAGACATACACAGCTCTTCAAAATGAGCCTAAACCTGAAACTGTATTAGGTTTATCTGGCAATTAGATTCAGCATAATACAAACTTGGCCTGTCCAAACCCAGCTGTCTCTGGGACTAGCTGGCACGTCTGCACTCAGCTGGCATTTTGGTTATCTAGTTAAGCGTACCCGAAGAGAAAAAGCCCTGCTAATCTAATTTTCCTACACACATACTGAATTTCCAATAGTTGTGAAAAGCAGAGAAGGGTGGAAAAATTAAATACCACAGTTAACCCGAACAGGAAAGACACAAACATGATTTTTTTGGGTACTCTCCCATGTGTGCAATTCAACACGAATTCAGCTGCAAGAAAGACTGGCAGTGAGGGTATGTGAATCCCTGCGTTAAAGCACAGAGACACCTACACACTGCTCAAGTGTCTGTGAGGACAATTGTTTATGGATAACTTCAGCATATTAAAAGAAAGACAATTTATCAAGAAGCCTTCGCGCGGGCAGACAGGAAATAATCTGCCCAACACGTCAGCATCTGCAGGTGTGAACAAAACCCACTAGCTAAACTACACGGGATGAGTAGCATTTTGTACCAAGAACCTTTAAATCATGGAGGTTGCTTGATGTTCGGGCACTTATGGTTTTTGGATTAACAGTAGCCCACTGGAGAAGCTCCATTACCTGCTGTCAAACACCCCATTGGCATCATTGTAGTGAGAAAAAGCAGTTAAAAACCAGCTACAAACCCCGACTCCACAACTACCACCAAGTGGCTCAAACTTCACTTAAATGAGTTACAGCGATGGCTGACTCTCTTGCAACAGCAGCCTGCACTAACAGGTCACTCACTAGGACTATTTATATTAGTCAGGACTATTATTTTCCAGCTTTGGTGAAGTTTATCACAGTTGCAGATGTGTTTTCTGTGTAAAAAGGCTTATCATGGGCGCAGATATGCTTTTTGTGTAAAAAAGGTTAGTTCCATTATTATCTTTAAGCCAATGTATAAACCAATTATGGTCCACTGACAGATGAGGTTTAGAAAGCCAGACTGGAGGGTCCTTGGACTTTGACAGCTTGTACCAAAATGAGTCTGCACGCAGGAAAATCTGCTGATGATGTGTCTGCTGCATTCTTAATTCTCTGCCAAACGAGATACTGGGTAATACAGGTCACTGAACCAGTGACTGGCTCCCCAGGAAAGCTCAGTAACCAAGGTTCATTAGGCTGCTATTTGTTACCTGCCAGGTAGCTTGTGCTTGGACAAGAAGCCAGGACAAAAAGCACCTTTTACAGCATCCAAAGCATTTGAGATCCCTTGAGGTAGAGTAAATGAAATACACAGCAATGACCAGAGTGTGGATAGGTACTTCCTATAACGAAACGTGACAGACCATGGACTAATTAAACAACACATAACTATTGAGGCTATTAGTTTCCAGACACCATGCAAACAGTCCAGCAGAGGTCTGCAGATGTACTTAAAAAACAGCAAATACATTGCTAACTAAAAGGTCTTAAAAAAAGTAATTCCCACCAACCTTAATGTATCTGATATTTTAGATACCACTGTGACAGAAAAGAGGATAAAATAAGTCTTGTTTTACTTCCTCACCAAATTTCAGATAAAACATCGTATTTTAGGTACTCAAGTAGCACATAAGGATCTCATGTGAGGATTCAAAGAGGAATATGTGACCTCTTTGATTATGCCACTGATAACAAACATTTTTGTTGCCCACCAAAAACCAGAAGTCCTTCTAGTGAAACCAGAAATCAAAAGCACTCGTATCTTTGAACAAACACCCCATAACTTTTTAAACAGTGGAATTAAAAAGATGAGTTGTTGTAGCACACCACATTATAATCTGTTCCTCACTTGCTGTTAACTCACTGATAACTTTCATTCCAGTGACTATTTTCTGATGTTTTATTAGAAGCTATTTGAGAACATAAAGTCAAAACAGCATTCAAACTTAATTTAGGATTACTGTGTGGTATTTAGCCACTTTGGTCAGAAAGTGCTCTGAAAAGGCCTAACAGGATTTTTTTGGCTGCTACTTGGGTACTTTGTGGTCGTAATGTGACAATGATTAAACCACAAATGATTTAGCAGGGTTTTGTTGTTGTTGTAGGGTGGGTTCTTTGTGCCAGAACAGATGTCACAATCTTACCAAAAGAATAAAGTAAAATAAAATAGCATGGCAAGGTTGTAATAACTTCTCCCCAAATTGTGCTAAGGTTAAGTTGCATTGAATTTCCAAGAGCCCACAGACAAGGGCAAAAGGCCCAACGTCCCGTGGCCACTGAAGTGCAGCAATCCACTGGAACAGATTAAAACCTGACAACACACAGGGTCCGTATCAGCCATAAAACAATAGGTCCTCAAAACCCCCAATCAAGCCCAGTTTCAAAAATAAACCAAAGCATCATTGAAATACTAAACCCTATTATTTATTTCCTCTTTGCTTGGGTGGTAGAGAAGAATTTGTTGTATTTCTGATTTTCACGCTTTCATTTTGGCCCCCCAGAACACTCAGCAGTTGCTCAGCTCTCGAGCTTGGTTTCTTGCAGCAGCAAAGGTAACTCTGCAGTGGGGCAAGCAATCAGAGAAGAAACACAAGTGCTGCACTCAAACACTGACAACGTGTGGATGGCAGCGAAGCTGTGTGAAGCTTCACATACCCGCAAGCCTGCCAGCGACAGATGGCTGCATGGATCAGGAACTTCAGGTTCCTTCAGTGTTCCTTCAGTGGTGGCAGGGTTGCAGCTCCTGCCATGTGACAAGAAGAGCCTGCTAGCAGTGGGAATTACCTGTGACAAACCAAGATGACTTTCCATTGCCTCTGCTTCAAAAGGCTGAATAGCACCATGCTACTCATACGCATCATACTACTTTTGCATCAGTACAATGGAGGTTTGAATCACAGAATCATCAGGGATTGGAAGGGACCTCGAAAGATCATCTAGTCCAATCCCCCTGCCACAGCAGGATCACCTAGAGTCTAGAGCAAGTTGCACAGGAACACATGCAGGCAGGTTGAAGTGGTAAGCCCACCCTGCTGTACTAAACACTGCACCAGAGCACATCAGAGGCAACATCAACAATAGTCTGCCATGCTGAAACCTTTACAGTCATTTGAATACATGGAGATATGGAGCAAGAGGGGGCACTTGTTTCATGTCTGGAAACCTGCAGCACTGGGATGGAGTAGTGCTGGCAGGACTTTACTGCATGGTCCTTCCAAATAGGTGTATGTTAAAAAGAAGAAAAAGATAGGGAAGGAGGGAAGTGCTCAGAGAGACTGACCACAGTGCAGAAACTTAGCCATGTGGAAACTCTGAAGCTTAGAAAAGGCTCTGTTTAGATAAGATTCAGGGCAAACAGCATAATCTCTGTCTGGAAGTTTGCACTCTGACAGCTACAGCTGATGCAGTGACAAGATCGAAGGACTCATGAACTTTGTACTTCTACTCAGATGACATTGTACAACCAGTGCATTTCCTGAAAACCGAACTGGAAGAAAATCAGATCACATTGAACCTGTAAAAGCAGCTTATTCTCCCCAAAGTTACTGTTAACATCTGAATTGTGCAGTGTTACAACAGTACAACCTGTTAGCATGGGGAAAAGCTGATCTGAAAAAATAAGAAGCCTTAAACCAAGCCCCATTCACTAGATCAGTACAGAAAGGCTCAAAAACCTGCAGAAAATTTAGGTTCTAAGCCTATAAAGATTCCTAAACATATCTGCTTTCTACAAGTAGAACCTCTGTAGAACCATGGAAGCAGTGGAAAAACCCACACGTGCAGTCAGACTAGAAAGCAGCAGGCTTGGCCCATGACAGCTCCTGCAGACACAATTCAGAGAGCTCCACACAAGAGGGACTCCAGGGGAAAAGTCCCAACAGTCTTAAAGTGCCTGGTTTTTTACTCTTGGAAATAACTCTGTGTTATTTTAGTCTTCCTAGCGTTGCAGTGGTCACTGTAAGCATGGGTCAGCTTCTGTACATTAGTCACAAGCCGGGAAGAGCAGCTCCCAGAAGGTTTGCAGCCAGACTCGCAGTCTGGAATCTTGCATTTCAACAGATTGCTGCTGCTTGCACACAGCAACTGCAGGGTCTGCTGAACGTGACAAAAAATGCTGCCTTTTTCTCTCACCTCTTGCCATAGGTTACTGCTCTTCTGGGCAAGGTTAGGTTATGTGTCCAACAGTGAAAGCTCCAGAAATCAATGACACCACTTTTAAAAATACCTTGCAAGAATCAAGGACTGTCACTTGATGGTCAGTATCGTCTGTGCATCCTTCAGTTCCTCCAGCTTTTATCTCCTAAATAGTGGCTGATGCTTTAACTGTCTATACCGACACGAACAAAATTAACTCACCACCAAAAGCTGTACTGCCTTTCCTGGGTCAGTATTCAAAGGGAAACTCAGTTATGAAGATCAGTGCTAGCAAGAAAAACATGGCCAACTCCATTCAACAGAGAAGACAAAGAGCAGACTACAAGTAGCTTTCCAAAACATATATTGACAAGATTTACTTTCCAATCTGTCTTTAACACAATAACACATTCTTAACTGCAAGGGGGGGGGGGCAAAATAATACTGTGGTGTTGTTCAACAGGATTTGTGATATCCAGCACTGGTTACGACATGCCCTGAAAGCATTTGTTCTTCACACGAATTGGTATAAAATCTTCAACTTATGTCATTAATATTTTATTTCGGAGAATAATTGTTTTGCTCAAGATTTTACAGCAGATTGATAACGATCACCAGCACTTTCCTCTAAAATATGACAAGCTGAATGAGAGCAATTCATATGGACATTCTGAAATGATGCAAACTATAAAATAGATTGTGGTCCCACACCCTTCCCCATTGTGCTGTTGTCAAAAGGTCCAGTTTACAGTCCAATTTCTTTCTAAAAGTTGACCAAAATTAGCTACTGGTTTCCTACAGCGCAGCAGACAAGCATGTCCACATGATCTTCTGCTAAGTGCAAGTTCAGCCTACAAAACACCTAAACAACTTGCACACTAAAAAACCCCACTGCATGTGAATGAGAACCCCATACTTAACTCGGAGGGAATAAGTATTAGTAAAGTTACAATTATTTACATTAGGTGAAACAAAGTTTAATCCTAGATGCATACAATGACAATTACCCTAAAGCATAGTCAGAGCAGTAGCAAACAGAAAGAAATCTGAATTCTAAGTAAGTTACAGAACTGCCATGGTCCAAAAGAAGTGGCAGTGGTTGTAAGCTGGAACATAGGAGGTTCCACATAAATATCAGAAGGAACTTCTTCCCAGTGAGGGTGACAGAGCACTGGAACAGGCTGCCCAGGGGAGTTGGGGAGTCTCCTTCAGTGGAGACGTTTAAGACCTGTCTGGATGTGTTCCTGTGTGACTTGGTCTAGGTGATCCTCCTGTGTCAGGGGGACTGCACTAGATGATCTTTCAAGGTCCCTTCCAATCCCTAATGATTCTATGATAAGCTGCACATGTTGAATTTGCATATGTTCCTACGCACAACTCTGCTCAACTTTATAACAGAAACAGCTGCCACTAATATGATCTGCTATGTCAAATACCTTAGCCATTACTTTCCAATTAATGATTCTTTAATTATTTGGGTTATTCTAATCCCTTGTCTTAGTACTGTCCTACCTGAGCTAAATTCTCTACTGTTCTTGTTTTGTTGGAGACATGTTATTAGAACACTGAACATGGAATCAAACTGCTGCTGTGAACTCAATTCACAGTATTTTCTGTTGTATAAAACAGATTATTTATCAAATCAGTACTTGTTCATGATATCCTCTGAAGTGTTTCCCCGAAAGAACTGTGCCTTAATATTTAGGTACCAAAATGATTTCAGGAGTAGGCACCATCCAAATCTTAGGCTCTGCAGTACAAAAAAACCAGACCATTCATCCTCTGAAGTCCCTGGGCTTGTATCTACCTTCACAAGCTTTACTACCTGAATGTAGCAGCAAGCGACCCAGAAGGAAGCACAATAATGGAAAATAAAGTGGCTGCTTTGGTTTGTCCTTCTAACTGACAACATTCCTTGGTTGGATGCATGCAGGGAAAATATCTAAGGTGGGCCCTTCCAACTGACAACATTCCTTGGTTGGATGCATGCAGGGAAAATATCTAAGGTGGGCCCTTCCATTGTAGAAAGCGGTCAGGAAGCCACACCAAGGAACGGAAATGAAGAAAACAGAGGAGAGGTACAAAAAGTGGGCATGAGAATTTCCCACAGCAGCTCAACATCTGTGTGGTTACAACTGCCTGTAAAACAAAGAACAAGACCAGGTGGGATTAACTTGCATCCTGCACCTACAAACACACAAAGCCATATTTGGTCCTCTGCAGGCAAGGGTGATCCAGACAGAGGGGTAGCCAATGCTCAGACTCTAGGCATGACTGCAGCAACAGCCTAAGCACCTGGTTTAAGGCTGTGCATGGCAGGCAGCACACCATGATGTGTTTAAGTTTCACCCTAGTAAACACTCACAGACTTTTTCTCCTGGTCTTTAAAAGAAGCCTCAAACCTACAGAAGGGTCTAATGCCCTTCTCTGACTTGTTCCACACCTTACACATTTAGGCCTAAATTTACTGAACACAAGAAAGAAATAAGAGTGGATGAGATAGTGAAGATACCTTCAGATACCTATTCTCAACTGCAAAATTTAAGACTTGTCCTGGAGCAGGAAAAGAGCAGGGACCATCAGCTACAAAGAACTTTCTGTAGTCCAAGCCACACAGTTGCCAGCCTATGCTCACCGGCTGTTTGCTCCAACCATTTTCCCTCAGCGTCTTAACCTCCAAAAACTGTAGTCTTTTGGGAACTACTTACTTCTCTGCATTTATTCAGCACCTACAGGAAAAAGGGACTCACCCCTGACAGACTCTACAGATCAGCTGATATGCACATGATTAACAAAAAGATGTTTTCTTGGCTCGAGACATGGGTTAACCACTTTGTCTGAAATGATTTTTAATTGTTCTTGGTTTTGAATGGTTTTGAAATGTACTTGACTGTACTTTCTTGCTCCAAGATTATACGGCAATCCTGGCATCAATGAAATCTGCACTGGCTGACCTTTGATCCTGGGAGAAAGGATTTACGAGCTTAATAACCCCAAGTCTTTATATGAAACTTGAGTTCTGGGAAAGCTATAAATGGGCAAGGAATCTTCCAGCCCTAGTACAGAGAAGCCTCCATCTTTCATGATCAGATATTAGTCCTGGCATGGTGATTCCTTTCAAGACATTCCTCAACAGCATTTATCAGAAAAGCAAAGCCTGAACACCAGAGGCAACATGAGACTCACCATATAGTAAAATGCAGGACTTGAGAATAAGCATATACCCCGCAGCATGAGCTCCAACTTGGAGATATAAATCCTATAGGGAGATCCTCTAGTAATATCAGTGTCCAGAGGAGAAAAGCACTCACGTGGCACATAAACTGACTTGATGAACAACTTCTGTGCATATTTGGAACTATATTTTATTTTTAATTTATTCAAAACAAACAAACATCGATCAGCAGATAATTCCCAGCTGCACAGCTAATGCCTGAACGCAATTCCTGTTCAATGGGGACTGTGGCTGTACAAGCTTTTAACTCATAGAAATGTAGAGATAGAAAATTTGAGTGGCTTCCAACCTAACCTTACTCAATTGTTCCTTGGGAGCAGTTTGCTAGACAAAGAGATCTTTCTTACAAACTGGAATTAAGGACAATAGACCTTACTGATCGAGGTGTTTTAATTCTCACTCCCTCTCTCCCCAGATGCTAATGTCTGTAACTCAGAGACAGCAAAAAAGTTTTTTTCTGTGAGTTTTTTTGAACATATGAAGTTTTGCAGTGGTACCAGGAACGCTAAGCACATCAGGCTCCTTTCGTTCCCCTTCTCCTGTGACTCCGTTACTCTACAGCGAAATGAGGGAAGAATGTTTGGAGGTCCCAGTGTGCAATTGCAAAGGGACGAAAATGGAAAGTATGTGATTGCTCCATTATTTAGCTCATTAATCTTAAAGCCTCTGTTTATGATCTAGTACGCTAATCCAAAACAGCTTTAATTGTAAAGCTTAAAGAATTGCAATTTCTTCTCAACAGAGTAGCAGATTTAATATATTTGAGAAAATTCACTTCTGCAAAGAGGAATGGTACATAGAAACTTCTGTATGTAGAAACCATACTGTCCTTGTCAATGAGAAATTAAGTTTATAGAACTTTAATTACTGTTTAAATGCTGAAGATAAAATAGCAGAAATCCCTGAGAGGCTGGATGTGGTACAAACAGTTTTTCAAAACAGTAAAAAAGAAGCTACTTCACAGTAACTTCCCAAACACTACCAGGCTCATACGTATTCCTGACAGCAAAGCATAAAGAACAAAGCAGTGATCAAACTGGGTTAGGCATGAACGTGCTTCGTACACAGAAACTGAAGCACAGGATTCTCTGTTGGCTTGCAGTGTACGGCCTTCCCTGTTAGGAGCTATTGCTGAGCACACAGGCACTGGTTCTCACAAACACCTCTCTTTCTTACATCACTGACATTTTCATTTGCACCTTTTGGAGCATATTTTAGAGTCATGGAGTGATTTAGTTTCATAGAATCACAGAATCATTCAGGTTGGAAAATACCCTTGGGATCATCAAGTTCAACCATCAACCCTACTCTACAAGTTCACCCCTAAACCAGATCCCCCAACACTACATCTAAATGTCTTTTAAACTCATCCAGGGATGGTGACTCAACCACCACCCTGGGCAGCCCATTCCAGTGCCTGACTACTCTCTCCATGAAGAATTTTTTCCTGATGTCCAATCTAAACCTACTCTGTTGGAGCTTGAAGCCCTTCCCTCTGGTTCTTTTGCTAATTACCTGTGAGAAGAGACCAGCACCAACATCCCTCCAATGTCCTTTCAGATAGTCGTAGAGAGCAATGAGGTCTCCCCTAAGCCTCCTCTTCCTCAGACTAAACAGCCCCAACTCTTTCAATCTGTCATCATAAGAGACCAGGAGGGTATCTGGTCAAAACTCTAGCTTAGAGTAGGGATAACTTCAAAGCCAGACAATGTTTCTTCAACAAGTTGTGTTCTAGAAATTCCAGAGAAGGAATTTTAGCAAAACCAATTGTCCTCAAGTAGATTTGTACTAACAACAAAGAGCAAACAATATTGGTCTCCTAGGTGTAATTTATGACAAATGGTGGGTAATATTACATTAACACTGGACCAGACTCATGCGACTGGGATAAAGAATGGAGCGAGACATGACTTGGGAACATTGCAAATGTGCCCTTCCAAGTTCTCCAGATCTTTCCATTATCAACAGACATATCAAACTTGCTCACAAAAGGGTCTTAATCTACCCCTGCAGTTGAGGCTTTCACCTGCTACCATGACAGCTGTCCAACAGAGGTACTACAGACAGGAGAGCCGAGACCTCACGCCCCACCATTAGCCTATACAGCCTGATGCCTCCCAGTGTTGTGCTACGTAATACTTCTCTTTCCCATCATCACCGTTTGCTTTTCTAAGCCTGGGCAATTACAGGGGTGTGGGAAAGCTACACCAAGAGCAGTACTTTTATGGTTACAGCATCAAGGACTCCAGCGTTGGGCAATATCAGCTGGTGCTGTCTGTGCGAGCTTTCTTTGGACCCTCAGTGCTGACGTGTTACAGTCCAGTCCTTTAGTTACTTGACCATCCAGCCCCTTTAGATGGGATTTCAATAGCAGCAAGGCCTTGTTGATGATGCTGCCTTTTCAGTGCTACAATCAAGATTTTAAAACTGCACAGAGGTTTTCAGTGACACGGAAGGAACAGACCCAGTACTACGTTTTGTAATGTTGGGATCTGGCTGAACGAGAGAAGACCTAACGCAAGCAACACTGTAACATGTATTCATGCATTACTACAGGCAGGAGAATTCACACAGACCAAGAGTCCCACAAGTACCTCAGCCCAGTGGAAAAGCTTCCACCAGAGCAACCAAAGCTTTCTACCAACCACAAGATGCAAATCCATACAAGTCCCAAGTTCATTTAGTTCAAGGGGTCCCCTCTTTCCAGAAGACTAACTCCAAGGCAAGCACAGCTCCTGCTAGATCACTGAACTTCTCACATAGCCCCTCTCCCATCTGCTGCAAAGGCTGAAAGTGTGCCAGAAAAGACAGAAATGACAAAAAACCAAGGATGGCAAATAAATGTACCTGAATGTTACCACTGGGAGTTAGTGACAACTCTTGCCTCAGACTCCCTGCAGGTTGCTAGGCAACTTGCTTCAAACACCAGCTTTAAATTGTATTTATTTTACATTTGTTCATTAATAATTTTCTTCCATTTCACCAGTGTCTGGCTTGACAAACTGGAGTTTGATTTGCAGAAAGGATGGGCACTCACAGCTGTTACAGAGGTCAAAACAGCTGGGGTTTGAGCAAGAGCAATCTTCCACTCCCTTACAAAAACCCTTGTGTCTGATGAATTTCAGTCTTGGAATCCCAAATGAGTCAATAGCTTTCCTGTGAGCTTCTCCATCCTGTCAGTTAGCCTGCAGAAGGGGAAGAGCACTGCTGCACACTTCCACATCACTCAGATGAAGTGTAAGTGAACACAGTGCCTGCCAAGCACCTGTGTACCGTTATGATGAGCACTCGGAGAAAAACTGGTGGGGATGTTAGTATTTCTGTATCCAGGGCAGGTCTTGAACAGTAGGCAGTAAACAGCTCTGGGCCATGCATGGGACAAAAGGTTAAAATAAATTACTGAATAGGTGCTCATCAGCTCAGCTCTGCCTGCCATATGCATTGCACGAAGGCAGCAGCAGGAGAAACAATGGATGTATCTACAAGGAGATGTTTAATTCCAGTCATCCTTGGAGGTGAAATCTCCTGGGTTTCCCCAGGTATTGTTTTTTGGTTTACACAACGTAGTTTTGAAGTGTATAAACTGAATTAATTTCAGATGAAAATAGATGTGCTCCAGTAGGGCATCTGAAGGGCCTCTACCAATTTAGAAAATGTAATGAGATTAAAAAACCATGCGGAAGTGGGCAAATTAGCACACTAACTTTTTGAATACTCTAAGTCTGGGGGTTTTACAATTTCGCTCTTTTAAAACAATTATTTTTATAGAAAGACAAATTGTTTCTCAAAACTCCATGCAGAGAAAGAATTCAGTGATGCCTCAGGCACCAAAGGGAATAGAAGGGTCAATACTCTGCACATCCCTCCCTCTACATTAGTTCTGTGAAAGAGTACATTTAAGCAGGAAGGACTTGATGCAGTAAGAACTGCAGCTTTCCTTTCTGACAGTATGGATCACAAGCCTGACTTTGTTGGAAAAAGACAATTATCCCACTGCCACAGAAGTATGCCTTTTTGACTCTTCCACTTCGGCGACAAACATACGAGATGCATGCTCAGTCAAAACTGCCGCGTGCGCAAGACCGAGCATCTTCCTCCTCTTTTATTTTAAACAGAGCTAGTTTGTGGCAGGAGTTGTGATAACTGCACTGAACTTGGGCTATAATCCCACAGCGGGATCTTCACTTCCAGGACACACCATGTGGCTTGCAGAAGAAAGGCTGTTGTTTCAGCTGGAAGGTAGGGAGATCCATATAGGTGATTTGAGGTGTTTGCATGTTTCGACCACGCACACGATGCAGTCAGATGAATATCTTTCTACCATAAAATGTAGTGTTTTGGAGTGTCTTTTAAATCATGAAAACTGTGTAAGTAACTATAAACGAAATGCATGAGGAGGGCTATCATTTCTCTCAGAAAGGAACTTCACTCAAGAGGTAATTAGGTTTGTACGAGAGGCAAACTGAAAAAAAGAAGTGCAAGTCCCTGAACTTCACACATGCAACACATTTAAGGCTGCTGGCAAACGTGTGTCCTTCCACAAACAGTTATGTAACCTCGTATTTGGTTAGTGGCTCTCCCTAAAGTACGCACTGCCTATCTTGCGACGAGAAAGACCCCAGGAATCATTAACTTTCTGAAGACAACAACTATACGTCCCCTGTGACCCTCTGCCACAAGGCATCAGCAGGCCCCAGCTCTTTCAGAAATTCTGATTAAAACATGATGGGTCTTATATTCAGTGCCTCTAAACCTGCAAGCTTTTCTGTCTCCTTCTTCAGAGACCCTTAAGTATTAACTTTCTATCAGAGACCCTTGAGAGCTGGATTCACATCATCCGTTGTGTGACAGCACCTGGCTCCCCCAGGAGCGGCTCCTGTAGTCAATAAGCCAACAAATTAGGTTTGTTCACCAAGACAAAGGAGGCTGCAGCATCTCCCAAAGAAGCAGCTTTCTCTGCGAGACAGTAACAAAACACTCAGTTTCCATTTACCCTTTTGAGGTTTCTCAGCAGCCTGAGAACTATGGGACACTGACCATGCTACTAAGGGTCAGTGTTTCTGTTTCTTCTTTTTCTACAGTGGAATTCCAGGAGATGCTATGCCCCTTTTGACTAGGAGTCCTACAGCAGATGATGTGGCAGTTCAATCTGTGGCAGTGCTCAGGTAAAACATGGCCAACAGATTTGGTGGAAGGCACAAAATGTCTTATTTCTTGTGTCCCCTTTAGTAAGAAAAGGGGTGTGACTGGAAACAAAATTAGTTAACTACTTGAATAATATCTGATTTTTAAAATTATTAAAAAACATTAAAACATAATGAATGTAAAAGAGTCTCTCAGGCCAACTCAACGATTCAGTTTGAAACGTCACTAGAACACTGTAAATTACTTTCAGGCATTGTAAATACTTTTGTACCCACATAACTGTATATTTTCATTGTTTCATACCAATCTCAGTAGTAAAGAGTATGCGGCTTTGGGTGCACTTTGGAGACCTCATCGGAGGAAAATAATATTGTCAGATCTTTTTCATTGGTGGACAGAGGGGTAAAACCTGCATAAACCCCACGGTCCTAAACATCAGATAGTGAAAGGTTTTGCACATTGCAGGACTCCACCCAGACCTGTAGCTCAGCAGAATGCAAATGGTCCAGGTTGCATTTCACAGCAGACAGGGACCAAATGAATCAACCCAATGAACCAGAGTACAGAACACGGGGTTAACTTTCCTTCTGTAGCCCGAAAATGAACGAATACTGTCATACACATCAGCACTGCACTTGCACCATTCCTCTAAACAGGCAAGACAACTACAGTGCATGAGAATCACAGAATCACAGTACATCAGGGATTGGAAGGGACCTCAAAAGATCATCTAGTCCAACCCCCCTGCCACCACAGGATCACCTAGACCAAGTCCAGAAAAGTTCAGTCTCATCTTCTGCCAGGCGTTACGAACGATATCTCTGTCTGTGAATCTCAAACTTCCAAGGCCAATAAAGGAGCCTACATTTCATAAATACTTAACATAGTAGGTGCTTATTTTGTGACACTGTACATCAAGCATTAACTAAACCAAGGAATTCTCCACCCTGAGTACAGCATCATATTAGCTTTTCAGTCCTCAAGGTTTTTCCACAAACTATTATCACAAAATACTGCATGGAAAGTTACATGAAATTAAAGGCGGCACTGAAACGCAAAGTAAACTATGAAGAGGGAGAGGAACCAGATTCTTCAGGGGAGAAACAGCCGATGACAGAGAAGGCACACAGTTATCAAAATGGCAAAGTATCCTAGTCTCATTTTGCAAATAAGCTTCAAGTGCTATTAATCCCTTTCAAGCTGCTCAAATGAACAGCACTACTGCCAGTTTGTGTAACAGGAAAATTATGTATGTCCTAGCTGGCAATTGAGAAAGCCCTTGCACTCCAGGCCCAGTGACTGAAAGCTAATGCAGTAAACTTCAAGGATAAGGGTGCTTTGTACATTAGGTCCATTTTTCTCAAAGCTGTTCTATTAGTAACACTGAGAAATGCTCAAGTACTGTGAAGTACCTTCAGCAGTGAAATCCTCACAATCACAGCAGCCATTAGCTCTAAAGTGTTATTTACTCTCCAGAAAGAAGACTCAGAGAAAAATAAGGTTTTTGTCAAGCCAGGCAGTTGTCTCAACTATGAAAAAGTAAACCTGGTGAACTGGCTTGCCCGCAATTTAAAGGCACACTGTACAGCACCCACCAGCCAGTGACTTCTGAAGCTTTTTAAAGCTGAGTCTCCTTCTCAAAGATGCACAACCCATCCTGTTTTTCAGCAGAAGACTTCTATTGAGCTTGCAAGCACAATACTCAAAATGCTTGAAAAACCCCAAAGTACAACACACATGTCCACTCAAACTCTCACTTTAGGCTTTGGTGTAAGTCTCCTGCAAAGACGGCTGCCAGTGTAAACACAGCAGAGTTAACAACTGGCACCACTAGACTTCAAAAAAAAGGTGAAAGATTAAAATAACTTTTAAATCTCATTAATAATTGTTTGTGTGTTCTTTCTTTAAAACTGTTTTATGGAAAACGCTGTGTGTTCTACCCTCTATCCTTCGTTAGGTGCTGTTTAAACATGGAAACTAATTGTGTTATCTAGTTTCTTTCCAACACTTTCCTAAAATCCAGACATAATTGTCCTGACAGCCTGAGTGCTGCCATCAAGCTTGACAACTCCTGCTGACACACAGGGATTTTTTTACCTGGCTTGACTTCTTTCATCACGGCCCGTGATGACTTCAGCACTGCTTCATAGATAGCCCTCTGGTCAGGAGTGAACTTTCCATTTGCAGGGAAGGTGCAGGTGATGTCGGAGCCATAGCAGTAGTACTCTCCTCCCATATCAAACAGGCTGAAAAGGAAGCAGAGGGGGAAGAAATAAAAAATTAATTCAAAAGGAACAGTAGGACAGGATCAGAGGATATTTCTCTTGCTCTGTGATTAAAAGTCATCAGCTGGCCATATAATCACCACTTGAACGGTGTTCCTGAGTAATATGAGATGACACTTCCTTAGACTCTCTTAGCAGAAGGGTCAATGCATTGCATATGGATTAAACAGATACCCTTATGGGCTGTGCTGGTCCTGGATGGAAACACTGAGAGAACACATGAATAAAGATAAAAGTACAAGAGGAATCCACTTCAAGCTCTTCAGTTCCAGTTTCTAGGACCTCTTAGAACAAAAAACATGATCTTTTTTTCTTTCCTGAGAAATGCTGGCACCACATGAAGGGTTTAACCACAAAACTTAACAGAGAAATGTTAATTAAATTAAGGCCTTTTATATCTAAGTGTCAACATGGATCTGATTGTTTAAATAAAGTGTCCCCAATAAAGGTTGACTGCTACTGTTCACAATACAAACCTTCTTTTCAGACAAACTCGCCTAACACGGATTAAAGAAACAAGGATTAAGGTAAGATTCAGCCAGAAAAGAACATTTAGTACAGCTCTCTGCATCAGAGGTAGAAGGAAAAAATAATTGCTTTCTTTCATGAGGACAAAAAACCTGGTTTGCTCCTTCAGAACCAGTTCTATACTATACAGGAATCAATGACTCACCACTGATTACTCAGCTGCCAGAAATCAATCCAGCAAGTTAGTCTCTGCATCCTTGGGAGAACCAGGTTAGACATTTGCAATACCACGCTTCTTGAGCTACCTGATAAGGCACTGCACTGGTTTCAACAGGCCCAACCATCAGCAAATAACTAAATAACCATTTGGACCAAACAGTACTTCAGCAAATAACCCCTCTAGTTCATCATACATTGATTACAAGAGGGCATGTTTTACATGGTGAGACTTCAGTCTGGACACACAGTAATTGGGTGACCTCCTGATTTCTTAGGTAAAGAATCAGAATTGAAACCTGCCAACGTAAGTCTTCTTCCAACCGTATCAAACAAGTGTACAAATGTCTGTCATCACAAGAAATGTCATTTGTCTTCACTGTGTTTGAAAACCAAGGAGTTTCCCTCCTCTTGCTTCTACAACAAGAAGTTGTGCTTCTGTAACACAAGCACAGAGTGAAGGACACTCCACTGGGGCACTTTCTCTGCCATAACCACAAGAGTTATTAAGGAAACTGTAGAGTGTAGCTCTGTTCCCAAGCAACATACGTGAGTAGGTAAAAAGAAACTACTGCAAGGTGCTACAGCACTGGGCTGCCGCTGAAAACAACAAACAAGTAAAGGAAGGCTATCAGGCTACAGATAAATAATTCAGCAGAGCTGGGACTCTTCTTGCTGTATTGCATACCCAGAGTCATGAAGATTTACTCTCAGAAATTAAAAAAACCCACCCTGCATGTTCCTCTGTGAACAAATCTCTGCACTAAGTCCTGCTGGAGTCAGACTCCCCAGACTGGGCAAGGTTCACCTGCAGAGAGACCTGCAGGACTGGAACTTCAGAACAAGCACGATGGTTTGCAGAAGCAGAACTGCACAAGGCTTAGAGCTACTGAAGCAAATGCCTTGAGAGAACACTGGAAAGAGCTGTACAGACGTTACGTACGTACACGCAGAGCTAAGATGAGCCCTATATACATTCCTGTAAATATAAAATATGTTGAAACAGAAAGTCGCTGATTAAACAGATACACAGCAGACAGCAAATGTCAGACCCAGGGTAAAAAAACCCCACAATTTCACACCAACACTATAAACCAGCCTAGACAAACCTCTAAATCAGAAACAACATCAACTGCCTAGGTTTTGATTTTGTGGTTATACTCTCTTCCAAAAATAACAACTGATACACAAAGACTCGAGTATACAGAGAACTAGTTTCAGCAACTAAGCATCACGTAAGAAGCTGCTACAGTTTGTACTGTGCCAACAAGATACAGGCTCCAGATTAGTTACAAACCTGCCAACCTATCCCAGACTGACCCCTTTCAAAATCACAAATCTTGTGGGATTTGCAGCAGTTTTGTGGCCTAATTCTATTGCATTTACAAGTGTAAGCGTCCATTCAGCCGGCTGACAGTAAATCTGTGACCAACAACTTACAAACTGCCTGTCCACGTCTTCTGGAATCTGTTTCCTATATTTAGAGATGTCATTAACTTCAAAATTATCAGCATTTTCTCAAACCTATTCGTCACTCAGTGATTGCTAGATGGTTTTTCAGGTTACTGGATGACCAGCTAAAGGGAAAAAAACAAACCACAAAGCAAACAATCACAAAGCTGGTGGTACACCAAAACCAGGCACACAAGCTAGGAAGCACCATTTGCTCAGGTTTCTTGGCTTCCAGACAAGAGGAAACATGAGGGAACGTGATCTTTCCAATTCCACCTCAGAGTACAACACACCATCCAGCCTGTACGCTTCAGTGAAACATCCACACCAAACTGCACCTTTGGGAGATCCTTTGGCTCTTACTGGGAATTCTCTTACAATTAACTTCAGTTGGGAACATACCCATTAGTTAAATTGTTACCCAAGACATGGAAATAGCCCAAATACTGTATCTGTCCTGAGGAAATAATGGGAGCGTGACAAGATCCCAGTTTCATATATCTGCTTGCCAGGCGAAATAAGTGGTGAAGCACATTTATGTGGAATGAGATGCACGTGAGCTACTATCTTCTACTGCTGATTGTCTACACACAGCTTCTAAAAGCAGGTTCCTTAACTCTTGGTTACTTAGAAAAAAAATCTATTTATGCTACGCTGAAATTAGACGGCAATTTCTAGTAAACTGCTAGTTAGAGAGATACTGCAAATGTATTTTCCTATATTCTGAACCGCATGTGGAACATTAACTGCCTGATAATGCAGTCTTACAAGGGTCAGGTGCAGAAACTGCTACGTAATATTATTTGGGGTCTTATCAAATCTAGCAGCATTCTAAAATTAAATGTACAAATGAAAATAGGCTTTATACGAATCTTGATCTGTGGCTTACCTTCTAAAAGCTGTTTAATGAAGAGTAGGCTATGCAACCATGTAAAAGAACTATCTCCAAACTAAGATATTGCCCTCATAGACACTTAAGTGCCACGTACCTAGTAGACTGTATACAAAACTGTCTGTTACAAAACTTCATTGTGAGTTCCATTTGTTGTGGAATGAAGAAAAAATGTATTTCAGAACAACCCTGTCCCCACTCCTTTTTCAGCAAGCAAGCAACTATTAATTGCTGAGTTCAATGAAGGCAGAGAGGGTGTGTGCGAGGGTGGCAGGTTCTTGAGGCATCATGAGTGAGAAGGCAACCAGAGGAGTTGTTGCTGGTCAGAGAGAGGTGTGTGGTTGTGTGTCAAAGTTTTCACTGATTTAGTTTGAAGGGGAACTCAACTTTCACTGCACAGCTCAATCTCTTTCAAACAATCTTGCTATGAAAACCCACCCGGCTTCATTTTGGGATGCAAAGTGCACGATGTATAGGGCAGAGTTATCAGTCAGAAGAGCTGAGCACTCTAAAAATTCCATGTTGCTACTTCAATTTGTTGTCTAGAATTAGTAAGAAGGTACACCACAAGTACAAGACGAATAGCAAAAATATTCCAAGCTCCTTTCTGGAAGCACAGGCAAAGCTCATCTAAGGAAGGTGTCAGTTCAGTATAATAAAATATATTTACAATTTCTCCACTCAAACATATTGCAAAATGTTATGTTATTAATGCTATTAACTAAAACTAAACCACGTGAAAATTGAGAAAAGTCAGATAACCTATCAGTTGCTCTACTGACTGCACGACTTGCTCACGTATCGTTAACATTATGTCAGCCAACCACACAAAAACCCTTCTGCATCAGTTTTAGAAGTCACCTTTAAAAATTACTGAGAGCATCTAATTCCTTCCACAGGGAAAAGGTCTGACACTGCAACTTAAAGCTATTTTGTTCATAGAATGGTACCAATCCAAAAAGAAGCTGAAGCACATGTCATATGCCACAGCCTTGCAGAAAGGATCGGCTGGACGTGCCCCTTCTTACAGGAGCTTCTCAGTCCTTCCCTGGCAAGGTCCCTGGTGCTGCTGGCAGCAGCCCTTGGGTGTCTGGATGAAATGGGGTTCTGCTGTCCACACAAGAACCCAGGACAGGAGTTTGGAGAAAACCCTGTTGATTTTAAAGTGAACACAGGCTGTAAGTCAGCACTGTAACATAAATGCTACATGACATAATGCACAAAACCTCTTTTCCCCCTCCTGTCCCTCTGAAACAATATGAATGAGTAAGACATGGCTGTGTTAATGCCATGGAATATTGGCACCAGAAAATGCAGATTTATGGTTAATTTCTTGGCTTTCAAGCCCAGAAAAAAAATACATATTTTGATATTGATTTCAGCTTTCTTAACCTCTGACTGTGAACCACCATGAAAACTTTGCTTAACACTTTAGATCTGAAAAGTGTGGACTATAAACAGCGACGGTTCTTTTCTTCATAAAGACTCTGTGTATCATTTAAAAAAAATAAAGCATCATCTTCCTCTGAGCATGTGTTTCACTTTTATGGGCTTGCTGACACTTTTATTGTCAAATAATTTGAAACTGCCAGGCAATGAAGAGAATTATAGCCAATATCACAATGGGAAGCAATACTTTATTTGGGATATCTGGGCCATGTGTACAAATCGTTACGATCCAACTGACGACCCAACCCAAAGACAAGCTCTTGCAGGCATTTCTCAGGAAGCCTACACCTCCTCCCATGAGCTAGCACGTAGAGTTGTCACCTTTCTGCTCTGCAGAGTTGCTCAGTCTGAACACTCAGAACTGGATCTCTTCACGATAGTTATAGAAAAAAATGATTCTTCTACAGTTGTTAACACGATAAAGTGATGATTGTGGTGAAACCCAAACAGATTTCCACCTAGTACAACAGAGCTAGCAGTGGGTTGTACTGAGTGTCACCTACCTGCAACCCACATCCTCAGCTTCTGTTCTCAGGACAAAACCTTCCCTTCCCCCCCCCCCCCCCAAGTGGGTTTACAAAACTAGCAATTAGAACACTGATATTGCCATATCTTACCCTGCCCTCCTCATACCTCAGGTTAAAGCTAAACAGGTATGAATACCAATACACTTTACTCAGCAACATTTACTGAGGTTTCAGGGTTTTGCATCATTATTAACCACTATACCAAGGAGCAGCCACACAGATGAAGAGGTGCCAACCCAGTCCTAGAGCTGCAGCAACAGAAGTACAGATAAGCTTCTCCTCTTACTGCAATAATGGCAAGTCATCTCCAGATGAAGATGTTATGCTGCTCCCTGTTCACAGAGAGTGCTCTGTGCTTTACACTTCATGCAGCAATTAAATCATAAAGTGTTCGTGCACTAACAAAGTCTGACCACTTGGTTAAACAGCACTAATACCATTTCAAGCTTAAGGGAACTAGGTATCTGCACTTCTATGAGATACATCATTGGAAACAGGCCAAGTGATGTGGAAATAGGGTGGTTTAATAGCAGACCACAAGAATGATTTACAGTAAATGATATCACAAGAAAGAAAATGGAGAGCTAAGTGACACACACTTTTTCTTCCACTTGCACCCTGACTAGCCAAGAGTTATCAATTAGGAAAGCAGCACCAAGTAAGATAACATCATAAACCCCAACAGAGAACTGGAACAAGATAAAGTCCTACCACGCTCATGAAGATTTTTGCTTTCTAAAAGCTGCCCTGCTGTGACCACTTTCCATCTGACATGTCCAGAAAGAGCTTATGCTGCCTCTGTCTTAAAGCCAGGCTTGGCTCACTGATTAAAGACCAGCTTTCTGCTCTCAGCAATTCTGGAGTCAACAAGCAACCCTAGAAAAATGCTAGAGAATATTCTGTAGAAGAAATAAGAGTTCTAAGTATTCACAAGAAAGCATCAAGTTTTTGTTTAAGCCTCCTGTTCCAAAGATCGTGTAGCCCACACAGGTCGTGCAGTTCCAGGCACAGAATGGCTACGTGACTCTTAGACAAGATTCGCAGAAGCATGTGGCCCCACATTTTGTGTGTTTGTCCACAGCCATGTCTTTTCACCTTGTCTACCCTCCTCTCCATGACTTTTCCATCTTTGCTCCTCTTATAGCACTGTCTCACTTAAGGCTTTCCCAGACTACTACAGATAATGGGAAGCTTGAATCTTCTCTCTCAGCCGATGACAAGATCCACCACTAAGCTGGGCTCAGATACGAAGAGGGTGAAAACAAGTAAACCCATCTGCACTGAATTTTGAAAGAAAGAGGACTTTCATTGTAGAGGCATACCTGTGTCTCTACAATCCCAGCCACAGGCTGCAGTAGCTGTGGCAGAAAGGCACAAATGTTTGAGCTGTGTGGATTAAAAACACCAAACAGAAGCCAAACAAACCCCATCTGACCTTCTGTGGGTATTCAAGCCCTGCACTGCCCAGGGTTCCCTCTCACTGCAACAGACACACAGAGACACTGGCTCCCTGGAGCAGGGTGGCAGCATGAGGCAGCAATGAGCATAGGTGGGGGTGCTTTGTGGAGGGAAGGGGGTGCCACGGGGAGGGAAGGGATGCCTCTGCTCTGCTGCTCTGAAGTTTCCTCAGCCAGGAACAGTGTGCAGGAGTGTCCTCTCTCACAACGATCTGAGCCAAGAGAAGAACTTAGAATCATAGAATCATTAGGGATTAGAAGGGACCTGGAAAGATAATCTAGTCCAATCCCCCTGCCACAGTCACACAGAATCATCACACAGAATCATCATGGCTGGAAAGGACCTCCAGGGTCATCGAGTCCAGCCGCTAGTTCTCCTAGTGTCCAACCGCTAGACCACATCCTTAAGCGCTGCATCCACTCATTCCTTAAACACCTCCAGGGATGGTGACACCACCACCTCCCCGGGCAATCCACTCCAACATCTAATCACCCTCTCAGTAAAGAATTTCTTTCTAACATCCAGTCTAAACCTCCTCTGATGCAACTTGAGGCCATTTCCCCTCGTCCTATCATCACTAATTGGAGAGAAGAGACCAACACCAGCCTTGCTACAACCTCCTTTAAGGTAGTTGTAGAGGGCAATAAGGTCCCCTCTCAGTCTTCTCTTCTCCAGACTAATAACCCCAGCTCCCTCAGCCTCTCCTCATAGGGCATGCCCTCCAGCCCCTTCACCAGCTTCGTTGCCCTTCTCTGGACTCGTTCCAGCACCTCAATGTCCTTCCTGTACTGTGGTGACCAAAACTGGACACAGTACTTGAGGTGCGGTCTCACAAGTGACGAGTACAGGGGCACAATCACCTTCCTGCTCCTACTGGTCACGCCGTTTCTGATACAGGCCAGGATGCCATTGACCTTCGTGAGTCCCACCTAGACTTCAGATCATTTACCTCATGGGATATAAAATCTCAATCTTATCAAAGTCATCAAATGAGCTGCACCTAAGAGTTGGATCAGCAAACACCCAGGTATTCTAGTAACCTTTTATGTGCTCTTCTCACACACAGGTTCAGAAGTACCTTGTTTACAGTACTTATATTGTTAAGATCAAATCTAAGACAACAGCTTTAAGCTTCTGCACTAAATAAACCAATTTCCATGATCAAGTATAACTGCTCTTCCACCCCAGGAAGTTTGCATTAATGCCTTCTTAAAAACGTCACGTTTGCCAGAGCAAGGGGACAGAAGATATTTGAATGGCTAGTTCACAACTAAATTCCTTCCTGTGTGCCATCTCCTACTGTTTCTGCTAAATGTCTCTCGTGCAGATGTGCTGCACACTAAGGAGCTGGTAACACCAAGCTGGAATTACTGGGTTAAGAGAAGGTGGCAGCAATGGAGGCTTCACAAGATAAAGAAAGTGTCAGCACTGCTGATTTAACAGCTCTGCTGGACCCATGCAGGCTATATGCCAGAGATCAGAAGACGTTTCGGGTGAAGTTCTGACAAAGAGGTACCTGTCAGACTTGTCTTTTTGCTGAATAGGTGATGTTTTCCCCCCTGGCTTTATTTTCCTAATTATTATCCATTTTTAATTGGCATATTTAATAGCACTACTCTCTTCAGCAGAGACAACTCTTCACTGAACATTCAGCCTAGCAGAGATGGTTGCAAACCCCAACTTTTGGCCAGTTTCCATCCATTAGAAGTCTCCCATTGGAAAGGTGGCATCTGGGGCACTCACAGCTCTGGTTGACCCAGCTGCAGGGAAGAGAGAAGCCTGCATGGGTAGCTAGCTAAGTACTTCCCTATCAAATGGAAAACGCAAAGCTCATTAGCTTCTTTCAGAATGTGAGATACCAACACAGGGTAACACCACCACAGATGCATTTTCAGTTCACGAAGATCTTTGCAGTTAATGAAACCACTTCACTTCTAGATGTCTATTGGGAAGTGGAAGGTACCCAGTGAAAGTGAACCGTACAAGCCCAGTACTTCTTATGCAGGCCACCATTCTTTGGTGCTGACGTTTGAATTTGAAAGTCAGCTTCCAGCAACTGTTTTTGGACACTCTGACCTGTGTCTCCCAGCCTGGACAACCAACCAGGAGAGGCCAGAAAAGCAGGTGAAATGTCAGACCTTAGTTATAGATTTTCACTGTCAATACTGTTGAGTTTTCCTACGCGTGTATGTGTGCTCTCACTCACACGTGTGTCTATGTAACTAAAAGTCTAAAACTTCTGATTTTTTTCCATAGTGAAAACTGGGCCAGTGCACAATGGCACAGGCTCATTTCATTTTGTAGACACCCAGTAGTTGTTCTTAGGGTTCCTCACAGAGTCTCCAAATTACCGGGTCTCAAATAGGATCCACCAGACAGGTGTTTTCAGAGTACTCTACAGAAGATGGCAACTGAATGCAAAAGAACAGACGAGACAGTTGCTAGCCCTTTTGTGGACGAGTTCCAATGTTCAAAGCAGGTTCTCAGTAATGAAGAACCAGTATTTCAGAAACAGAAGCTGCCCATTCCCTAGCCAAGCAAGCTATTCGGCCCATAAGAACATTCTTTTCCTTTTCAGAAGAAACACTGACCCTTCACCTAAGCCAAAAGTCCAACTGAAATCAGGAGTATTCTTGCCATAAGGACCTAAATTGGCTCAGCCTAGACTTGGAGCACTATTATACCAGAAGGACTTCTTCTGAGGCCCCAGCTCTTCAAGACTGTGTTCTCACCATGGGATAACAAGTGGTTCTCTGAAGAGACACAAGAGAAGACTGAGTGATGCCTTGACCACAGGAACTGGGAATGACATCTCATTCAGGGTGGGCACACAAAGGGTGCGCTGGAGATTAACTGGACCTTTCCTCTAAGCCATACAGTGGTTTAAAAGCCAGACAGACTCCCTCTAAGTCCACAATTTGACCTGTACAACAGAGTTCCCCACAGCAAGAGCCGGGTGAAAAAACTGAGTATTGAAAACCAGCCAAGATAAGCAACACCCATCAAGAGTACTTCTACCATACTTCATGTGTATCTGCATTAAGAGAGAAAACCATAAAAGTGGATTACACCAAGTACGTAAATTATGAATATTAGATCAACAGCCAGGAAAAAGATACCAGGTTTTACCCTCCTCTTTTTAAAGGTATGAGCACTCTGGTAAAGCAGTCCAATAGCAGCAAAGCAACTTCATGGCCTCGGATTTCTTCGGATGACCCTGGGACTGCTAAGCTAAACCTGTTGGCAGATATAACTCACCTACAGGTGGCAACATGACATTTCACATACACTATAGAGAGCATAAATTCTGAGCCAGAACATAGCACTTAAAGAAAAGGTAAAATTTGTTCCAGCAAACACACCAGTAATACTTAGCGAGCTCTGCTGTGGTTAAAAGGCTTATACATTCCTGAGAGGAGGCAACCTCAAAGCCAGAATTAACCAGTACTGACAGAACACATTCAATTACAGCAAAATTGCTGTTAATTCTAGCAAATATATTTCTTTATTTTTAATCAAATTAAATTTTTCTAGATTAGCATAAAATTAATACAGTCTATAGGTATAACCAAAGGAAAAAATAGCAGCAGTTGATGAAAACAGTAAATACTAATCAAACCAGAGGAATCAAGCCAAATGAATTATTATCCAAATGGATAGCCAGTTGATTTTGCAACCGACCAGTTAAGTAGTGGCAATGTACTTTGTGTTATTATTAGAAACAGAACCATAACTAACAACAAGTTGCTTCAAAACTGCAGACTGAAAGGTTAAAGCTAACCACCATTTTTGCATATTGTTTCAGCACCAGACTTCGAAATGCATAAAAAAGCACAAGGCCAAATGAAAATACTAGTCTCAGCCACATAAAACAGTTGAGCATTTACATCTGACACATTAATATCCTGGGCTCTTAAAAACACTGCTTTCAAGAAGTAATAAATACAGTATTTTGTTCCGTAGGATAGATTGTTTTAATAGCAGGCAACGAAGTACTTGGGGTGGAAGAGGGAGGACTTCTATTACTTGACGCAAAAATCACTGGCCAGTTCCTGCTTTTTTAATGCAACATTGCCCCCACCTGGACAGAGGAATTTTGGCTTGCAGCTTGGCATCAGTCCCGCAGCACTTCATGAAAAAGAAGAGCTTGGAAAAGAGTCGCTGCAAACTTACATCACCTTTGCTACTGGACCTTTTCCAAGCTCACCTAAGCCTTCTGGATGGCTTATTGAAAGGCTTCTTGATATTTTCCAAAATAAATTACAGCTGCTGAGTACTCATCCAAATGTTTTTCTAATACACCCTTACTCGTTCCTGCAAAAGAACAGCACAATTCCTACAAATAATTCCGTATAATGAGATGATAAATATGTTGATACAGTCTCAATGCAAAATGTAAATGGCAGATTGTGGGCGCATATAAAAGACAAATGCATATGGCTTATACAGACCCCCTGATTGTAGAAAATCACATACTACACTTTTGGATCAAAGAAGTAAAATTAGCAACGTACCTCCTTTGTTACCTAACAGAAGGCAGAGCCTTAATGAATAACCATGAACCACAGAATCCAACAAGTTTTTGAAGTAGATTCATAGAATCATTAGGGATTGGAAGGGACCTCGAAAGATCGTCCTGCCACAGCAGGATCACCTAGACCAAGTCACACAGGAACACATCCAGGCGGGCCTTGAACATCTCCAATGAAGGAGACCACACAACCTCCCTGGGCAGCCTATTCCAGTGCTCCGTCACCCTCACTGAGAAGTTCCTTCTCATATTTATATGGAACCTCCTATGTTCCATATAAATATGTTTCTTTTGCAAGAATCTGCACACACACACACACACACACACACCCCCCCTTGCAGTGACAAGCTACCAGGATTATTGAGAAGAGTCCTTTGCCTCTTTTGAGTAATTAAAAAGTAAAAAGCCCCAAAAACACAGCATCTTCACCCTTTTGCAACTACCTGTAGTTGCAGTCAAGAGAACTCCTATGTGCAAAGTGTCTGGAACAAAAGCTTATGGACAGAAGGTAAACAGGGTCTTTTGAAAGAGACACAAGTTAGAATAGCAAAAAAAATTATTAACGGATACGTGCAAGTCACAAATGGAGGGAAACAAAGCATAAAGCAACTTCACTGGTGCACACATTGTACAAATAAAGGCGGTGCTCCTAGAAGGCCACGAGTACCAAACGTTACCAGCACTGAAACTGGGAAGTCACCATCTCCTTCCAGCGAGCACTTATTTTAGTGTCCTCTGGTGTCAATATTACTCTGACACTTTAAATTTGCATTAGAATATTAACAAACAGAAACAACAATATTCCTCAGAGCTACATTATTCTGATAAAGTCTTTTTGCAACCCTAGACTGCTTTCCACATCCCAAACTCCATCACTTCTCTAAGAACGTAACAGTATCTTTTAATACAGCCAAGATGTACCAAAACCCTTAACACAGGTTTAACACTGTACTTTTATGAGGGGATGTGTTTGATTTTATGACACTAACCAATTAATTTTCCTAGTGCTTAAACTCTGGTACCTAAATGCAGTAAAACTATTTGCAGGTAAAACTTTACTACCATCACCAGCAGGTTGTGGAAACAGCAGTGAGCTTTTGTGGCAGGACACGACCCGCTCCACTAAGGATCCTGCACTCTTCCCAACGTTTTAAATGACATCAGTAAGCTTAAATCTGAGTGTTAAAAGAAACAGCCAAATAAAATGAAAGATATCTGAAGGTCTCACCTGCTTCCTTTTAAACTTCTAAAGTTAAGTTTTATTTTAGAAATAATAGATAGTCCTACTGTGAACACAAGGTTAATGGTCTATGCCTGAGCTCTGCTGTACTTCACAAGCAGGTGATGCTGTACTTTCCTTATTTCTGCTTTTACTCAAGCCCTCTTAATAAATTATACTCTGGTCCTCACTCCAGGGGGGACTGCTAATTGCCAGTGCTGTAACAAGCCCAGATCTGCAGGGGGACACACCAAAGTGTCCATCTTCCTCGAGGTGTGCGGAGCAGATACGGCACAGCCTTGGGGGTCTGCTGGCCGAAGTGCTCTGAGCAGGGACCTGCCAATGCACAGGGGAAAGAAGACCCTGCCATGTATCCAGCAGACCTTCGTTAACATCGTGACTTGGAATGAAGTTTCAAAATTATAAAAATGCTGAGTGCTTCAGCAAAATAGACAATTATTTTCAGTATTTTGCAAAGCCAGAAGGGACCAAATAACCCCCAAAATGTCATCAAGTGCTTGAAGGTCAGTGAACCTGACAATAAGCATTGCTCACGAAGTGCTGAATTTTCATTGAGACACATTTGTCAGACATCATCAGAAGACCAAGACCTGCAATGCATGACACCTGCAGAAAATATCTCAGGTACCATCTGCATCTATTTCAGTGACATCTAGGGTCAAGCGTATTTTATCACATTTCTATTACTTAAGCATGAGCTTCATTATGAGGAATCAATCTTTATTTTAAGATCATAGAAGCATTTTCTATTTGTCAAACATTGCAGGAGCCCTGCTGATCAACCACAATAAAAGAATCGACTCCCAACTTGTCTTTGGCACGCAGCGATGCCAAGTATCCACAAAGGCAGGCTGCACAAACTGCTAGGCAGCAAATTGGACACAATAGAACTACCTTCTCAAAATCAGAATGTAAAATACACACTTCAGGTTTCAGCATCTCCAGTGGTTCTTAAAACAAACCACTAACCCACAAAGGTGAGACAACACTATTTGCCTTGCCCCAGGCTTCCTCTGCTGTACCCTATCTATTCTGATGGCCAGTTTTCTCCTTCCCTGACAGCCACGGTGAGGCTCCACACTGCTGCAACAGCAGGGCAGGGGCAGAAGACAGAAGGGATGACCCTCGGGGATTTGCTTCCTTCATTTATAAGAAAGCAGATGCTTTCATTTATTCAGAAGGTAGATGCTGATTTGTTGAGACTTGTTGAAGGCAAAGTCATAACTTCCAGCCAAAGTCAGAGATGATTTGAGGAGAGCTGAAACCAGAGGGTGCCATCTCCCAGGAGGGCTCTTTAACCTCTGAAAAAAATCTTTTTCCCCAGAGCAAACAAAAGCAAAATATCTGCAAAAGAAAAGAACACGCAACGCTTGCCCAGGAAGAAGAATAATGCATGGGATGCTATTCGATGGAGAGGAGCCCCAGGTCTTCATCTGCTCTTGAATTTTGCATGTGGGAGACAGATTTCTGCTCCTTCAATTTATCTGGATTTTTTTTTTCCATTTTGAGTAGCAGCTTTTAATGTCATTCTACTCTTCACCAAACTTAGAAAGATGCAGTCTGGGTAGGCAAAGACTGTGGGGGCTGGGAAGGTGGGTCAAAAAACCACTGGAAAACGTGGTTTGGTTACTTTCTAGCTTTGACCTTGATGGAGGCCTCTCGTCTACATGGCATGAGACTGCAAACTACAACAATCACTTCTGCTTGTGAGTAGACTTTTCATGTTACAAGACACTGGCCTGGCCGTACGTCATCACTACGAGCAACAACCCGGAGAAGATTGTGTTCAAAGGTAGTGGAGTGCCCGGATTCACACTTCACCACGGTGGCCAGCCCACCCATCTATCTGCATGATCATATTGACCATAGAGACAACAGACTTGCCCAGGAGAAATGTTAGTTTTAGAGCACATTGATCACACTGTTCAGATGTCACAGGACATTATGTTTTAGAACAAAACACTGACTCGCTGTTACTGCAGTATTTACTTACAAAGAGTATCGGTGAAGCGCGCGTATTTATTGAACACCTAAACTCACCCAAAACCATCAATTTCTACATCAGCCATGCTGCTTTGTGTTAGTTATCCATTTTGGTTTTAATACTTAAAAATAGACCAAAACCGACAGCCCCGCTTAGCAATACAGTCTGTATTAACATGAGAGGTATCTTTACAGCCTTTGCCTTGTGCTGAGATCTTCTGGCACAGAAACCATACCTGTAAAAATGTGGATTACAAGGCAGTAGCTGAGATGTAACTCCATATCAGTTTCTTACAAAAGCAATCAACTCATTTGATATAGATTAATTTTCAAAAGTGAAGGTCATAAAACCAGGCTGTTCTGAAGCTAAAGCAGTTTTTTTAAAGAAGGAGCAGGAATAAGTCTTGAAAAAGAAAAGGCAGCAGCAGCACAGGCATTTTTGCTGATGATCTGTTGATACCACCAAATCCTTGTAATTCATATCCTTAAACGAGCAAACAAAGCTCACACTTGAGTGTTTCAAAGCAGCGAAGCATTAGTCTTCCAAATGTATTTTTCCTAATGCTCATGTGTTTTGTTGACTTATACACTCGCTGCACTGCTCTGCTTCATACATAAAACACCTGAGCAGCACATTTCTTCTAAACTATGGAGCGCTAGTCATATCCGCTCAATAAAGTTAAGAGAAAGGCACGAAATTCTACTGAATAATTTAATAAAAATCAGACCAAGTACCCAATCTTTCAATTCTATTACATAGAAGTATAGGAATCGTTAAATGAAATTTATACCAAAACGCTGGCAGAAGCAGATATAACTGTTAAAACACTTCTAACTCTTTTTCAACAAAAGTAAAGCTGATTTTTTCCCTATGCTCAGGGCTTCCTAAGATTATCCAACAGAGGGCTCCCAGTAGCTATTAAAAAGCTTAATTGAGAGCCAAATACACGAGCGCTTAACGTATCCACACAGATCAGCACCTTGTCATCTTAATACCCTGCTCTGCATGCGCACACACGCTCACCTATCCCCGATTTAGAGACGTGTGATGCACACACTAAAACCACCCTGGCAGTGCCCTGCCACAGCCCGAACATTGCGCAGCTACGCTAGCTCAAGGTTTTTTCCAAAACACTATTTTCAATTGTGGAAAACAATTGTCTTTAAAATAATCCTTACACAAATGAAATTACATTTTTTAATAATTTCTTTACTTCCACTTGAGAAAGCTACTAAGACAATCACGTGGAGCAAAGTGTGACTGCTACATGAGCATGAGCCAGCGGGAGGGCAGCGACTGCAGCGTGGGTGGGTGCTTGTGCACGCAGAGCACCTCTTTGTTAAAGCCAGTCTACACTCGACAGACTTCATCTCATCAAGAAAAATGTGCAATTGGACCACTTCAGCAAGAAGGTATTTCCAAGTGGGTTAAACTTTGTTGAGATGGTTACAAAGCGGGTCTGCAGAACAGCAGTTCTGAAATGCTTAAGGAATCAGTGTACTTGATTATGCTTTTCTGACATTCGGATCACAGAACAGGGATTGGAAGGGACCTCGAAAGATCATCCAGTCCAACCCCCTGACACAGCAGGATCACCTAGACCAAGTCACACAGGAACACAACCAGGCAGGTTTTAAACATCTCCAGAGAAGGAGACTCCACAACCCCCTTGGGCAGCCTGTTCCAGGGCTCTGTCACCCTCATTGGGAAGAAGTTCTTTCTGATATTTATATGGAACCTCCTATGTTCCAGCTTACACCCATTGCCCCTTGTCCTATCAGTAGATGACATTGAGAAGAGCCTGGCTCCATCCTCCTGACACCCACCCTTCACATATTTATAGACATTAATTAGGTCACCCCTCAGTCTCCTCTTCTCCAAGCTCAAGAGACCCAGCTCCCTCAGCCTTTTCCCATAAGGGAGCTGTTCCACTTCCTTCATCATCCTCTTTGCCATAGGCTGGACAACCTCCAGCAGCTCTGTGTCTTTCTTAAACTGAGGGGCCCAGAACTGGACACAATACTCCAGATGTGGAATAAAAGAACTTTTAATAAGATTTTGACAATACAGCAGGAAATCGGAGTTTGTACGGTCTTGGCCTGTGCTCCTAGTGTACAGGAAGGACTTCTGCCTTCCACTAAACTGTCCTCAGAGACTGTAAACAAAAAGGGTCTCACATACACCCTTCACACTAAGGTCTCCCAATATTTCCCTTATCATTTAAAGGTCTTAATTTTAAATGCAGGACATCATAATTCCTTGTGGTTATCTTCTCAGTAATATAAACTGAGATTACCTGTGGGCCACATGCTTTTTTTTGGGAAATTTAATTGAGTGCCACTGCCAATACAGTGTGAAGTCTGTGTGTCCTGCCTTATCAGAAAAACCCTCACAGCACATTATCTACTCAAACACAATGTGATGATTCAAAGCTATTGTCCTGCAATACATTAACATCAGTATTTAATGGGTTTAGTAAGCTATTCACCACATAAACTATTGCACAAGAAGTTTTTTTTAAAAGTTTGTTTTAATACTGTGAAGAAATTACCTGTCTGTATTTCAGGAAGATCTTGTGCTGCACCTACCAATGAGCTGTGCCCAGAACACTGAGGCAAATTAGGCTTTTTTTTTTGTTTCTGAGATTCCATTTGTTTTCCATAAAAGCTTTTGAGCACATCAGTGATAACATTAATTTGCTTTTCTCCACAGCTTTACAGTCAGCTGTGAAAATACATACCTGCACTCTTTTCACACATGCTACAAAAGTAATCTAATAGATATCCTTCACTGAATGTCACTGACTTACTCCTCCAAAAGTAATTCTGCACTTCTGTAAATGCAGGCTTTCTGACCAAAGTCTTAGGAGGTGAAGAACAAACCAATATTCTGCTATGTTACACACCACACTATTAGGTTTGTCTAGGAGTGTATTTGGTGTTTTCATTTACCCTTCCTTCATCTGCAGCTATGCTGCAAAGCATATGAGCACGTAACGCAAGCAGAGAAAAACTGACGGAGTTTGCAACTGAACTGAACTGGTTTTAGAAAATTTTGGACAATGCAGAACTAGAAGCTCTCTGTCTTCATCTGAACTGAGCTGAGTCTGATCTCACACACTCAAATGTCTAGTTTCAGGCCAGGGTGCCTGGGTGCAGACACACATTTGGAAGATCTAATTCCTGTTGCAATTTGATGTGATTCTTTAAAACTAGCCAACACTCTCTTGACTCTCCACCCTATTAGAGCTGAGGTTCAAGAGCAAATTCAGACATCCATGTTGTCAAATACCTTTGCACTGAGAATACATACAGCCAATGTCATAGAATCATCAGGGATTGGAAGGGACCTTGGAAGATCATCTATTCTAAACTAAATTTGATGGGCCTTTGATAAACAGCATTTTTTGAAGAAACTTAACTAGGGCACACAGAATGCCTGCATGGGAACAGCAGTGGTACAAAAAATACATTAAATACATCAAATAAAACTTACTTACCACAAGTCTCCATCTTCAATCGTCTTATCATTTGGGGCTCCAGCATGACCGTAGTGTAAAACAGCAGAGTTGTCCCCACTGACAGGTAAAAAGATATTTTAGTGTGGTTAATGGAAGAAGAAACATTAGCACAGACAACATGAGAAGAAGCACTGTAAATACCAGTGTATCAGTACATTAGACACGAAATCTTGCAGTCTGTGAGAACTGCCATAGGCTCTGCCCCAGAAATCTGAACAGACATCTTGCTATGCTGGCTGCAAGATATGACCTTTCTGCAGAAGGAACTTGACACAATTCATATAAATACCTCCCACATCCATGACAGCATTAAGGAAGCAATTATGCAAGAGTTATATTTCAACCCACACCCAGTGATTTAAAAAAATCCAGCAGGAAATAAATAAGTTATACGTTTCCATACATGGGGCTAAATATTGGAGGCACAAAACTCAAACTTCCATCTGATGTGTTTGAAACACCTGAGTATTCACTGCTACTGGAAAAAAGTCACCTGTCCAAGTAAACTGTTCCAGTTCCCCTCTGGTACAGCTACACGTGATCTCTGCTGGAGCAGACACGCCACACGCTGCTCAGGGAGCGTTTGCAGCATACAGCGTCAGCAGCAGTAGTAGGCGTGGGAACTGGACACTATTCTCACCTCTTATTAAAAATCACATCACAGAAATTTTTATTCTTGGAAACCTTTCAGACTAAACCACTGATTCACAGGAACTAACTTACTCCAGAGAAGAATGGACCCTTGTTCTATGCTCCTGAAGCTCCATGATCCATTTGGTGACCTATATTTGTCCTTGGCATTCTCTCTTGTCTGCTGACATTCCCCCAGGTCTATCACATATCAGGTAAAGATTTAGAGCTTTACCTATTTTCCTTCTATTATTTTCCTCAAACAGATGTTCTCTCTTTCACTCCTAAAAATAATTCTATCACACCCAGAAAATACACATGTTGGGATAGGCTTACTGCGGCACCTCTCTGACCCCTTCAGCTGACTTGCTGGTCTGTATGTCACCTTCATTCAAAACTGGATTGGTCATCCGGCTCAAATTCTATTCTTTCAAGATGTGATGGTGAAAGGAATCTGAGCAATGAAGCTTTTGTTGTATCTGGAGTAAATGTGTCTGTTAGACTGCACAAACAATAAGCACTGCATCCAACAGGGGGTTACCTTCAGGTACTTGTGATCAGGTAGTTACTTAATGGATCCCTGGTCATTCAGACATACTAACTCCATAATGACTAAGAAGGATAAAACTTCTGGATGCTCTCAATCTAAAGGGCTGGATCTGGCCAATATTTTGAAAGCAGTAAGATTTCATTGTGAAATATTCTTAGCATGTGAGAATCACTATGTAATAAAGCAGCAAAGGACAATGTTTCAGAATTATAAGAGTGATGTGCTGATATAAAGAGTATTTTTTAAAAACTATGCATACTCCAAATGGAAAAATTAAAGTTGTGCAACCATGAGTTTAAAAAAAACCACACAGAACTAAGGTCCAGTGGCTAAAGCAGAGTTTTATAACCAGCTGGCTGTTTTTCTCTTCCTGAACACCTAAATTTGGGAAACTGCTCTGTTGTGCAGATCACTAAAAATGGCGCCATAAATCTTGCACAGAAGGTGAAGACAGATGTTAACTTCCTTCTGCAATGTCCTGTCTCCTGGACACTGGGGGATATTTCCTTCTGCAGCTTTCCATGCCAGAATACGTTTAAACTTAGCTTGCTCTGTCTCAAAAAATATTAATATCTGTAACCGGGCAACGACCTGAAATCAAAAAGAAAGGGCTTTCTGCACCAGGTGATGCAGGAACTGTGTTTCCAGCCTCAGTCCTCTCCTTCCACATGCAGGTGGTAAGAGCAGAGAGCTCCTACCTCTGCACTGGATTATCAGCCTGATGACAGGAGATAGTGACCTCTTTGTGTCTGAAAAACTGTTTCCCAGGTGGAGGCCTATGATTTGGGGTGCAGGGAAGGGAGGCACATGGAAGTAACTCAAATAACCTTGGTGCTGTGCATGACACTGTGAACTCACAGGCTTGGTGTTTAGGAAAAGCAAACCCCCACCACCTGGCATGTGCACACAGGCTCCACAGCAGTTTGTCAGGCTTTTAGCTGCATATCCATATCTCCCTCTAAAAATGGGGATAAAGCAGGAGAAACAAATAGCAGATGCATATATTTATGATCAACTTTTAAAAAATTATCATGAAGCTTAAGGGCATGACTTCATGCTAATGTGTTTGCAGACAGCTTGTTTACTTATCATCATATGCTAGCACCCTCGGTGTCACATACCAGAGCAGCTGCATAAACAAGTCACATATTCAAATGTGAGCACTGTACGCATGCTTTCAACAACAGGCATTGCGGATACAAAGGCAGGGGATTTCTTTTGCACATTTTAATGTACAGGTGCTAGTTTACAAAATATTTCTGTAAGGTTCAGCACCAACTGTTGTGGAAATGCATGGAAAATCTGTCTTTTCAGCACCGTCGGTGAAGCGTAAAGCAGCACACCATCCTTCTTGGCATTTGAGCCTCCTTAGCTGTCACGCACGTCTTGGCTTTGTCGCACCAACAGGATCGTACCACAGAGAGCACAGTTGGTGCTGAGGACCAGATATGAACATACAGCATATGCATTGCAGGGTGTTTGTTTGTTTGAAGTGATGGGGATGAGAAGATCTGTTTAAAGGGACTGGCTCTGGGCATGTCCCCTGGGCTGAACACCCATTATCAACCTCCTCCTCTCTGCACCCCAGGACTCAACCCCATCTCTGAGCAAAGCTCTGCAGCTGAGGATAAATGGGGTATCTTGCTTCAAAAATGCACCACCAACCCTAATTAAAACACCAGTGTGGACACACCTCCAGCCTGTTCTCATCAAGAAGTGCAAGCACAGACCTCTGCATGGAAAGCATTTTTACCACCTTTTTGAGATGAAGGCAGGAACAATACTTTAGGATCAACACTCCAGAAGTGATGTGTGCCCACATGGTAAATGCCACAGCTAGCTAGATATTGTTCATAGTGATTCAGTCAGACTTTCAAGGTAGCTTCAAAACAGCTTAAAGAAAACTCCCAGCCATTTGCCATTGGCATAATAGCTTTCCTTGAGAAGCTTTTCTTTTTCTCCAAAGGAGCAAGTTAGAACTTCTGGTGTTAGAGCACTGAAGTCAGGGTTTAAAACAAAGTGTTGTGGGGAGCTGTGGATCACTGGCAGCTCTGCCACCTTCCTGGAGGTCAGCACCTCTGAAAACCACCACTCGTGGGAATGCCAGTGTCTGCCTTCAGGCAGCCAACCTGAAAAACTCTCCAAGAGATTTCTGTGTACCTCTCTCTATTCCTTCAATAATTTGTCTCTAACTGGTGCCAAAGATGTGCTTGCTACAGAAAGAGCTGTGCAAAGCAGTGGAAAAGCTGCAAATTAACACCACTGAGAATGCAAACAGCAGCAAGAGGTTCAGAATAGTAAGTAATAAAAGTCCCCAAAACACATTTTTTATCAGAAAACACCCAGAAAACAAAGTCCTAAGAGAAAGCAAAGGGATGTCAGCAGTATTTTAAACACAAGACTAAACTAAGCATCCAGCATTACAAAAACTGCAGCTATTAGCTCTACATTAAGAACATCTAAGAAAAGCAAAGCAACTGTTATCTAAACAAGGGAACTATTTCCATAATGATTTAAAGAATAAACTCAATCCAGAAGGAAGCACTAGCAGCCTTCTCTACACTTTTTCATCTAAGAGATGAAATCTAACAAAGCTGCACTGAAAAGAAACAGATCTCGATTTGGTAAATAACGTAATCTTACCCCAAAAGCTTTCCTTACAGCGGCCCTCACACAGAGGAAGGTATTTTACTGGACTGTGTTATTCTTAATCATTGGTATGATCTGCCTGGAGAGGTGTGTCAGGATTTGGACCTAAGTCTAAGATGCCACAGTATCAACTAGTAGGCCATGGCTTATGTGGTGGATGTAGAGATACCGACGCTTCCACCTCTGCCTCCACCCAACTCCAGCTGCAAACTGCGCCTGGTTACCAGTGGATGCCATCTGCCACAGGGTCACCAAGATGCACTGTGTTTTTCCCCCCATTACCATGTGAAAATGGTTACTTGGTACACTCAGACACTGCACTGAATAATTCAGTAGCATCTGAACGTTACTTGGAATCCAGCGCTTGGTAGACTGGAGCTAAATACACGCGAGTACGTTTATCAAATACTGCTGTCCTCATTTAATTGTGCTAACATGAGGTCTGCTTGTACTTCAAATCACTTACAAGTCTGTGGTGTTTGAAAGCACCAGTAACTGCAGGACTAACCTGGCTATGTGACAACCTCCAGTACCCGTGTACGTGTGTTGCTGTTCTCTGCTGCCTGGAGAGCGAGTACTTGCAAGTGAACACATGAAGCACGTGGGGTCACACAGAAAATTCATTTACCATCCCCTGAAGAGTGTAACACTGGACAGGGCCAGCACAAACGCACGCACTCAGCATGTGCCCTGTGATTTATTTCTGTACTGAAATGCAGTATTGATTACTGCCGACTTCCAGCTTAGTGAGCAGCTTCTCTCAAATCTGAATAAAAACGTGCTTTCTATTTAAAAGCACGATGCTCTTCTACAGAAATTGTTAGGCATGTAATCCAAAAAGGAAATATCCTGTCAAAATACCACAGTTTCAACCATTAAGAAAATAAAAAAACTCAGCAAGAACAGAATAAAATATAACTATTCAAAAATCTTAATTAGAAAAGCTATTTTAACTATATTTATGATTAAAGTGGAATATTTACAATGCCTGACATTTAAATGGTAATAAAAAATGTCTACCACTTTTTCCATTATTATGTTAATTAAATTCATCAAATAGATCTACTTGTGTTCATTTTATTAGGATCTAGATTAAAATGTTCATATTATTCATTCTTCATCACTCACAGTCAGAACACAGCAATTTATGAATAAAACCTTTGTATTCTATCTCGTGCAATTTAGTATTTTTTTTTAAATTGAGTTTGTCTACACTTTTAATTGTAGCAGTGAGATACAATGCTCGCTCACAGCTACAAGCTACTGAGTCACTGCATTGTTAGGATCTTGCAAGGGCAACCCTTCTCCACATATTAAATCCTCCAAACTCTGCCCTCATGCCCTGTTAAGCCCCCCACAGCATTCATTGAGAAGCATCACTTGCTTCTGAACTACTGTTTTGGCTTTCTTCCTTCTGGGTGCCCTGACTGAAGCCCCAAACGATGGGGCTTCCAGAATTCCTGGTGCCAACACTCATATGGTGCAAATCCCAGGTTTTTCAGTCCTGCAGAGAGTTTAGTCTGTCCCCACGGGGTCACAAGGACGCACGTGGTGAGTTAGGTGTTTCTGTAGTTTAGCAAAGCCAATGTCTAGCAGTCAAACCAGGGGTTCTGTTTAGTGCAAGTTAACATGAAGTCTGTATGGCTGTGAAAAGACATTCACAGAGAGAACTTGATTTTACCATCACAGTCTGTGACAATACCATAGAGAGGGAATCTCATTTCAATGGGATGTTAATTCTCAAGTTACACAACAGAATGGGAAACTTTTCAGACAATTTAGAGGCACAATTTGCCATAAAATTGCTCATGCTTCCACTGCAATTTTGCATATAAATTGGAGAACTGCATTACAAATAATCAATTGAGTAAGCAGCAGAAAGAAGTGAAGATGCTAATTGTCCTTATCACTTCCAAAGCAATAGAACCCTATTGTCATTAAAGTAAAAACTACTTTTAATAAATGCATGTGACTTCAGCACAGGGCAAATGTTTGTGAAGAGCAGCATGTGACTTCAGCACAGGGCAAATGTTTGTGAAGAGCAGCAGATCCACAAGTGAAACATATCCACCAGCACCTATGCCTCATGTAACTGTTACACAGCTCTGACTAGACTAATTCCACTGACTAAATAAGATTAATCTCTCCACAAGCACAGAGCTGTCCTTCAACACGTATTGTAAAATCCTGAAATTCTGCAAATTAAAAATGTGAATTTTCCTAACTGCAACTTTTAGAACTTTCTCAAACATCTTCAGCACTCAGCAAGAAAAAGACAGCAAAAACCCTCCAAATTCCCAAAAGGTTAGTTTAATTGCATCCTAATCTTGATACAGAGTACTTCAGGCATATTTCAAAGAGAGCATTTTTGAGCAACAGAGAACAGCTCTACAGCCCTTCTCCATAACACTGCTTCATAAAAAAGCCAATTGCAGCACAGATGTGAGCATAAACATGATCTTGGCAGGAGGCAGCAGTCACTGGGGAATCTCGAGTGTAGCAGAATCTGTAACAGAGTCACTTCTTTAAGACACAGCACTACCCACCTCTCTTTGGCTTTTCCAGAGGAAACAGCTCAAAACTTAGTCTGGCAGCACGTGCAATCTCAACAGATACCAAAAAGGAAACATTTTTAAAAAATCTGGTGGGAAACTGACCGTAAAGACTGCAAGACTTCAGCCTAAACCATTCACTTACCTGCCACAGATGCAAGTGTAGGAAGTGTGGCGCATGCCACCTCGAGCATAGCAGTAGTGCTGGAACAGGCTGCAAAGAAAGAAAATTGGTAATTAATAATATATTCAAACCCACCACAAGACAGGGAGAAAAGCAAGTCTTGCTTGAGTACAGCTGTGTTGATGCAAATCCCCAGCTCTCCAACGAGGCTCTTTGCCCACTTCTGCTCAGCTGAGCGCTCAAATTCACCCACATCCACAGCTCAGCAATCCTGTGGAACAGCACGCAGTTCCACAAAGCCCATTAAGCAACTCTGCAGCCTAGAAGTGCAGAGTGCAGCTTGGTAACTTCAAATGGCAGATCACTTTCCCTAACAACTCAGCATAGACAGGCAAATTATTGCTGGGAAAAGATAGTTCATCTGACCTTAGGATGGATGGGATGGTAACAATGAAATGCTTAAGCTGAGCAAACTGTAGGTGTGGGGAAAAAAAACACTTATTGTTGCATTTCAGAGATGCAACTATATCCATGAGTCTTATTTTCAGCCTTGCTGTCTCTCATCTAAGGTGCGTACATCCAGCAAAAGTCATCTTCAACCAGCACTTCACAAGGAAGATGCTCACCAGACAGGGCAATGCTCTTTGCAAAATTATTTCAGCAGAAGCTCTCTCATTTTCACCACCTCTCTGATACCCTCTGCTGAAAGCTGCACTAAATATCCCCACGTCTGCATGAAGCCTGACCACACTGTATGCCCCCCTCTTCAAACAAGTCAACAGAGCTCTCCCATTACATCAAGCCAGGCACTTTCTGCTGGTGTCACAGCCCACACTGGAATGGATGGTCTCATGTTTTCTCATTGGCAGCACAAGAGATACAGAGAAAACAAAGACTGTTCAATTTCAGATTGCACAACCCAAATTTCCCTGTAAGTTTCTCTGCACAAACATGGAAAAATAATTAACAAAGACCCAACCCTAACAGCAAGAAGATAATGTGATAACATTAGGCGGAGCCCTCAACAACCTACAGAGAACATTGCAACCCAACTCATTTGCTCATGCATGTGTGAAGGCCAGAGAAGTGCAGGGAGAGCAGCCTCATGCTCTCCATCAGTACTCCCATTGCACGGCATCCTGCTGGAGGAGCTGTTCGGCCTTACAAGCATTAAAACATTTTAATTTTCACTGTCAAAGTCCCCTTCACATGAGGGCAGATGTGCCCAAAGCACAATTAATATAGGATTAGGTGCTTTAAGAGCTAAGCACATATCACAGATCCTTTTATTCTTTTTGAAATATGTTCTAATTACAATTCAATTCCCTTTAATACCAAATGGATTTCAAAACCTCATTTGTTGTAATAGTGAAATAATTTCATTAACAGAGAATGATAATGGTGCTATTCAAAGAACAGAGATGTTGTGATTTTGTCCTTCTGTAGCAGCAATCCTTGGAACACAATTCAAATGCTTCGAAGGATACTAAAGACATTACATGCTTGTAAATCTACACCAGATTTTAAATGACAGTATTTAAAGAGAAATAAACAAAACACTCAAATTAATCACACAAGGAGAAAGAAAAGCCTGCACGCACTTAGCAGGGAGACCCGGTTTACAAGACCTCTTTTTTATGCTGTGGTTTTACAAAGCAGAAATACTAATTTTGTGTTGCCCCAGAAAACAGCAATGGCAAAGAGTAGGTCAAATGACAGAGAGGCTCAAGAGAAACTCTGACACTGGGAGAGCACGGCAGAGATATCACTAAACCCAGCTAATAAAATTTATCACCTAGACTGTCATTTGCTCTGATGCAGACATTTTCTCTGAAAGGAAATTTCCTATTAAAACACAGTCACGGACCTGCTCTCCCCTAGCGTTTCTGCAGGCAAGGCTTACTCTGCTAGACACAACACTTTGCACAAACACTTTGCACAATAACGTGTTATACTACTACAGANATGTCTGCAGGCAAGGCTTACTCTGCAAGACACAACACTTTGCACAATAACGTGTTATACTACTACAGATGTACAGTCACATTTTAGGAAGCAACTTTTAGTGTATTTGATAGACCCTTCACCTTAAATGATTGAATAAACTCCATCTTCGAGACAGCTACTTTCAGTAATCTTCTAAAGAGCTTTAAAAATGAAATAATGAAGGTTGTAAACATCTTCCCATCATTAGTGATGCGGGGAAAACAGGGTTTATGTTTCCATATGACAACTGATCACATATTCACAGTTGCAAATTACATGGCACTGTGCAGCCAAGAGCATTCACCTTTTGCAGTACTCCCCCGTTAGCAGTAAAATGTGGTACATAAATTAAGCCGTGCTTCACATCATCCAGCTGTTGCTTAACTTTGTTTCTGTTTTCTAGAAGATGGAACCTGATTTTTTCATCAAACATTATGGACTTTCTTTGAAGAGTAAGTAAGAAGTGGTTGTTTATATGACTGAGCCGAAGACAGTGTGACTTTGCCAGGTAATGAGTTTTCTGCCAGTAAAACCACTCACATCACTTTTTCGAATTCACTTTTTTGGGCTATGAGTCATTAGAAACACGTTCGTTCAGGTGGGAAAAAAATCCATTTCTATCAAAGACAGCCAGCATCCCCGTACGACATGCCTTACACCACCGAAGGATTGCGTATCCCTTTCACGGCGAGCGCTGGCTTTTCAAAGCTGAAAAATGTGTATATATAGAATTAGAGAAGCTGCCAGTACTTTGTAGTTAAAATCCTGGTTGCACCGAAATCGATCCAGATTCCTCCACCAGACTCCTTCACACCAGGATTTTGCTGTCTACATACTGCAAGCAGCTTCATCCAAAAGTGTGATAGAAAAGTGTGAATTCTGAACCAGCTGGCTGGAGCAGCATTTAATCTGGCACCCCATGAACATTGCAAATACTGCATCCTGAACTTTGCCTCGTCTTTGTGATTGGAGGATGTGTCTGTTTGGGCGGGTTTCTGTCGGTGCTGATGCTTTGCCATGAACTTTTAATGCAACCAACACGGGGAGAAAAGTTAAGCACCTTTATCTCTCTTTGCTTCTTTCATGGGTTTCAAAGCCTCCTGTCATGTTTATGCAACACTCCCCTGGAGGGTGTACGTATTACTTACCGTGCACGTACTACCCTGGTGGCACAGACAGATCAGCCAGTGGCGTAGCTGCATGTCAGATGTTACCTCTTCATGCAGCTTTGTTCGAGCTGGCATGGTTTGTGCATTGCTTTTGAAATTCAATCAATTTTTTAAATGTAGAGGCACATCTCGGGTTTGGTGCGTTTTTGCCAAAAACATCAGGGTCTTTAACTGATTAATAATATGTGTAGATGGAAGGTAGTTTTATAAACCTCACTGCTTTTGCCATTAATTTTAAAAAAGAGCAAGTATCAGCACCATCAACTTCAGTACATCAGGCATCAGTGCAATTGCCCCACAACCCTTGCAAAATCTGATGAAGCACTAAATAGTGTTTCCCCTCCTGCTCCAAGTCTTGACTACTTTATTGATTTTAGAGAGACCAGAACTCTTGTTTCAGAAATAACGGGTTCCTCATTATTAGAAAGAGCAGAGAGAGGATACATTTGCTGTTTCTGAGATCTTAGGCAGTACCGCACACATCCAAACAAAAAATCCAGAACGCTTACAAAGCCTCCACTTCAAAACAGCCTAGAAAGCAACTGAAGTTAACACCTGCTACGCACAGCCTTTGTGACAGACTGCAAGAATCACTCTTTGACAACTTACATCTTACAAAAATCTTTGGTCCGGTTTCTACTGTTGTCTGACGTGCACTGACAATCACAATCAGAGCTGTGCTATGAATGCAAACCGCATCAAGTAAGCTTGGAAAGCTGTGGATTTACAGTATAAAGGTACTTAAAGCAGGAGAGACAGAATCTATCTGTAACGGCTTCTCTCACATTTTTCGCGTCTTTTCAGACCTTCTCCATCACTAGAACGCAGCACATCCATGCACACAGAATGCAGCACAGCCATACTCAGCAGAGTGTGGTGTTTTCCAAAATACCTAATTTCTAATTTGAATTCTTGTCATCAGCTCTTCTTGAGCTATAACAAGCATTTATAAGAAAACCACCATTTGTATGTTTCAGTTATTCAGTCTCCACCAAACCAGAGATCTCTAGACCAAGAAGTTTCCATTTCTAAATAAAAATCTAACCGAGTATTTTGGCCTTTATCTTACAAAACGGGCAGCAACGTAGTTACAGAAGATGCAGTAAGTACGGAGAAAAGATTGGTAACAGAGAGGGGACACAATGCGCCACAAATATCTGACAAAAATAATTACTGACAACTTAAAACCTGAAAATTTTCTATAACATTGCCCAGTGCATTCCTCAGTGGCATCTTCTCATAGTCCCTACAGCCCAGCCCCACATCCTTAGGGACTGCAGCAAAGCGCTGCACAACGAGACACGTGTATCACTGTGGCGTTGAGGAGTAATTGCTTAAGCCAAGGTTTCCAATGAGGGAGGACCAAACCCACTGAAAAACTTTGTTCATTATTCCCAGATACAAGAGTCACACCTGCTGGACACTGGTATTTAAGGAACCAGATCTTCATAGCTGTCAGAAACTCACCTGGTGGAGCATACAATGTACTGAAGAGTCAAGGACACTCACAGGTCAGTATCTCATTACAGTGTTTATATTAAAAATACACTAAAAAAAATCCACAATGGACCACTCACTGGTTTAAGAGTGTTTCAAATCCACAATAATCTCTTCATTGCACCTTTCACAAAGTTGCCTCATAATGAAAAGAAACCTTTTCACACTTCAAAAATAGTATTCTTTGAACACAGCCTTTGAGATTTCCCTTGAAAAGCAAGCAGGTGGTTTTGAACTACAAATTGGAAAGCACAGCAGCTTAAGGGAGTTCTGTACAGAACCTGGAGGACTTTCTGTAGTTTTTCTTTTGTCTTCTTTTTTTATGGGTGCAGTTGGAAGACACAGGTGAATATCTATTAGTTACCTGTACATCAAATGACTTTTGAATTACAACTAGAATGTGCCCTTATACTTTTGTACTGTGAAAGTATCAAGTACAGCTACGAGACAGTTAAAAATCAAAGGGTTTTTAAAGAATTCACAAAAGGCCAATTTTACCAAAGTTAATTTCTATTTATATGAGGACTGAGAGCCACTATTTTTATCCTTTAGACCCACAGATATCTTTACTTAGGAAACCTATAAAGTCCAAACAACACTAAATTGTTAAACCATGGTAAATATAACTTGTGGGATTGATATCCGTGATATCTAAAGTATCTACACTTAGAATAGTTACTTAGGCTGGAAGAACCATGCACACGGGAGAGGAAAGGAGGTGTCAGTGATAACCAGTCGGTGGTGACATGAGCAAGGTGAGCAGTGCTTCTTTTTATCCCACATTAGACACTATGAGGTTCTTAAAATAGCGAGCGTTTTTCTTTGCTAACCAATGTACTCTGGTAATGTTATTTATTTTGCACAGGAAACTCTATGCTTTAAGGCTTTCCTTAATCCTATTTTCATTTAGCTCACAACACTACAGCATTGCAAAATGCATCTGAGGTTGTTTTAACACCAAAAAAAGTCTGAACTTCATCGCAGAACAGTAAAGAAGGGGAGGGGAGAGCGAGTAGGAGAAATAATGCAGTTTACTACTAATGAACCAAATAGTGGATTACAAACTGGCACTGGAACATTAGCACTATGAGCTGCTGAGCAAAGTCTCCTTCTACACCTTGGAGACAGTATCATTAAAGATTTATGAAGGCAGTGTTATTATTGAAGTGTTCTACATGACTGCAAGTTGTTTAGAACACTGACTTCTCATAGCTAGCTGTTATGCAATTTCTAATGAAAATTTTAGAGATTCAAACCATTGTCTTGGGTTATTTTGCATGCTCATGCAGTAGAGCTGCTGAAGCCTACTATCAACCAGAAATATTGAGAGGAGCTTTGAAGCATCTCCATTCAAAATCACCCTAATATGTAGCATGCACAAGCAGAAATAATGTGTTTTTTAAAAACACTGAGAAGTACAAAATTGAGTATTTTCAGCTTTGTAATCAAAATTTTATGTTCGTATTTCTAAACACGTTAACTCCCTTTATTAAAATGGGTGACGTCTGCACTGGTGGGACCACATCTGGAGTATTGTGTCCAGTTCTGGGCACCTCTGTTCAAAAAGGACACAGAGCTGCTGGAGGGAGTCCAGCACAGAGCAACGAAGATGATGAAGGATCAGATATGTTGTGAGACTACAAAACAAAACAAATGGGAAGAAATGTTGTTCCTTCAGGAACCAAAACCCACCAATGCAAAGTCGTTTCATTAGTCCTTAATGCTACTTGAAGACACATTAAACAGAAAGTCTAGAAATAACACGGAACTCAGCACAGTCACGTCACATACGATTTGCAATGATTGAAGGTAATTGATAATCTCAGTTCATGAACAGAGAGTTTAGTGGGGAGTAATTAGCATTTTAATTGCATAATTGGTAATTATAAATTACCTGTCTTATGTAAAGAACAACTGCAGAGACTGTATGACATTCGCTGATATTTCATCGTTTTGGCCAAATTACAAGGGTTGGTGAACTTAAAGAATCTGGAACTGCATTTTCCTTGCACAAGCTTTAAAAATATTGTATTTCATAGCTGTATTTTTTTTGCAGAATCACAGAAAGGTTCAGGCTGGAAGGGACCTTAGACTAGATCATCTAGCTCCCATCCCTGTGCCACGGGCAGAGACATACCAGGTCTCACCACACCAGGTTGCCCAGAGCCCCATCCAACCTGGCCTTGAACACCTTCAGGGAAGAGGCACCCACAATCTCCCTGGGCAACCTGGTCCAGTGCTGCAGTGCTCTCATAGTAAGGAAATTTCTTCCTAAGATCTAATCTAAATCTACCCTCTTTTAGTTTTACATCATCAGAAGTTATCTATCACAGTTACCTAACCCACATGAAGCAAGTTCTCCCCCATCATTTTGCATCCTGCAATTTTTGAATAATTTGTGAGACAGAGAACACAGTAAGAGCATGACTGAACAATACCACAGTAGTTTAAGAAATAAACTGTGGAATTTTCTCCCTCCCAGATAGACAGATACAAATTTCTTCTACCAGATGTGTCTGAGTTTATTCCCCTCAGCTTGAGGAAAGAGCAAAACTTTCAACAGATACAGTTTTAAAGAAGTGCTTAAACCCACTGTTGCTTGATTTGTTTTTCATCTAATTCTGTCCTAATGAAACACTTCTCCGCCTCACTCTGAAAATTCATCAAATTACAGGTTTTCACTAAAGTTCTGCTAGCCCAATTCCTAACTTTCCAACAGAAATAATGATTACGTAAATCCATGACCTCACACTCAGCGGATGCTGTTCCAGAAGCATGTTAAGACAACTGAACAGGGGCCCTAGAGATAGGACAGTTACCAGCATGTTTTAAAAACATCTTTTCAATAAGCCAATCTTTAAATTAACACTCAAGAAGCCTCTTAAGAAAGTCTTCAATTACGGTTGTCAAATTATTATTTTCTTTTAACTCTACTTGGAAAATTCACACATCATTTGTCAGAACCGTTTGATTCATCAACATACAATCTGGTTGACTTATGAATTCAAATATTATGACTACTGAACTATTGAAATCCTTACAGTTACTGTCTCCTTGCAATTAAGCTGTTTAACATATTCGCAGTACAAACCTGTGAAGACTTTAATGTTAATTCTGACAAAGTTGTAAGTCAAAGTCTACCTCACTTTCTGGCTTTTTGTATGCAGAATTTCAGGGGGCAGTAAGCATGTGCTCTGTCAGCAGAGGAATATGCCTCCTCCAGAGCTAAGTCTGCCAAGGGGCTGTTAGAGAGAACACAAACTTTACTCAAAGGATTGCATTAGAGCTCCAGTGACTCAAAGAACCACTCTTAAGTACCTCACAGAAAAGGCAGGAGAGTAAGAGAGCCTGTCATCACAGACTTCAGTGCGGATTCACAGAACATTAGGAACTGGAACGGACCTTGAAAGATCATCTAGTCCCAATTCCCTCGACCATTGGAAGTGATGACACTGAACCGACTGGAATAACAGTCCTTGTAGCTGACAAGAGGTAACAGACCCTGTGTGCAACTCTGGAGTGCACTGCAACAGCAAGTAAACCAGTCAGCCTTCAGCTCTTCTCCACGCGCGTAGTTCAATGCAACCGTGAGAGCACTGCCATAGAGTATGGTTTTTAGGGTGGAAACTTGACCACCTTCTACACTGTAACATCACCTCTATGCTGCTGCTTCATGGTCCTGTCTGTCTGTCGGTGTGAACACCCCATCACTACATTTTGGTGGTAACATCACAGTAGGATCTCCTAATGCATTGCTTCTGTAAAGCAACAGAAAACCTCAAACTCAGGACTTAATTTCATCCATTTTCTACAGCAGAAGGATTGCTGAATGATTTTTCAATCTTCACCAAACACGTAAATGGAAAACAGATGCCACTGACACACTACGAAGAAATGGTCTTTAAATAAGGCCTTCATTTCAGTTCTTCACCATTTCTGAAGTTCACGTGGAGTTACCCACTACCAGTGAGACAGAACCAAGTTCTGCATTGGTCTACATTTCATACTTAATGTAACAGTACAGAAAGAGATGGCATAAATTTTTCTTAGACTCATTGCTTCATTTCCAACTCTAATAACTCTAGATCTCAACTGGCATATTTTAAATTAAATTTTTTGTACTTTAAACCTATTTATCAACAGCTAATTAATGAGGTCTAAATCCTTTGATGACAGAATGATTAAACTGTGTTTTAACTAATCCATCTTTAATTAAAATGCTGCCAGCAAACCATTTCTGGATGTGTAAAAAAGACACATTTATAGATGCTCACTCTTTAACTATGCATTATGTAAAGCCAATAATTAGAAGAACTCATGATTTCAATTATATTTTAATTACTGTTACATATAAAACATGCTTTAATAGATGTAATGCAATACATTTTCTTTCTTCACAACCTACTAATCACTTCTATTTGGGTGACAACCAAATAAAAGGAAGTTTAATATATGTGCTAGTACAGGAAACTTCTTTTAGCTTTGAGCCAATTCTCTCTCCATTTCTTCTTTGCAGTAGAAAGGTACTTAATTATCTCCTAACCTAAAACACAAATGAATCCCTATAAATCCTTGTTAAAACTCTGAAAAGGGATTAGCAGTAACTGACCATAATAAAGAGAAATGCTTTATCCTTATTACACTGGTATGCCTTCACGTTTCTTCAACTCAAAATACTTGCCAGTTAAGGAAAAATTATAAGGTGAAATCTTGCTGCTTTCATTGCTTTGCAATTTTAGGAAACATCATGAGCCAAGAGATGCTTTAGCTATTGTAGAAACCATCAATTATCATTTATTTAGGGCATCCCCCTTTGCTTCTGTCTGAGAGCGGAGCGTGACAGATGAACATAATGTGACGACCGCAGCCAACTCCCCATTATCTGCACTAATGGGAGGCAGTGACATAAATATGAAAGTGCTGGATGTTTAACTGTTCTTTACGATGGCTAAGTCAGTTTTTAATGCAATTATGGAACAAGTTATTCCATTCTGAATCATGGGGTACAGACAGCTGCTCAGAAATACTCAATATTCAGTGGGAATCCAACCTTTAAAATTGCACGTTATTACAATAGGTATTTTTTGCTGAAACAACCTAAAACTCGACAAATTACAGTTATTAAGTATGTTTCTAAACTCTGCATGTTCCAAGTGGTTGTGTAACACAGAAAATTCAGTCTTAGAGCCTCATCGCTTTCAGTGAGCTGAATCTGGCATGAGGAACCTAATGAGCTTATGGCAGAAGGCTGCTTAATTTACCCATTAAATTGTACTTTACAAACATTCAAAAAATTGTATTGTGCGATTTTTACTTACTCAGATATTTAATGTAATTTTCATAAGCTGATTTCTACTGTGTGGACAGATTAATGAAACTGCTGATAGTTCCCTTTGTTTCAAATTTTCTCCAAAAAATCATTAGCATTTAACAAACTGACAGTAAGATACTTTCACATCAGAAATGACTACGAAGAAGTCACTGAACATTCAGATATTGAAATAACTGCAGTACACGTTTGATTTATATAAATCTTCTCATTTCCCTTTTTGTCTGTTTCTGCTGATAGAGCAAACTCTTGGGTGCTTACTACTTTAGCAAATGCACTGTCCATTTATATTCTGACAAACAACAGCAGCTTATTATGAAGGGTGCATGAACTGTATCTCCTTGAGAGAGTGCGTATCTGGAAAGGGCATTTTGAGTATTTTACATATTCCTGCTTAACAGATGTCAAGAACAAATGTTCATGTGGCAACATGCCTTATCAAGGTTTATTGAGAACATTCTTTACTCTTTAGAGGATTAGACCTTCCTTGGAAAAAAACCTCCGAACTCTTAAATTTATTATGTATGGCATCCACCGGTTGTTCCACCATGTGAGGAGCGTTGTGCTCTCAATACAGATGACAAGCAAGCAAAGGAGGCTGAACTCTCTTCGCATCACCTGTCGTCCCAAACAGGTTACTGCTTTTACAGTCTTTTACCATAACAAGGATCAATACATTTAAGGACTGCATTTACAATAATATTAAAGAAGTAGTACTTTAGCTCTTAGAAGTGTCAGGAAAGGACAGTAGCAAGGCCAATACCAGAAACAATATTGTGATAGAGGCTAACCCGATACACATGGATGAAAGCAACAACTTGTCTTACTTTCAAGTGAATTTCATGATAAATTTAAATCCTAATTATAGTAACTGCTTTTGTGTTAAGATGGCACTCAGGACATTAAGTGCTAAGATTTCCATCTCTATTTGCAGAGATGTCTAAGAGTCTACCTAAGCAAGGACACAACATGTCAACACGAGCTGCCTACTTGTTTTCACACTGAGCAACTCTAGTGCACTGGAGCAATGCAGGAAGGCAGAGATGTCTAACGTTTTCTCAGGGTAATACTTTTTTTTGGAGGAGCTCCTGCCAGACAATTTTATTTCCCAGAAGGCAGAACTCTGCAACTCCACCTCGACCTCCCATATCCTTTCTGGAGTGACACAACACATTGCTGCTTCTCTAGCAGGGAACATGCAGCTAAATACTGAAGTTAACTCTAGAAAAGTATCCCAAAAAGCTAATACAGTGTGTTTGTCTGAGTCTGCTCCCAGTTACTACATCATCAAAAGTTTTCCTGGCTTCTGCAGATACATGACAGATCAGAGATGTCCTTCTCTAATCTTTCTGACCATGTTTCAGGGGTCCTGGTCATATAAAATGAGAAAATAGCTGCCCAGAGGACTACACCATTTACCACAAATTACTTCTTTATGGAAGAATCAATTTTATAGTCTCCTGAATTTCAAACACTTGCCTCTTCAATTCACTGGAATTACTCTTTTGAGGGCCAACCCTGAGATAGATGACTCCAAGGATCTACACTCGGGGCTATGAGCTATCTGTTATAAAAATCTAGAGAGGAATTATAAGTCTTCGAAAAAGACTCTGAGTAAAGAAAACATGTATCAACACTTTAACATTATAGTGCTGAAAGTGTCCAGCTCAATCTGCTGAGTCTCCAACAGTCTTCTGCCCCAACAGATCAGAAAGCTAAATTCAAGTCAATCTAATGCAACTGAACCAGAAAGAGTTTTCAAGAGCTGGAAGAGGCAACACTCCCCTGCACACTGCCCTCGAAATGCCAACAAGCCTGCTTGTCTGCTCATGCAAAGAGAATCTTGCAAAGCTAAACCCAAGCAAATAAAGCTTAAAAAGAACTCAAACCACCAACAACTGATTTCAACTTCTAAGAAGACAATGGTGTCCAAAAGAAATACCATTGGAAGGGACAGAAAACAAAATGAAATGAGTTCAGCAGAGATTCCAATCGCTCTCAAGCTTTTACAGCTTCAAGAAGAAATCCATAACACTGATCACGACTCCCTCAGTCCATATCGCAGAGTACAAATCATCATTCAGGTGAAACTGAAGGGAAAGTACACCCTCAACAGAACTTTCAACAATTCCAGCTGTCATGCAAGGCTTGACAAATCTACTTGCCCGCTCATAAGTGACACACAGAAAATTGCCTAACTCAGCGCTCACCTGTTTCTGCAGATCTACTGGTTTTCAAAGAAAGAATTAAACCCATAAGGATTAGAAAGATGTCATCAACTAGCTATAAATGATCCTAACATTTCATTGCATGCCTAAAACTCTGGGGATGTTTCCACGACTCCAACACTGGAACTTTTGGATTTTTACCCTGACGCGGCATGTACACTTAGGGTTTGAAACTGCTCTTGTCAAGAGGTGAAAATGCACAGCAAAGGCATATCTGGCAGGAGGAACAGTCATGCTCTGGCACCAAAATGGCATCATCTGTTCCCTGCACAGGCAAGATTTGCTGTCCACCAATCATGGCTCCTTCTTCCTAAAGTAAGATACAGGCACATGGCAAAATTTGCAGGACAATTCCCAGATTAACCCCATAGAAGACAGTGGAAAGAGATCTACGTAGTCACAAAGCACCGCCCAGCGTTTAATGCCACATCCAAGCAGCAGTGTGTTGATCTATAAAATCCTCCACACTTACTACTTCCATCCAACAGGGATGTGAAGGGCTCCAACAGACAGTCCAAGATGCCTGCAAGCCATAGCATCTAACTCTGCCAGGAAGATGAAAAGTTGTTTAAATGCTTCTTGATTCAACTGGGAATTATCTTTTCACAAGTGTATTAGACACTTTGTCTCCCTCTGAAGATGCCTATGTGCAGAAAAGGTAAAATTCTTTCACTGGATTCACAAAAATGGTGAGATATTAACAGAAAGATGGGTTTTGTTTGTCACTCCTCACTGATGAAGCAAGTATCCGATGAGATCAGTGCTGAAAGCCCATCAGCAGACTGTAGAAGCAGCCACTCTCACCTTCAGATTTGACAGGCATCCACAAACAAAACTCAGCATTTCCCTCCATAGAGCTACTAAATATGTAGGGCCTTTTCATTTCAGTGTGCAGGTAGGTCCCACTAGTACCTGTTCCCTCTTTAAAGGATCATCTGTATTTACCAGAATGGCTATTCTTGACTAAGTCAGTTGTAGGCACTCTTCCTTTTCAGGGGAAAAACATTCCTTGCCATTGCTTTCAAAACGTTAGAAGACATAAGCTGTCACTTTCTACACAAATATCAGACACATAAAAACTATAGAGAGAGATTTAAAAAACATTACCTTGGACTAAATTCATTCCCCCTGAGGTAATTAAGCCTTTGTTCTAATTTATATATGAAGATCTCATTAGCTGTTTCTGAGAGTGTTTCACTACAGAGAGGATATGTTCAGTTGTTTGCAAACTCTCACGTCTAAATTATTTCCAGATCACAAGTCCAGTGTTCTCTACCTCTCATCTAAAGTCTTTCTTCTTAAGCTGATGACCTCTCTTCTTGTCTATATTAAAAAATTATATTAATGAGCTCCACTGATCAAATGATCCAGATCTTACTGCTCAACCTTCCCTGCATGTTGACAACTTACTAACGCTCAAAGTTTTACATCGGTGTGATGCATTGGAACCCAGAAATCCCTTACAGAGTAAGTAAAATACTGTCAGGTTTAATATCAGCTCCTTTGTAATCCCACTTGTGAAAACAAGAACAAGTGCTAGAAGATGGCTTGTTCCTGACAACTATTTCTGTCAGCCAGGTTTTAATCCATTTAATGTGTACCTTATTAATACTGTACACAACTAATCAGAACCTGGTGTGATAGTAAGTCAAATGCATTACTGAAGGCTAAGTATATTACAGCCACGGAGTCAACTTTATCAGCTATATGTAATCTAATTAAAAAAATAAATTCAGGTTTCTTTATTAAGATGTCCTTCATAACACCACATTAACTCAAATTAATTAAATAGTTGCCCTCCATCACTGGAGCCTCATACCAGCGCTGTCACAGTTGCCAAATAACCCTCCCTCACCAAGAACTGAATGTGGCATCTCCCATAACTCATCTGCACTTTCTGGTCCCATTCATGTAAATCAGAACCAGTTGAGCTGCTAAAATTTAAGCCACTTTTTAGATCTTCTATGTTACTTACACACATTGGTGTTAAATCAGCTAGGAATCAGTAACAGTAAACAAAGATCATTCATTTTCTCATTAAACAATTGCAGTTTTTCGCTTTAACTCCTGCACTCACTGGAGAAGAAACGGAAGTGTTAAGTGACATCTGTCTGCAATGCGGATTTATTTACTAAAGTTAATGATGATGTGATTTTAATATTCAAGAACATAATTGTGATCTATTAAAGCTACTGACAGGCAAAAAGCGAATTTTAATTCTTCATTTTTCAAGTATATCTTAAAATGTATTTTTTAAAGGACTACTTATTTAACTACACATGTCAGTCAGGTGGTAATTCCATGAAATGAATGACATTTCCCCCTTGATTTTTGAGTTCAGTTACTTTTATTTGTCCCCAAGTATTCAGCAGAAACCAGTTACATCAATAAAAAAACGTCAATTTTGATCTGCCTCATGAAATGCAATGGCTCCAGATAGATTTTCAGTCAGAAGATAAGGTGACTAGAACAGCTATTATTAACAGCCATTAGACAGAGTGGCAGGACCAGAAGACAGCTCCCGAGATTTAGGCTGGATTAAGTGGATCCTATACACAGACAGACCTTCAAGCACTGTAAATAACTTTAAAACTCTATGTTGTGGTTGAACTCTCTCTGCTGTCAGAATTGGTTATGTCACATCACACGATAAGGTTCACAGCAAAGTGACAAGCACTTTGCTAAATGGCAAACTGTGTATGGCTGATCACAATAAATTAAAATTACTTAATACAGGTACTCGAGCCAAGGTCTACACGAACAAGTGAGGCAAAGGAAATTGGTGGGCACAGAACTCATCAGAAAATTGGTATACGAAAGGAGAAAGCAAAGCAGCTTCGCTAGAGAGACCACTGACTTTTACATAATATTTTCTGCTTTTCCCCTGTGCTATCAAATCATGCTTTAGTTTTATGCCATCTGTATTTAAAACGGACTACTCAAATGGAAGTAATTCTTAATTGGGCAGACTCCCAAGTTTCATGACAGATAGAGCATCATGGGTACACACACAGTTCTCATGAGACAGACAGGGCATTGGTATTATTTCTGTTAATAAAGGAATTAAAGCAGACATTTGCAACTGAGTTGTAAGATGCCAGCTCCCACTTTGGTTTAACAAAATTTGTAGTGATCATGATGGCTTTTCACATTCCTTTTCCTTTCATACTTGTTTCATTCTGTTTGACCATTTACCAACTTGCAACTCAAAAAAACTCCGAACAAAGCAAAGCCCTTAAAACATAGAGCAATGTAAAACTGAATAGGGCTCCAAACCCAGACATCCAGAATGGCTACTGGAGAAGGGCTCAAGTGTTCACAGAAACGCTGCCTTTTCTCCTTTATCATTAATATGGTCAAAGTCCCCCTTAATGCTCCCTGAAGCTCCAGGTTTGTGTTCTGCAGCACTGCAGCATTCGCAATAGAACAAAGAGTGGGAAAATTACCTTCAGTAGAAGTATTTAACGCTTTTATGCTAACTATCGCTATCAACTTTAGGCAAGACCATTTTGTGTGGCATTCTGCTAGTGACAAATGTTCTGCTCAGAGAAGAATCACAGAACAGTTTAGGCTGGAAGAGACCTTCAAGATCATCACGTCCAACCTTTTCGTAGCCCTATCAGCACCACTAAACCATGTCCTTCAACATAACGTCTACCCTTCTCTTAAACCCCTCCAGGGAGGACAATACTCACGAAAAATCCCACCACATTTATCCATGGATTTGCTGATAGCGAGAATATAGAAGCCAGGTAAGAGTAGGAACAAATTTTAGTCAACTTTGTCAGAAGGCTGAGCATTTCACAATTCCCAGAGCAACAAGAGCATCAAGTAATCCAAGACTGAAACACAGAAGACTGGAAAACATAGAACATTCTAGAGCTTACTGGAGCTCTGCTTGATAAACACAAAGCATCACTTTTCCTTTCCAGCTTAGAAGAAACAGGAGCAGTTCTTCCTGAGGACCTGCCTTTGCTTCTGAGCTGTTCCACAGTTAGTACAGCCAACTGGCGACCTTTCTGGAGGACCTACACTGCTGCGACAGCAAGCAAGTTGTACAAACATCTGCCGTTCCTTTTCAACAGAAGCATCTCTTTATGCCCCCCCCAGATTACTAGTAAGACTTTTAAGTCACAACCAGCTGAGAAGATACAAGGTGATTTCAGAAAGTATCTAAACATTTTGGCAATGTAAGCCCACATCCCCGAAACATTAAAGCACTGATGCGTGCTCTACCCAAAAAGATACAGCTGCTTTAAAAACACAGCCTTTAAAGGCACCACGGAATTGGGACCACAGCACTGTTCAAAATTGAAACCAAGGTCTTTCCCTGTATTAGCAGCAGCTCCTTTGATAATCTAAGCTGAAAGGAATCCAATATATTTTTTGCTCTATAGCCTTACATTTAATTCCTTGTTAGCCTGGATAACGAAAGCAGATGAATCCATTTCATCTGTTGCTTCTCGTGCACCAGGTGAGCTCGCCAGCCCCCAGCCCGAGCCTGCCCTGGGGAAAGCACAGCTCCTCCAGGCTTTTCAGTAGAGTGAACTGAATTACTTCTACCAGTCTTCATTAAGAAGAATGCAGAAGGAGATCCACAAGGATAGCACAATAACAGTGAGTCTGTGGGAAGTAGACAGATTTTCAGTTTATCTTTTTGAATTTCTAATAATTGCAACTGAAAACAGACACCTTTGCTGAAATACAGAGAGTATAGAACTAAAGTGCAGTCCTTCAAACTGTTGTTTACTTTCCCACAAATAACCCATGCAATAAAAGCTCTTTACATTGATGCACCTTTTTCAGGTGTATAGTCATTCAGATTTTCATCTCCTTGAACACAGGTTGTCTAAACAAGGTCTAGATGTAAAAAAATCTCACCTGCAACTAAAAAATTTGTAAAGTATTTTTATTTTGTAACACATTTGATCTCATTCCTCACGTGACTTTTATATATAGTCTGGCAAAAGTCCTTTAGACATACACCGAACTTACAGGGGAGAATGAAAACAGCTTCCCCTGTTTATTTCAGCTGCATTCACTACTTGCAGCAATTACTGCACTAGGGTGAACTCCAATTTGGAGATTACCCGGACTCGTGTTCCTACTCCATCATTTACCAGCAGTTTAATTTTGTTCTCCTTATATTCACTGTGTTAAGAATCTTTAAAAACAAGTCTGCTGCTCCTTGAATTACTCATTTCCTGAGGTGCATTCTGCTTTTATTTCACCTCTTAATGACTAACAGCAAAAACGACCCCAACCTGTAATAAAAGCAAATCTGATTAGCTTAACAGAAGTCTGGAATTTGATCTTAATATACAGAACGAATCTAACTGCGGAAGCTGTATATTGCATCTGAAAGGGAAATGGGCCTTACGGGTGGCTTTTGGGGCACATTTGTGTGTTAGCGCAGAGATGAGCGTGGCTATTTGTCGTACAGCTACCTCACGGAAGACTGGAGCTTCTGCTCTGTCTCCACAGAGAAGAGAAATAATGAAAGGAAAAACATAAGGTGGTCAAAGAGACTCGTTTAGCATCTCCTGGCAGAAGTCAGGTTGGAAACACATTTTTAACTCATGGCCCAAACCTAAGCCCCTGGAAATGCTGATCCTTGTCCCAGCTGGTCAAGTTGGCGGTGCCTCAGCTGGCAGCTTTCTGCACTTCTGTTAATAAATGACCATTTATTATCATTCTAGTTTTCTGTTCTGCTCCCATATGACGACTGCTGTGGCAAGGCAAGTTCATCTACTCCCTTTAAAGAATTACCTGTACTAAGAGTATTTAAAACTCAAGTATTTTCATACCACAGGATCTATACGGGGAAAAACCTTCATGAAGGGCTGCACTGCACTGGCATTTGCTTAGTGATGGTTCGATGCACTCGCACCTAGACACCAGCAATCTTTAGCCTGAGAGAAAATCATACATTTAGGCCAATATGTAATTCATTTTCCTGAGGAATCTCATGTACAATAAATCCTTAAATAGGAAATGCCACTACACTTCACAGAAAATTAATCTGGTACAGTCTCCTAGTTGAAGAAATATAAAGCATACAATATTCTATGAACTACCTGTTTTTATTCACAATAAAGATAATTACATAAGCCATATACAGCTTCCGAGTTTGCTGTCTACAGCTACCCACCTATTATTTCTCTTTGATGCTTCTTCAAATAGAAAGGAGGAATAAACATAGAAAAAAAGCAAATAAAAGCCATCTTATCAACCTGGTGAAATGCTACTGGCTTCTCACACTCTCAAAAATAAAATGCTATCCTTTTGCTTCCCATTTCCCACTCTCTTAAAAACCCTGTTAACATGAAGAATCTGTTAGAGGGTTTTTTTAACATTGAATTTTTCCAGTAACAGCAAGTTCACTCACAAATATGTGCAGATTCTTTGTTGGCTAAAGATCACATCTATGTTTCCTTGCTATTAGGCTTAGTAGCCTTATAAGGATTCTTCTTCCCTAATCCCTTTGGACTTCTGTATCTTTCAACAAAGTCTCTTTGTAATCCTGCACTTCAACTTAGAGCAGCATTTGCTTTCTCTAATCACTCTGAAAATCAAGACCCTTGGATGTGATTACAGATAGCTTTTCATACTGCCTAGACTCCTATGACAGGAGATCAGAACTACACACCAAATCTCCCCATAATCTCTGCGTGCTCCTGTGGCATTTTTCTGCAATGTACCGTTCCCACTTGTATTCGATTGTACTGAAATCTGGGCTGTGCTTCTTGTTTCCTTTCATTTCTGTGGTCCCTACCACTCTGCTGCAAAAAACAACCCATGCTCACAGGCTGTCACTGGCACAGGAGTATTTTGTGCAGACTGCGGACATGTGTAATATACCCTCGGCTAGGAGTGAGGAATCATGGCAATGGCTGGACTTGCCTGGTGTATTCCTTCTCACCTCTGCAGATACAGATATTTAAGAGTCCTCTGCCAGCCTCTCGCATGTACAGCTAGAGGGACAAACAGGGAACAACAGGTCTTGTCTAGATAAATTTGACTAAGTTCATGCCTTCTCTTCCAGGAATTGTGACTACAGGATTGGGACAGCAAAATTCTTCACAAGCTGCTAATAAGCCCACAGGGCAGAGCTGCTCCAGTGATCTTTAGAGAGAGCTGTGTTTCATCTCTGTACCAACAACTCCTGAAGCTCCTATAACCTCTAAGATGTAGTGTCCCATCATGGCTTATTTAAAGCAATTTCAAATATAATGTAGATGTGTGTGTGTGCTCATGCTTATGTACATCCCACATCCCCTATAAATTGAAATACACACAAATAACATCTCAAACATACACAGAACCACTTTTGAGGTCCCTTCCAATCCCTAATGTTCTGTGAGTACTTCATTCTTTCACCACATAGCATGTTTCAGCACCTTCATGGTCAGTATTTCTAATAGCTTCATCAATGACCAAAACAGCACTTTCAAGGCTAACTAGAGATATTTAAAAAATAACAGTATTCCTTTGGGTCTCTTTTCACCCAACTGGTAAAATTCCTCATTAATAAAGGCTTTGACAGCCTGCAAATCTGCAGAAAGCCCTCCAGAATCTTTCTGCACTTTGCAATACTGAACAGAGCAAGTTCCGTGCCAAACACTCAGATTTTGAAAACACTCCTGGAAAATTCTGAAATAAGTTAGCCGTGCAAAAATCACTCTTTTCAGCTCTTAGGAGGTCTGAAATTCTCCCCACGATAACAGACTGTCATTACTTTACGCTTTTAGAAAAGCAAACAAACAATGAGGCTGTTAACGAGCAAAACTCTGAGCTCAGGTATTTTATTCTCCAATTGTTTTAGCTTCTTTACCTCATAAATCATTTGGCAAACCAAACTCCTTCCACTGTTCTTTCCTGAACTCTCCTCTCTCAGATTCTTTACTATAATCTGACCACAACATCTCTACGAAATGTTTATCACGTATATCCCAAACAGTGGGGCAAACACTGTGAGATGCCTTTCCTTCATCACATGTGGCTGAAGAGATGTGACTTAGAAAGACTGAAAAGATACAAGTGAAGCGGGAAGGAAGGAGGAAGAAATAAAGATGCTCGCAGACTTGCTCTCTAGTACAACTTAAATAGTAAAATGGGAAAGAAAAAGGAAAAATGAAAGAAAACATACTAGTTACTAGGCTGGTTCTTCTGAAACACCATGTCGTCACAGACATTCAGAAGTGGATGCCAGCCAAGTACTTCAAAGAAATTAGATGAAAATAAAGATGTTTAAAGTGAAGCTGGAAATCTGAACTGATGTTTAATGCCATTACAAGTCTGGAAGGCAAGAGAAGTTACATTTTCAGCCATGACCCTTCACCGGTAATGTGTACAAGCACCTCACTAGAACTCTGCTCTCTGCGTCCAACCGTGTGCCAGCAGCTGGAAACACGATCGCGGTTGGTATGGGATTCTCACGTTCGAAAGCTGCATTTCGAATTTTGAGCCAAGTCTGCTCAGTCCAGTTTGCAATTTGACTCAACATGTATTTTTAGAAGAGAATCTTGCAAGACAATAGTTTTAAGTATTTGTTCAATGAAACATCAACAGTTCTGTTCCACAGTCAGTCACATCAGACCATTCTTTCACAGCAAGAGGTAGCATGGGAGTTTCAAAGCCAATGGTTTTTGCAGTCTTTTGCATAAGATCTTTATTGGAAAAAAAAATACATACTTTCACTCCCCCCCTTCCAACTCTTAACAGCTTTTCTGTTTTTATTATTATTGCTTTAAAATATTCCTCAGCACAGATGGAAAGCTTCTGTCGTTCTCACTCAGACCAGCATTCCCATGCAGTGTGTCTCAGCAAGGCACACTTCTAGGGAGTTTAACAGATACTTTGCTATAACAATACAAATCAGCAAGACTAGTAGTGGCTTTAAAAAAGTACTCTTCTGAGCACTATGTTGTGTGAACATTACTTTTATCAAAACCGTGTGCCAACTCACCCTACGAATAAATTGCAAACTCATAAAATTGTCAGAATTGCATCCCTTAGGAGCAGCACGTTTGATTCACACACACTTTCTGCATTGTAATATATTTCATATTTTGTTTCTCCTCTGTGAAGTGTAATAGGCTACATAATTTGATTTAGACTTTGGGGATCCAGTACACCTATTAACTATGTAAAAGACAGCACACAAAATATTTCACAGTTTATGCTCCTAGTTTCAAATATTCCTGATACTAAAAGAATGAATGGGTGTGGGCAAGAAGGCATTGAGGGGGAGAACACGGAAGCCCAACAACAAAAAAAGAACGGTCTGCTGAGCCTTGTCGCCCAAGTCCTTACAGAGTAAACCTGCAGCCAGACTGGGGAAATCTGAAGAGCTGAGAGACCAAATGATGAAGTAAGTAGCCTTCTAGTATCAGGGTGGGAAACATTTTCATTCACATCTATACCATAATTTACACTGAAATTAATATTCCCTGGTAAATGGAGAAAATATGTTTTGTTACATGTAAAACATTAATTAATTTGAAATACAAAGAGGAAATACCTCTAGATAGATTGGTACTACGAATTAAAGTCTTACCTCACATATTACTAGTTTTGCCAATGAAGATCACACAGGCAAGGTAGTGGTGACCTTTCAAAAAGGACCCCCACAAATCCTTGTTAAAAGTCACATCAGAAAAGTCTGTCACACGCACTAAAATCTGACATTCTGTGCCCATTCGTAGAGGAACAATGACACTGATATTAACTCTTGCTCTGTGCACACAGCAAGAGTTAAACCCGCACTTCTGAACAATTCTTTCAGTTTTTCAGACGATTACATTAAAGTTTCCTGGATTTTAAGAGCACTTCAATTGTTCTGAGTACAGGAAAAACTCGCTATAAACACACACATTAAAACTTTAGGACTATAAAGAACAGCTTTGCCTTATGTCACAGTTTTACTAACATACCACAAAAAAACTCTGTGTGTGAGAACAGCAAAGCCCCAGGTCCCCAGACAACAGGATTGCCCCCCCCAGCTATAAAAATGACAAACTAGCCCCTCAGTTGCTGTGCACCCAAACTCCGTAACAGATTAGATTTAAAAATGAGCAACGCACCGAGGCAGCTATTAGTCTTTCAACCCAAGTGTCAACTTCGAACAAATTAACGACCAAGCAGTCTCAACCAAATGGTGTCTTGACAATTACAAACTGCATTTTTAAAATCCAAATTTCAGTGCAATATTCCCAAGTAAGTTTTCTGAAACACAGTGATTTACTCGAGTAAAAAAATCCTGCCGCATGTAGTTCTCAAGTATTCTGCAAGCTATCACATTCGCTTCACCATCCAATGCTTTAATGAAAAACACATACTGGAGATGAAAGAAAAGGAGATCAGAGCAGGAATTTGATATACGAGAGCTGAAAGTTGCATCACACATGCAACCCTTGGCAAATCCCTCCAACAACTCCTGTCTACAGATAATCTACTGCTACGATGAAACTGAATGTTCTCCAAGAATCAGCACGATGTGAACTAGATCTCAGCTTGAATCTACAAAGGAATTGAACAATAGTTGAGATTTTTGCACTATCATCCATTTTCAGTGCACACTTGGAATTAGGGAATACAAGAAAACAGAGAGTAACCAGCAACTGTATGGCGCTTCTCTTTCCCTTAGAGGTTTTTCTTCCCCCCTTCAAAGCTTTATAGATTGATTGCAAAGCCATGCTGTAAATCAAATGAAAGCCACCACTCATTACCCAGTTAGAAGTTCCTGAGCTTTTGGTGCGAAGCTATTTCTCTGCTGTGATCTCAAGGCCACCGGCTATGCCTACAAGCACAAGCACCCCCTGTCATGGCAGCTCACACACATTTTTTCCCAGATCTCTTTTCAGCAGCTTGATGAATTTCCACCAACTTCCAGTTCTAAAGAGAACCACCAAGATAAATGATTCATGGATTCAAAATACTTGTTCAGGTTGGAAAAAAAAAAAGAAAAGCATACGTAAAAACAGCTAGGAGTGACTCAGAGGTAAAGAAAATTGCAAGCATGGTCTTTTAGTGTAGACCAACATGCTCAGCTCTGATTGCCTACGCTCCATCTAAAATATCAAGGAAGTAGCACTTTTCTTGTTGTTCAGAACATGAAGGAAAATGACAAAAAAACCCCACATGCTTCCTGCTCAACCCTATCAGCTTCTAAATTTCTTCCTGATGTATGAAACATGGAATGGAAAGTTTTACTTCTTGGGGTTTTTTTAGATTTGTGAAATACCACAAAAGATCAAGCCTCTTCTTTGCAGAGGAGCTGGAGGGCACAGCTCGAATAATCCCCTTCTCTTTTCCAGTCCTTTAGCAGTCAACAGAGCTCAGTCCTTCTCTCAAGCTGTTACTGAATAAAAGCAAATACTTTAAGTTTTCATAGCCACTAGCTTTAAGAAACCCTGTGTCTCTTGTTCTAGTACAAACGCTGCCTGTATCTACAAACAGCAGGTCCCCAGCATCAACCGAACCCTCTGCTGCAGAAGCCCTAGTAGCTGTGGTTAAGGCTGGACCATCACAGTCCTGGCAGGATGCAAAAGAAGGTTCTTGCAGGAGTCTGGGCATCTCTCTGGGGTCTGGAGACTTGTACTGGGAGTGGCACTGAACACTGCAGAGTGCTAACTAACAGATGTGGAAACAGCAAAGGAAGATGAATGGTACCTAGTAATGATCTATTGTTTATTTGCAGTGACAAGGGTGACAACTGCCATTTGCCACAATTTGAGTTGGAAGCCTGAAGCCCCCACAGCCCATTCAGGTGTTGAAGATGAATGAGAGACGAGCAGTACACTGTCACCACAAACTTGGTGCACAGCACTGTCAGGTATAGAGGAGCAGGACCCCATTCTTGAACTGGACTCACTAGCACTCTACATACTCCCCACTTGGCCCCCCGACCACAGCCAAGCAAGCTGGCACAGCCCAAACCTGCAATACACAGCATTTGTCTCACACATTCAAAGTAAAATACTTGGAACAGTCCCTGCCCACATTTACACCCATTGATTTTTCCAAGCAATCTTCAAATAATCAAGCCAGTGTCAAAGGGTATAACCCCACCCCTCCTCCCTGTGTCACCCCACTGAACAGCAGAGCAAGATAAAAAGTATAGGCTGAACCTTGAAGGAACGAGTACATGTGGCAAACAGCAGTTTGGCTAAAAATAACCCACAGATGTAGGTTTAGCCAGGTAGCCTGTAGAGAAGTACGTTTTGTACAGAGCAAGCGCGATAACATGCAGGAGGTCACTGAGGTCCTGTAAGATCTGGCCACTTACCTCAGCTACACACCATGGCACCTAGACTCAGGGCAGGGCATTGCCCCATAATATTTTGCAAAGAATTCTTGGATGCTTGTCACAGTACTTTGGAATAATGGTTTGAACTGCTGAAAGGCCTCACAAAGTTATTTAAGAATGACTTCTCCATACAGCTATGCAGACTGTGCATAACTGAATCAAAACCTAACGTAACTTTCCTCAAAAAAAGGGTTAAGCTTCACTGGAAGCGCTTACACAATAGCTAAGGGCCATCACTGTGTATGTCCACACAAATGAATTTGCGACCTTTAGCACGAACCCAACAGAAAAAACATCCATTTTCACTTGCAAGGTCATCCCTATATTTCTCAAGAACAGAAGCTCCTAGCTTAACGTTGCCTCAGACTATTTTGAGTATCATCAATATTGTAAATTTAGAAAAGTTCCAAACAACATGATAAACACAAATCACTAACTGACAAAAATAGAAAAGCACACATGAAGGTGACTCCTCCTGTCCTAGGGTTGGTGTCTTTGGGACCAATTTATCTTTTTGCCTCACTGCTGTTTTACGACAAAGTTGCTTCTCCCCGTTTCAGACTTGGAACTCCAGAGATAGCTAAAAATTCCTTTTAGCGCCTCCCAACTCTTTTCACTTTGCAAAAGCCTTTGAACATGACACAAGTCCTATCCACTCCATCACAGCTTTATCACAGTTAATGACCAAACCATACGCTGCACCAAAGACGACGCAGGAGCAAACAGAAAGGGATGGGGGCAGGAAATCTGCTGCATTTTGATTTGATCTTTTAAGAAAATTAGAAAAATATTACCTTCATTTTTTAGAAGTAATATATGTACTTTGATTGAAAAGACTTAACAAACACAAAGCTGAGTTACGGAAGTGAAAACACAGACAATGCGTCTCTTCAAGAGGAAGCAGATTGCCCTGAAGGCAAGCGCGAGCGCTCCTGCTACCCACTGCTTTCCGCAGACCAGTGGCTGGAAGATGAACATCTTGCTCTGGTTCACCAAAACATTTCACTCAGGCATACTGCACATCAGATGCTAACCCGTGTTCCTAAGCAACCCCACGCTCACTCCATGTTCTCCCTTCCCTGCCGCCGGTAGACGAGAGGTTTTAATCATCAATTCACACTGCACCAAACGTGCAAGAATCCTATCACGAGAGGCTCGGCCACAGCACCGCGTGAAGCGGCGCCAGGCAGCTTCAGCACCTGTTTTGTCTCCACCAAGGCAGGCAGACTATAACTAGAAGACAGAATTGTTACCTCTGAGTTGTTTACAAAGACAGTTGTTTTTTAAAAAATGCTTGCAAATACAAGCTAAAAATTTCTATTCTTGCCAGCAGGTATGGAAACAGTCCTTTAGAGGCACTGAGGGTTAAACTTTTTTCTGACATTTATAATATTCAGTGCTGACAAAAAAAACCCTCTGCAAAGAATAATTGCTCCCACAGGGACCAATCCACGGGTCACTTTTTTTTTTTTGCACTTGACGGCTACAGAGCTTTGAATGAGATTTTCTACAAAACCTAGACTTAAGCTTGCAGCATAATCACAACGTTTGCCCTAGCTCTAGAAGCTGAACTAAAGCACCACTTCTACAGTGTAATTATTCTGCATATGTTCCAAAAACCCATGGGGAAATTTTATTATTCAGAAGAATAAATAGGGTAAAAATAAATGGTTTTTAATTTTAGCCAATTTTTACACTCCTTATGAATTTTCATTTTTCTTACGCAAGTTTAAGTCCATGGGAGAGAGGATTTGCCTTGAAGAAATAATTAAACTTTCATCTCCAGTTATGCTTCTTAGCAAATACATAGCCACCCACGTAGCACATAACACACAAGCGCTATTCACTGACACAGAATGCCAACACAATCACCAACGCTTCATAATCTTCCCTTCAGTTCCAAATTGAATATTTGAGGATTGAACTTCTGCTCAACAGGACAGAATAAGCAGAAGCACAGGGAGGACTTAGGTTAGAAGGAGGTTGGGGTCCCAATCACAGAATCACAGAGCATTAGGGATTGGAAGGGACCTCGAAAGATGGTGGAGTTTAGTTTGGCCTCAATGCTATTTGACTACTTCAACTACTCTTTGGGAACAATGCAGTGATTTGTATGGGATACACAAACCTTCTACCTTAAGGATGGTTAAAAGACTGTAACGCTCCATTTACAACAGCAACGTCTGAATCAGATTTAGTCAGAAATTGGAAATTCTCTGGGAAGAAAGCAGAGAAAGCAGGACTTCACCTGGTTCAGGAAGGTAAAGGCACACTGTATGACAAAGTCTATCTATGACACTTTCTACAATTCATAAAATCATTAGGGATTGGAAGGGACCCCAAAAGATCATCTAGTCCAATCCCCCTGCCGCAGCAGGATAAGGACAGGAAAAAGCATGTCAATTCCTAGTAAACACTTCAAGACTCCTTTCTCCTTTCTTAACGCAGGGGCCAAACATGAGTACACAGCCACAACATCTGCACATCCCCAAGCTCATCTGCAAACAAGCCACACCCAGTTCTTCGGGTCCTGCTGAACCATTCACTGGTCTCAAGCCACACAGCATCTCTGCCTATGCCGCTCCTCTTTCCTAGCTCTGGCTTTTACAGCACCCAAGCAACTTAAGAAAACTTTAACGAATTATCTGCTATCCAGAGACATGAGTGCCTGCTCACCTCTGCATTCAGTGCTGCCCAAGAGGACACAGCAGGATCACTCTGACATAAGAGAGACCAGAAAGCTAGTGCAGTACTCCTCAAAGACATGCCATTTGACAAGAGGACCATACCCAGTAAGAAGTGATGGCAACTGTACCTTACCCTCACCAGCTTAACTTGTGCAGCCTGCAAATATCACACATCTCCTTGGTTCATTTAAATATTCAGGTTTTACTAGCTGTATCACAGGCATCAGTGCTTCTCAGACAGCAGAAATGCATCTGTTAGGCATAAAGACTCCGACGCTACACAAAACTCTAGAGTTCTTGCAGCTCTCACCACAGGCAACCACCTGCTGCTTTGTCCTTTGCTGCCTTCACTGACTTCCCATACATGTACTTTTTCAATTATTGTTTGTAATCTCAGGCCTTAATAAGCATCAAGTGATCTAAGCCTACCATCCCCAAACAACACTTAAAACCTCACGACCAAGACCTAGGTCAGAAAAACTGTAACACTTGAGAGCAACACAACTTTCTGCAAATGACACCAGGGCTCATCTGCATGGAAAACCAAACTAAAGATGGCATGTCATCCTGTAAATACAATCTTCACCCCATGTTTTTCGATACTGCTGATAATGGGCACAATAAAAAAGAACCACTGCCTTCTAACATAGTCACATTTCTGCACAGCTCTTCCCCTACAGAGATGATGTAATGACAGAAAACCAAACGAAAATCAAACAAATAAAGAACATCAGAATGGTTGAGATGTTGGAAACGAGGCTTAATAAGCTACAAGGCGGCACTTGCACACTATGGTGACGAGGATGCTCTAACAACCCATTTGGAAAAGAATTTATGCAGGAGGCATGCCAGGAGCAAGGAACAGAATCTGCTCATTTTCTTTTCATCTGTGTAAAATGGTTTTGATTTTCAGAAGGGCACTGTGCAATATCATTACATTAATGGACAGTCTTATCATTTTACTCATCTCCTTCAAGTTTGGCTTCTAGTCTCTGAGCAACTCTGGTTATCGAAAGATGAGGGCCAACAAACACAAAATTCTGAGCTCTCTGCTTTGACAGTAATTAGCGCGACTTATTTAACCACATCGCCGCTAAAGCCTCACATATGGCAGAATCTTTACTTTTGACTTGTCTGAACAAGCATGAACAAAATCCACAGCTAATAATAATCAGTTCAGCCTGATGTCTTTTACAGCGAGTTCCATTTCACATATCTCCAATCTTAGCTTGCCATTAGTAATGCTAATTAGTTCACTATCTCAATGCCATGCAGATTCAGTAGAAACTGAGATTATTGCTAATTTGAGCAGAGAGCTTGTTCTTAATATAAATAATAGTAAGTCACTCTACGAAACACCCACAGAAATTAATACTGCTTGTAATTTTCAATCAGATTCCACATTTAAATAAAAATTGTGACTACCCTGTGATTTCCAAAAAGATAATAACAGGGCAATAATGAATTATCACAGCACTAACTAGATTAACAGCTCTGTAAGGACATGCAATGACACAGCATTTAAAAGTAGGGTTCTATCTTGCTCTGCAAGCTAGCCCAGTTCCCTATGCATGCACGCCACACACACCTTTCCACAGCTCCTTCTGAAGGGAACCATAACACCAGCTTGGTAATTGTTCTTGGGTATCTGTGGGCCAATACAGGGTTTTATTTGAAAACTCTCACATGGTCTCATTCCACCTCTTTTTTTTGGTAGAAGATAAAACCCAATTACGTGGAACTTCAATCACAAGTCACAAAAGAGACCTGTGCAATTAAACAGCACTCATCTACACAAAGAGCTAATTAAAGTGACATCCAGGAGGTGATCCAAGCTGTCCTCTACTGAAAGTGAGAGCATGTGAGCTTGACCTCCTGCAAGCACTGAGAGGTTACAGGGAATATACTGGACCTGCTCTGCTCCCTCTCTGCAGATAAAGAAGCCCACCAACAAACACCATGGTCCACACAGACCAGCAGAGGAGGCAAACAACGTCTCAGAGGTGGCAGTGCCTGTGTGGTTCCTTCATTTCTCCTCTCTGACAAGAGAAAGGGATAGAGCAAGGTGACTGGAAAGGGTGGAGGGGGGCAGGGGTGGGGGATGGGCGGTATTTGCCAGAGCTGGGGCAGCTGGAAAACTCTCAAAATGGATTTACCAGAGAGAAGCACTTTTCTAAAGCAGATTAGGTACTAAGACAGGAGATCTTCACACTCAGGAGATAAACCTCATCCCCACTTGCCGAGTCAAGCGTGCGTACACATGTATTTGTGCCTTCGTCTACCAGTAGAGGAATGATGCTCAGGGGTTTTCTAAATCAATTTGTAAATTCAGATTAATTTAAAGACTATTGAAAACCTTAATTCAGCGGGATTAAGAAATCAGGGTAAACAGACTAATTTAACATCAAATTTGTCCTGGAACACTTTGTCCTAGAGGCTTTCTCCAGGCACATCAAGGACAGGAGGGTCATTAGGGACAGTCAGCATGGCTTCACCAAGGGAAAGTTACGCTTGACAAACCTGATGGCCTTTTACAAGGACATAATCAGGTGGACAGATGCTGGCAGAGCAGTGGATGTGGTCTACCTTAACTTGAGGAAGGCATTTGACATAGTCTCACACAGCATCCTCGCACCAAAACTGAGGCAGTGTCGAATGGATGATCAGGTAGTGAGGTGGATCATGAACTGGCTGCAGGATAGAAGCCAGAGAGTGGTGGTCAATGGGACAGAGTCTAGTTGGAGGCCTGTATCTAGTGGAGTTTCCCAAGGGTCAGTACTTGGACCAGTCCTATTCAATCTATTCATTAATGACTTAGATGAGGGATTGGCATGCACTGTCAGCAAGTTTGCTGATGACACAAAGCTGGGTGGTGTCTCCAACACCCCAGCAGACTGTGCTGCCATTCAGCAAGACCTGGACAGGGATGACCATGAGCCAGCAGTGTGCTCTTGTGGCCAAGAGGGCCAACAGCATCCTGGGGTGGATCAGAAGAGGGGTGGTTAGCAGATCAAGAGAGGTTCTTCTTCCCCTCTACTCTGCACTGGTGAGACCACATCTGGAGTATTGTGTCCAGTTCTGGAGCCCTGAGTTCAAGAAGGACACAGCTGCTGGAAGGAGTCCAGCGTAGAACAACAAGGATGATAAAGGAAGTGAAACACCTTTCTTATGAGGAAAGGCTGAGGAAGCTGGGCCTCTTTAGTTTGGAGGAGACCAAGGGATGACTCCATTAATGTCTATAAATACGTGAGGGGAAGGTGTCAGGAGGATGGAGCCAGGCTCTCCTCAATGTCATCTAGTGATAGGACGAGGGGCAATGGGTGTAAACTGGAACGTAGGAGGGTCCATGTAAATATCAGAAGGAACTTGTTCACAGTGAAGGTAGCGGAGCACTGGAACAGGCTGCCCAAGGGGGTTTTGCTGTCTCTCACCAAGCGCCCCCCCCAAGCACACGCACTATGATTCTATGTACAAAGCTACTGACTCGGCTAGTTTCTTCTTTGTTGACCCCAGTACAATCCCTGTTGAACAGAAGCTCCTGCACTGTTGTGCTGTGTGGACATTTTGCTAAAACCATGAACGGCTGCCAATCATTTCCTTTGGCCCTTCAAACTATAACTAGATAAAATGGCAAATAAATAATGTTGGGCACAGGACTGTCACAGTACCAAACCACCATCCAGACAGCAGGCAGATACAGACACTCCAGTCCTGTCACACAAGCATACAGAAACAACAGACAAGTGGAGGGTTTTGGTTTTTAAAATTCCTCCTCTCTTTCCTTCACATACTTTAAATTTTGAAATTTGGTCTTGTGATAGCAGTATCCTACATTTTAAAGCCCATCACCTCTAATGCCAGCTTTAGGAAACAAGGCAGTCATGCTGTTTTCAGGCTACAAAATGATAAAAAAAAATGAAAGGAAAAGAAAATCCCATTCCACTAGCTGAGCAGGCTGATGCTGTTTGAGATTAATGGTCTATTGTTTAATAAAAATAAGCCCTATACACAAATACCAGTGCAGGTCATGACACAATTCAACACCATTCCCATGTCAAAAAGCAACTCTGAAGAGTTCACTGGTGTACGCTGGTCATCTGCAATGGGCATTCTTGTTCATTATCCACTTTGTAAGTCCTTTACGTGAAGGACTTACAAAGGCTGTGCTCCAGCTACAATTCTAAACACAAAAACTGGATCATGAAAAAAAATAGGAAAAAAGATTATTTGCTGCAGCAGTCAGTGACTTTCTCAAGAACATTCTAAGCTCAAAATCTATCAGGAGTTGATAAGGGGCAAATCCTGATTAACTAATCAGCAATTCTCTAAAAAGGAAATTCTCTAAAGCAATTCTCTAAAAGGAAACACCCAAAGGAAAATAATATTCTTCTGCCTATTTTCTCTTTTCTAGGGAAGTAACACGTATGTTTTATTTTCAGTTTGTTCCACTGAAGCAAAGGAGAGAGAGATAAATGAAAGACGAGAGCCATAATCCATGAGAGCACGCTCAGACCTCCCACAGATAGTGAAATTTAACATTGACAGATATGACAGCAACTCATCTCAGTCTAAGCTCTGCTTGGGAATCAGGAGCTGCAGTAAAAAGAATAGGGATAAAGAACTCGTATCAGCCTTGGCTGGTGAAAGTGGCAAGGTGTAAAAATAGTCTGTAAGCATTATAGACCAAGAAGGAAAAGCCTTTGTAGCTACCTTCTTGTGATTTTATAGTTGAAGTTGTTGCTGTTACAGCAGAGTGGAGTTCAAGTTTAGTATTAACCACTACAAATTGTCCACCATTACTTGCATGGTTGTACAGACATAAGAGATCCACTGCACTCTACACAGAGGAGGCATCTGTACCCTTGAGCAATAAGCATTTGTCTTAGCTGGCACATGCTCTGAGTAAATTTCAACTGCCCCCTCCACAGCCAGGCCAGGAGAACCACTCACACGTAGGAACCTCTTCAGATTACTGCTGGGAACACAGGCTGTTGTGAGATCATATGAAACATATATTGCCCTCCACCACTTGCACCCACCTTAGCACTGAGGCATTTGAAATCGTAAGGACAGGCAGAGCAGAGATGAAGTGGCTTCCCCTAGCAAGCTGGCAAAACAACAGTGCCCAAGCAATGCCCAGGAGCTATAGGATCATGCTTTCTCTGAAGAGGTATGGGCACATCCTTCTTTCTTTGTTGCTTTTACTGAGGGAAACTAGGTGCAGAGAGTACCGCTACCCACCTCTGCCACGGCACGTGACACTAGCTAGTTTCTCCTTTGTTTTAAAAGAGCCCACTCTGCAGGACTAGGTGTGTTGGATGCTAGGCACTGGGAGCACAGTTATTTGTATGATATCAGTAAGGTACTTCTGTATTCAACAGGCACAGAGGGTTCAGAGATAGTCCATCTAGAGAGGTCTTGGACAAAGGAATGAGGGTTCAGGCCTGGCTTAGTGTTGCCCAGCATGACAAGGACAATGACAGCTACGCTATCAGTCAGTGAATTCAGGCTTGTGCACACACTCCTATCAGGGGGCCTTCAGTGCTACCAAGAACAGGGTAAAACCCCACAAAAACGGGCAAAGCATACAACAGCTCCAAGTTCCACACTCTGTGTAAAAAGGTGCTTTTCTGTTGCTAGAGAATACACTTTCACATTATTCCCCTATCACAGCAACAATTCCAAGTACCCATCCTAAACCTAAAATTGTCCTCTTCAGTAACATGGAGTAGATGAGAAAACACAGAGGAGACTCAAAACTTCATTTGATAAATACTAAGCAGATAAATGGGCAACACACTGAAAATTGACAAACACTGATCTAGAGAAGGTACCTCTAGTGCTTTAGAGCATCCTGAAACAGATGACTGTAGATCCTAATTAGTTTTGGTGTATAAATATTTACATAATATTTTCCTTTATCTATACACACACTTAAAACAACTTAGCTCTAAAAACAGATTTTTGTCACATACTTCTCAAGCTGAAAAGATTTCTTTTATCATTTTGCTGTATTTTAACAATATATTCACTACAGAGCAGTTTCCTAATTAAAAGCCTTTAATTAAAGAAGATTAATTAAACATGAGATAAGCACAAATACTAAACAAACTACTTCAGAGAAATCCAGAATCTGACCTACCAAAATGACTTTATGTGCAATTACGCCTGCTGCAAACGACTGTTTGTAGATAATTGCCTTGGCTGTCTCCTTAAAGACAACCAACCACATATTCAAGTTAAATAACATCAAACCAAACAAAGTAGTCAGGGCTGAATTGATTTGCAGTTAAATGCATTTGTTTTTATGTATCTCAGCATTAACACATTACAACTTCAAAATGGTTTACCAGTGGACCTTACTCATGAAGAATACTTCCAGCATATTTCTGAAGCTCACCCCTCAAAATGAGACTTTATTTAATCTAGACACTTCTCCATAGTTTATGTCATCGCACTGAAACTAGTCCTCAGAGAATAATCTCAATCACAGAAACAGAGCTAGCCCCATGTCCTAGAGTATTTTAACATGTCCTGCTCTACGACACAGTGGGAGTAAAATGACTCATTTTTTGTAGGTAGGCTGCTTAAACAAATGAACAACAGGCAACACTTAGGTCCTACATGCAGTAATGCAAAACTGTAATTGCTTTAGGGATCTCTGGCATTATTCTTGGTAGCAGACAGGGTCTGATCAGCTTTGAACCCCAAACCACACATGCTACATTCCACAATGAATGCTACATTCCACAAGAATGAAGTAAGGCAATATGAAGATGGGCTTATTGTTGGCCACATTTCAAAAATTCACAATTTCACAGCCATCACTGAGAACTACACATGCACGTGGAGAAGAGGGTTACACAGTTCAGAGCCTTTGCAAAGGGACTAGAAGCCATAGAAACACCAGAAAATTAAAAAATGCATTAACTTTTCATTGTTCTCTTAAATATAGGTGGGGTACTACATCTATGAAGATAAAGAATGTTGAGCCTCTGCACTCTTGAATTTCCTAAATACCAAAGCTGCCGAAAGCAAGCTAAACAAATTGTCTGTTTTCAGATCTTAGCCATTTTTTAGGTTTTTGAAAAACATCAATGGGTTCATCTGCATCCAGTGTAGATATTTCCTTATATGCTTTCCTCTACTTCAGCAATTTCTAACTTCATTTATAAAACTTTCAACTACACACTTCTTGCCAGAAAGGTGTGGAAATAACAGGTTTACATTTTTAGGAATTTTTTCCCCTAAACAATAAGGGAACACAAACCAGAGCAGGGACAAATTCCACAAGCAACAGGAACTGAGGCTCTAATTATAGTCTCCAAGGCAGACGCTACAGAAGTAGTCTGCCAAGACCTCGTTCATTAGTCAAATTACACTTCTTGAAAGAGTTTGAGGTTATCTATCACGACATACGGAAGAACAGAAGGCAATTTTAAACAGGTTTAATAGACTGTTGCTTAATTTATTTATTTTTTTAAATTGAAAGACACAACTAATCACTTCAAAAGGTTGATGTGTATGGAAGAAGCTAAGTGGAGAAGAATGGAAGTCCTAGAGTAAAAATGCAGTATCCTCACAGGCATACAGAACACTGTGTGTACACATACATGTATGCACGCATTTGCGGCATGACATTTAAAATAAACTATCTGGATGGTGACATTTAACAGCACTTGAGAATAAACTCTGCTCTGTGGAAATTTTTAATTACTAAAGATTTCTAGAGAAAAATTTCACCATTAGCATGTATACCATGCAGTGAGTAAAATGAGCATAAACACAAGGTTTGATAAAAAAGTCAACAGGGTAATGTACACAACTTTTTCATCCCCTATTAGCCAGGGGTGTACATAACTGCAACTTGAAGCCCTGTCAAATGATAAGTTTATAGAGTCTGTTGGTATTTAAAATGCTTAAATATAACCTGAGTTTTTCCATGCTGCATACGTTATAAGAGCATTACCTGCTGGGTGAGTGAACTTCATGACAAACAGTGAGGTACCTTATTTTTCCTTCACTACATTCTGAATTAGCTTGCTTACTACCATTTGAAAAAATACTGTCAAGAAAACATCAGTAACTGAGATATTACTTCAATTTTCTAATTTATCATTATGCAAATCATTTGAAAATGTAAGGTACTGCATGTGAGGTAAAAATAAATGGGCTCAGTGATCAAAACCACGCTTTATAAGATAGGCTGATGATGTGTAAATATTGATTTAAAAGAGGAAGCAATGTTTTCCTCATACCCAGACACATCACTATTATATCCGTTAAGAGCAGCCAATCCTTCCTATATATGTGTGTACATCATGTTTTCTTCAGCATAAGAGATGTATGCTGTATTGACTTCTCAACAGCTGTAGTATCATCCATTACAGTTGTGAGATGAGCTCCTTACCCAGGCTAAGTGCAGGCAATGCTGACTTGTAATTGCAGGGAAAACGTAATTGAACACAGCCTTTTAAAAGGTTCTTAAACAGTCATGCACACGCTCTTCTAAGCGTAAGAAGCATAAGGTTTATCCACAAACACCATTCTATTGGATGGCTTCAAACAATAACAGCTCTTTTGTAAAGCTTCTGTAAATTACTGAAACCCCAGGAAGAGAATTATGCCACACTAAAGCATCACTGAAAAATAATCAGCCATCATCAAATGCATGTTTGAAACTGATGAAGTACCACCTCAAAATAATAAAATACTGCTCACAACAGTCATCAAAAAGCAGTGTGCTCTCAGTCTCAGCTACATCAGTGCTACTGCTTTGACCCACCTATTGCTTCCTCCCTTACTACAGAAATAATTGTAATGAAAAGCAGAAAGTAATTGAAAGAACTCTTACCTCTCCATCTCGTATTCTTTCATGCCCACTTTTACTGCCTTCATTACCTGTAAGATACATAATAACATGGGACATTCACACCAGGCAGGATTCTTACATTTATAAATGTATGACTTATGGCTGAGTTTATCCAGAGGAAACTGTATTACAAAAATACATATATTTAATTTAAATTTACATCACTAGATGCATTTTAAAACTGCTTTAGAAATCAAACTAATTTTAATCTTTATAAATACCTTATAAATAAGGCAAATGTAACTGAGAAATTATATCCTAATGAAATAGTAGCTAATTAAAATACCAATGCTTAATTCTGAAAGCTCTGGTGAACTTGGCAGCAAGTCCTTTTGTTTCACTTTTATGAAACAGCAAAACAAAACTGTGGTAGAACACACTATAATGGGAGATTCTCTTTTAGGCTTTGCAGTGTGAATCAGCAGAAAACTACTGGAGCTAACAGTTTTACAATCCACAAGTCTCAGATTTGCTGAGAACGTGTACCCATTTTACTCCTTTGCCTTTTTCTGTATTTCTGCAGTTTTAGGCAGCTGCTCCGTGGAAGAAATTACCTCAGATCTGGTAAGATTATTCAAGGACAATGAAAGACTGAGGAGACTGAATGCAAATGACTATCCCTAAACTTTGCAAGTTCACAATATTCACTTTCAGAGACTTCTGCATTTCACAGTCCAGAAATCTGAGGAGCTGAAGCAAAGACAATAGTTGAGTCAGTAACCTCATCTGCTACTTCTACGTAAACTCCCTCTGATTGTCACTCAGAATTCATGGCATCTCTACACCACTATACAGAGGACTCATACCCAAGTTAATTTTGCAAGCAATACCACTAGAGCAATGATTCCACTGATACTGGGTCCAACTTGAGTAGCCTTGCTAAGAGCCTGGATTTGTCCTTGCCATGCTAATATACATTCAACCAAACAGCATGATGAAACAAAGTCCATCTCTGAGAAGCAACCTAGGGAATCCTTGCACTACCCTTCACTGTGCATGGAAATCCCCCTTCGGTTTCCGAAGATCTGGAGAGAGTAACCCACTAGTTAAACTTTTCAGAGCTGCACATGCTGACACAGGCCACAAGAATAATTTTGATCTCTTCTTTTTCCATTACTGGTATTTGTGCATAGACAACAGACAGATTGCAGGCAGGTCACCTCCAGTTGAGGCTCCAGCTCTTACCCCAAACCACACTTCACTCCTCACACATCACAAAAGTACCAGTGAGTTCAAGGACAATGCAAGGTATATTGCTGGCCTGTAATAGGAGGGATATTATCCTCTTATTTCTATCCAACCTTTCCATTATTTTATTACTAAGCAATTCACAGTTGCTGGGAACATTTTCTGAGTACCACTGCCACACTAACAGCAAAAATTATTAACAGTAAAGGATCCATTACCTCTTTATGAGCTTCGCTGGAGATTTTATTTGTGTAGCGCAGAACTTCCAACTCCATGTCTGTCTTAATCACACGACTTAAAGAAAAGTAGAACAGGTAACAGGTTAGGCTGCAACTTCACAGCTTAAGAACATAAAATAAATTAAAAAATCCCTGAAAGTTATATGCATCACATATGGTAAAAGCAGCTGAAGAACACCTCAAGAGTGAAGAGCTACTACAGTATGCATTACAGCAAGGTTTTGTTGGCATTGATTCACTATTAGCAAAACACTCTTCCAAAGGAAAGTCACAAGCACTTCAAACACCTGCCTGCATTATTTTAATACTAATAAGTGGTCTAACCAACATTTTTCTACAATCCATTAGGAACAAAAGCATTGTATTTCTGCATTTGTCATGGCTCAAACACTACTTCAAACAGAACATTTCTACAAGAATGCTTGATTTACTTTTTAAACACAATTTGAAACTAATTTACATAATCAAATTCCCAGTGCTCCAGAATTTCTATTCAGCATAATCCCAACCCCCACCTATTTGCAAAAGGCAGGGGTGGCAAAGGGTATAAAGAAATGATATTTCTGTTTCATATTAAAAAACCCCCTAAACATGACATCCAGAAACAACAGCAGCAGTGATTACAGCCACAATGTCCATTCCCTTCAACATTCTTCTGAAGGAAGAAACGAAAACAAATTAATCCCCTCCAAAACTCCATCTTGTTCTTTTCTTCATGCCTTATGAGACCCTGAATTTCTGTCTATTTATGAGCTTTGATACTGTGTTCTGAATGAATGTCAAAAATGTACCATTAAGCTATTATCTACTTATACTGCTTTCTATAATCTATTTCAAATAAAAACAGCTCTTTAGTGCAACATGAGCAGAGAAGCAGAAAGATGATAAAAGGAATGGAGCACCTCTCTTATGAGGAAAGGCTGAGGGAGCNAAAGCAGAGAAGCAGAAAGATGGTCCCTTCCAACCCCTAACATCCTCTGATCCTATGATAAAGGGAATGGAGCATCTCTCTTATGAGGAAAGCCTGAGGGAGCCGGGTCTCTTTAGCTTGGAGGAGACTGAAGGGTGACCTCATTCATGTTTATAAATATGTGAAGGGTGGATGTCAAGAGGATGGAGCCAGGCTCTGCTCAGTGGCGTCCAATGATAGGACAAGGGGCAACAGGTGTGAGCTGGAACATAGGAGGTTCCACATCAATATGAGAAAGGACATCTTCACAGTGCGGGTGACGGAGCACTGGAATGGGCTGCCCAGGGAGGCTGTCGAGTCGTCTTCTCTGGAGACATTTAAAACCTGCCTGGAGATGTTCCTGTGCAGCTTGATCTAGGTGGTCCTGCTCTGGCAGGGGGATTGGTCTAGATGATCTTTCAAGGCCCCTTCCAAATCCTAATGCTCTGTGATTCTGTGAGTTCCATACCTTCTAGTAAAAATCACTGCTAGACATACTGACTTCCTAGTATTTCTCATTCCCATCTCAAAGGCAGACATGAAGTAAATACTGACTGTAAAAAGAACAAAACTACATCTACTGAATTGCATGAAAATACTTAAATTGCATTTTGCAGCTCCACTCCAGGTCTGTAGCAGTTTCAAAGAACCATAACGTGTATTATGAAACTGCCCCTTTTTTATTATAACCTGCTTCTACTCACACTGCTGTGGAGAACTGTTTACAGTGTTTCTGCTCCTGTAGTTACTTTTAATGAGTCCAGAGGCAAGTTTATCAGCCATCAGTGCTTCTGATGTGTGATAGGAGCATTTCTCACACACAGCAATGGCATCGCTACGCAACGCAGCCACTCCCCTCCAAACACAACTTGTCCAGCAAGAGCAAAGGTACCTTTATAAACATGCTGATCATCATTCAGAATGCTCTTACACAGTAGCAGGAGACAGACTGACATTCGTAGTCAATTACAATGTGACACAAAATAATCATTATACACACAGAGAATTAGAAAGTTTCAAAATGCATTACAAGGTTAAAAAATTTATAGAGAGATACTATAATCTGCTCACCATGGGTGAAGAAACAAACTTGAGCTTCTGTCTTTTAACCAAGACAGAAAGAACAGTAGCTCAAATATACTCATGTTAGAATGAAGCAACAAAGACTCACAGACTTTTTTAAAACCCTGTTCTTCCTAAAACTGCATGTGCCTCTATATTACCTTCAATATACAGTACATATCCCTCATCTACACGTGCCTGAAAAATACATTATTTCATAATTCAGTTGTCTCATCTCTTTATTGAGATCTGCTACTAATACCAGGTAGTAACAGCTCAAAGGCAAGTTCAAACTCTGTTAGAACCTTATGTACCTGACTAGGCCATAAGGCTCCAGGGTCAAGGTTTTTATTTCAGGTCATAACTTCTCAGCTATCTTATGCATGTACAAATTGATGCTCAGCCTCAGACAGACTTCTAATGCAATGCATCACTTTCATTTACACCAGGTCAAGCACCAAAACATTTTACAGAAACTATTCAGTCATTCTGAGGCCAACAAAAACTACTACCAAGCTCTAAGCAGGGAAGAGAGGGAGAATGCAGAATTGTGCAGAGAACACAATCAACTTCACCCTCCAGTAGGTACTGAAAAGAAAAAGTCATTGGTCTCTTATCTTCTGTGCAGTGGTACTGCTGCTGATGGAGATCCCCCCAGAATATCTGGGAAGCAGAAGGACATAAAAAGCAATGCTCAGTGCTGTGTTTAGCACTGCATGGTAATCTGGCAGGTAATGAGTGGTCCACATTCCCATTATGTTTACCCCCCACTTCCAAAATAAGGCTAGGAAGGAAGTCCTACCTTTGTTCACAAACACGAACATCAGCTGTCTATTAAAACAGCTCTTGGATCAATGACACACTCTGCAAACATTTACTAATATTTCAGTGGAAACAAATAATTTTCAGGCTCCAAACAAAGCAATTGCAAAAATGCACAGATTCAGCACGTAATGCAGCTCTCGGATTAACAGGCAAGTCACTCAATCCAATCAAGTTAAAATGGAAGCAAAAGTCTCCTGCAGTCAGGCTTGACCTATAAATCTTTGCCATGTTTGGGGTTTTTTTCATTTAACCATTTACTCATTTTACATTTCTTCTTCCTTACTCTCCTCTTCTACACACATATGTATCTATACAGATAGCTTTATTTATAAATTTTTATATATAAAAAGTATATAGTTTATTTATTTATAAATATAAAGTGTGTATATATATAAAGTATACATATAAATATATCTATACACACACACACACACTGTTTTATATCTTCATATGAGCAGCTGACCTTTCCAAGGATGTCAGTGATCCAACCAAAAACCTTTACTAGAACAAACAATCATTTCAGTTCTGAAGCTTGGGCATTTTAAATGGCTGGATACCAAATTTCATGCACAACCTATTTTTCATTAATCAAGTGCTCAAGAGTATACAGCATTCGAGGCAATTATAAGGCTGAAAACTGCCTAACTTCAGTCTGTTTTCCTAAGCCAGGGCTTCTCTCAAAGATGTGAAACATACACTTCTCTATGTACATTCACCACTCCTGATGACACCACCAGAAGTATTTGCTCCTAGCCAGCAGCCCACTGTTTATCAGCTGTCTTTTCCTGGGTTTAGTACAAGCATGCAGGTATACAAGCTTAATGGCTGCTTTCTGTGTCATGCATGGAAAACATCTGGGTGCATTCACTCCCCTCCTTGCCCTTTTAGAAGCACTGCTTACACACCACCTAGGAAGCTGCCTACACAGACTCTGCAGTCCTGCCTTGTCTTCACTCTTTTCTTTTTTGTCTCTGCCATTATCTTTCCACAGGTTATTTATAGACATTTCTCCACTATTGGTATATCGATAGCTGATATATTTATGCTCTTCTGCAAGCACTCACATAGAAACTTGCTAAGTGCATTAGCATCAAAGCCAGCAAACACAGTAATGCACAGACACAAAGCAGCAGCACTACAGTACAATTTTGAAAGCTGCATGAACACCAAACAAGGGAGTTCATCTTGAAACAATTAAGAAGGATGTTCAGAGGTTTACAACATAAGTTAAAAAATCCTCTGAAAACACAAAAAGCATCTGCCCAGTTTCCAGACATTAACATACAGATCACTTTCACCAAAGAAATAACTACAAGTTCCCATCAACGTAATGCAAAATACAGTGTGTACAAAACCTTCCACATGTAACTATCAAATCTCATTCTCACTGCAATGTCAGGAAAATGCAGCATACAAAGGAACACAAGTGAGTCATGACTACAGTAGGCAGACCCTGGTGTACTAAAGTAACTGAGAGCCACTCAGCTAAGCACTAGTGTAGAAAAGTTTCTTCTGAATGCTACGGAAGTAAGTTTGGAGTTCTCCTTCTGTTAGATGACATTCACTTTTCCAAACAGTCAAATCAATACTTGGAGTATACACATTCAGTATCAAATCTGAAATGGGTGCCCTGAAACTTCAAAGTGTTTAAATGTGTTTGGAAACACACTGAGAAAGGAAAACAACCTCTGCAAACTGCTGAAATTCAGTCTAAGGTCAAACTACTTTATGTTTTATCCTTAAAGTTCACAGCAAGCTAGATAACGTTGAGATCTTGAAAAGGATGAGTAAGCAAGGGATGCAACAGCTCCTTAATCACAAGTGCTTTGCCCCTTGTCAGCACTGAACCAATTTCTCTGCATTTTAGTAGAAGATTGTATAATACTGGTGTTACCTTTTGCAGCTCACAGTTCCCCATGGCTGGTTCAGAAAGCTCAGCCATTTCACCTCTTGCTGGCAGTTCTGACAGCCCAGTCAGACTAGAGTTTTTCTAACAAGTGTCATGTAAAACAGAGTAGTTCAGAGCTTGCTGAAATTGTATGTGTCTGTGCAAGAGCATGATTCAAATGAAGCAATTTCCTACTCCAGAATGTAACCCCCCGCCAAAAAAAATTCTCCTTCTTAAAAAACAAAATAGTCATAATTTTAAAGATACTACTGCTTTCCAAAGAAAGCTTCTGTGGCAATAACTGAACATTCCAAGGAAATTTCTGCTTTAGGAAGGGTTAATACACATCATCTGTCATTCACATATTGATTTCACTACACACATAAAGCCTAACAGTCTTTAACACACTTCTGACTGAAAAAGAAACTTCACAAACTCCTTAAAACCTTTTAAAACAGTTTTGAATGCAAATCCAAACCTTGGCTTAGTTTAGAATTCCCCTTCCTTGAAAGCCAGGTGGAGACAAGGTACATACCAAGCCAAGTCAGAATTCCAGGCTGAAACTCAAAATTCACAAAAGAGATTCTCTTTACAACAAAACGAACAGGTCCAAGCTCTGTCCTTCTGTTGCCTCAAGGCTCCATCTATTTCTTTCCAAATAACCTCAGGGCATGGAACTAATGTTGGTCCACCCATGAGCTTCCTGAAGAAGATTTAACCCCCTGCATTAACCCAGACCTCAGAGGAGAAAAGCTTATCAGGTGATTCTTTGGTAAGGTGGATAGAACGGTAATGAAAGCAAACTTGGGAACAAGCTTATCGCCCTAATCCAAAGCCTTCTACAGTGACAACTGTTATCTCTCTCCTTGTAGTGCTGCTGTATCTACAGATCAAAGCTTGGAAGTCACGTCAGGCCCTCTTCAGGTCCCCCTTTCTTGCTCCTCATCTCTCTCTGCTACCAAGAGTACAAAAAGGTAGTGCAAACAGGAGGAGCGCAAAAATGACAGTCAGGTAAAAGACACAGCTCCTTTCTCCACTCCTCAATCAAGCTGTCATCACATCACATTAATGTTGAAAAAACATTGTGACTGTTCTGAAGCTGGCAATTAGATGTAGATGAAGACAGTAGAAGATTGTTCTCAGCACATGTGCAAATAATAAATATAAGAAGAATACGTAGGAGCATATAGTACAGGAAGTTACAACCGTAGTCAGAGTGCACCCCCCTCTTTGTATTTTAAGATTTTACCTTATCTGTCTTAGCTAAGGATTTCCTTCCACCTTTCTAGATTAACACAATGACAAAACCTAATTCATTAACAAAAATCCACTATGTTGTTTCGTCAGGTAATTTCCTAACTGGAAATCTAGAAACCACCAGTTATGGAGCAATCCTGAGGACAGTCAGTGGGACTGACCAAAAGAAGAAAACTGGTAAAAACGCAGGAGCTTTGCCAGCCACTAATACAGTTAGTCACCCTCTTTAATTTTGTCTGTTCTAGATGGGCTACAGCAGAATTCCACTAGAGTTACAACTTATGGTTATATGAATAATAGTTCAACAAAATTAATGCTGTTAAAACAAATCCTAGAGAAGCAATAACACTTTATTAAATATTATCTGTTCACTTTTAACCTACCTTTGACTTTCATTGTCAGAATCTGAATCATCCTCAGTTCTTTCCTTACTCACATGAATCCATTTACATGAATGGACCTAAACGCCCAGCACATTCCATAAAAACGTACATCCAGACACAAGGTATGTCACATAAATTCTTCACTTTTGAATGGTGTTACCCAGTCCTTTTTGACTTTTGTACATTATTTCCTCAGCTTAGAGTAAAATCAGCTTAAAATAAAACTCATAGTAAAGTAGGAGGCTTCTACCCAGGCAACCTCTAAAGCCATGGTACTGAATACGATAGTCCCCAAAGAGAATGATTTTATGCAACTCACCATTCTGCAATTTCAGGATGAAGGATTTTGTTGTTCACATTAAATCTACAAAAAAATGAAAAATGCAAATATTAAAAAACAGCCCAACACACAACAGCACAGACTATATAGTTACTTCTTTTTTTTTAACCTTGTCTTGTCTGATGATGTGAAAGCAAATACTCTAGTGGAATTCAGTACGGATCAATACAGGTCCCAGTGAGGAGGATGCAGACACTCATCTTCATCTTTTTAAATACATGAGACTACACCAGATGCACAATTTTAAGAGTGTGCGGAAACCAGCGTAACCTTATGCCACAGAATTAAACTTCTCTTGACAAAAAGAAAATGTTTTGTTGTCAGTTCACTGCTATGAGTGTGAGTTGGCCAAGACTGATCCCCAAAGGTCCCTTCCAAATTCTTAAGCACCCTTCAGTGAAATTAAACACAGTGGATTGGTAATTTCACCTTTTGTTTCATGTTTCATTGCTGCATGCACAGGATGTGGCACGTGATAAACAAGCCTGCTTAGCAGACTGGGAAAACAACCTCTCTGTCTTTTCTGATCTGCAGAAGAAGCAAAGCAAAAGCTTCCAGCTCAACTCAAACACTTCACCACTTTTCCATTTATCTTCTGTATTAGCAATTCATGTATTCTTGGAACTATTTTGAGGCTCTCTAAACAATAACATTACAGTAGCCAATAGAGTGAGAAGCTGAGTAATTAAGTGGAACGCAAATGGATTTTCAAGCATTGTTCAAGGGTTTTTTGCTTACAATTTAAATGCCTAAGGAGTGTTCTGCATCAAAGGTATTTTTGTCTGACTCAGGACTGCTGGCTCTTCAGCTAGGGCATTTAAAAGAATTAAAATGCTCCAAGGCTCCCAACAGATCTTCAGAAGAATGGTATAAGGCAACAATTTGTTTTCCCACATTTTTGAAGGAAAATTTAAATCTATTTCAGGTTATTAACTATTCTTTATACCTCATAAGGGACAAACTAAAGCACAAATCCAATTAAAAACATTACTTAGAAGTCACTTCTAATTGTATCAGGGTTCTCCTGAATCCTCAGATAGCAAAAAAAAAACCCAACCCTGTGTTTCTCTTTTTCAAAATCATACACTCATAAACTTACAAACTCCTAACAAGATAAAGGTTAATAGCTTTGTGTTCCTACTCCAAGATAGAAAACAACAACTTATCAAAACATTCAACAAGGACAAGCTGGATGACATTCAGTGTTAGGGCTATTAATTAGAAACCACTGGAAAAGCAACACAACACAACAAGCCACAAGTCACAGAACAATGCGTCATTGGTCACTCAGAAACAAGAAAGTCTCCTGAAGCCAGAAAAAAGGAGCCATTTTCAGTTTAATCACCACCATGTCAACAACTATTACCTACGTACACTGATGCAGAAACATTTCTCGAACGGAAGAGCAGTCCACGTGGGAGAGGTTTATCTCAGAGGGGAAAAAGGGTTCTGGGGAAGGAATTGGCAGGGCTCATTCAGAGGGCTTTAAACTAGATTCGAAGGGGGGGGTGGGATAGTTGGTGGATGTGCACCAGTGGGACAGAGCTCTGGTCTTAATGAAAACCAGGTGGCTTCTCATTGTCCTAGGGTGAAATGGGAGCTCTCAGCTCGCTCCCTGAAATGCCTGTACACCGAAGCACGCAGCATGGGGAGTAAGCAGGAGGAGTTAGAAATCTGTGTCCAGTCAGGTGATTATGATCTGGTGGCACCTTTGTGCTGCCAGAAATGCAAGTTTTACTTACTGCGTGTGACCACCTAGTACGTGGCAGCTCCTTAAAATTCTAGCTGTTGTCAGCTGGGGTAGCTAATTAAACCCACATGCCAGGATTGTAAAAAGAGCCTGCTGGAGGCCTGGAGAAGAGGCAGGAGATCATCAGCCAAACAGCAGTTTTATCTGCCATGTGACAGACTTTCTGATAAAATGTCAAAAACAAGATCTCAGAGCTCCAGGACACAGCATCAACCCAGATTTGGAAAAGAATCTGATCTGTTGTGTGTGTGGGTTTTTCAGGAATGCCAGTGATTAAAGATTGAACTGTCTCAACTGCACTTAGCTCACAACAACTGTGGGTCCCATTTGAGTGGCTGCAGGACCACCTCTTTACGACTGGTGGATTTCTGAAGCAAATTACTTGAATTGTGCTTCACTTCAGTTACCAACAAGGCAGCTAAACAAGCCACATCCTAAAATTTCACATAACTGATGAACAAAGTCTTACATAAAATCACCCTATCTTGTTCTCTCAGCACAGTTTTGATCTTGTTAGACCACAAACAACTTACTCTTAAATATGTACTGCCCTAACATTAAGAGGATCATGTAGAGCAGTCCAGTTCCCCATTTTCCTGCAATTTGCAAATTGACAATACTTAGATAATGAGATATGTGGTCTTGAGGCAAAAAACCAAACTGACGTGTTGCTACGGTTGCAATCTCTAACTTACTAATGCTCCCATTTCATCAACACACAACTCAGAAACACTACACCGAAAGGCATGTCCAAATTGATTTCACACTCACTTGTCCTTTACCATGCAAGACAATGTAATTAGTTTTTAAAAAAGCCAAACTAGAAATCTCCGCCTCCTGTATGATAACACTGTATAAGACCTTCTTTTGGCAGCTTAACACACACATTTTGTGTGCATAGGGTGATAAAAATCTAAAACATTCATACACAATGACAGAACTTGCTACTCTTCTTCAACATGAAGAGTCCTCCTCCTAACAATTGACTTCACTACACAATAGGGAAGAGGTCACTCCATTTAGATGGTTTTTACTGTCATAACCAACAAGACCAGATGATCTTTCCAGGTCCCTTCCAACCCCTAATGTTCTGTGATTCTGTGAAGTGCAGTTCTGAGGGAAGGGAATTTACTGAAAAACTTTAAACGTTAGGTACAATTACTTAAACTTTCCATCATTTCCATTGATCAACCCCACAAGCAAAGATTTATTCAAATGAGGCCTCACCTCGAATTACCAGGGGCAGTCCTGGGCCCCTCACATCAAGAAAGATTGAGGAACTGGAGCAGGTCCAGAGGAGAGCAATGAGTCTGGTGAAGGGACTAGAGGGAAAGTCTTACAAGGAGAGGCTGAGGGAGCTGGGGTTGTTTAGCTGGGAGAAGAGGAGAAGGGAAGTTGTAGACAGGTGGAGGTCAGGCTCTTCTCCCAGTTAACTAGTGACAGGACAACAGGGCAGGGCCTAAAGCTGTGCCAGGGGAGGTTTAGGTTGGATATTAGCAAGCACCTCCTCATGGAAGGGGTGGTTAGACATTGGAATGGACTGTCCAAGGAGGTGGTGGAATCCCCACCTCTGGACATCTCCATTCTTACAGACTGCAGCATCACACTGTTTCTAGTACAACATACTGTGTTATATAAGAGTGCTACACATAAATTAATGGAAACCATCGTATAATCCAGCAGTGTGGGCTCTATTACCAGGATAAAATCAAGTTTGATCACTGGTAGCTGGTCAAAAATAATTTAGAGGTGATCAAGGTGAGCACAGAATTAACCCATGACCACAGTAATCGTTTTGTCTCAAGTGACTGTTTATTGTAGTGGAAAAATTAATCAAATACTGTAGGTAATTATGTCTCAGAAGACACTGAAAAGGTTCACAACGTACGGCTGAGAAGCAACATCATTAGGGCAATAAAATGGCAGATTCTGACAGGAGCAGATGAACAGCCCACAAAGAGGGCAGGATTCAGCTCTTCCAGGAAATGACACATTATTTCCATTATTTATCTGTCAAAATAAAAAACCCCTAAAAAAAAAACCAAACCAGGCACCAGGGCACAGTCAGTCTAGGAGAAAAAGATGAACGGGAGCAGGCAGAACACAGAAGGGCCCTGGCAAGCAAATACGTCTTGGCCAGGTAGCCAGAAATGGAAACAAACAAGAACCCAGGAATAAAATACAGCAGCATCGCTAGGACAGCGCCTGGCTGAGCAGAGGACAGGGATAAAGCAGCAACATAGTCTGGGGCAGAGGGAACACAGTCTGAAGGGAAACATTGCTTGGCATGAACTCCAGGGTTTTAGTCCTCTCAGAAGAAATCAATCAGTCTGAAATATGTGTTTCTATAAAGGAAACTTTTGACGCAGGAGAGGTGGAGAGGCGGACAACAGGAATGCTGGAAGTGATTTGGGTCTGTGTAGAAAACAAATATAAAGTGGACTGATTGATATCTGCAGTTATAAAATTCAGAGGAGAGCAGTTTAGAAGGAAGCTCAGCCCATCTTCTGCACCATTAGTTAGCAGCATTTAGTGTCTGCATGTTGGCAGACATGACAGCCCCAAAGAAGACAGGAGTCAGAAGATCAAGGCAAGGCTGGAGCACGAAGTGGTTTGAGGGCATGGTATCTGTCATAAGAGGGGTGTAGATCTTCAACACACCCAACAACAAAAATCATACCATAAGCACGGGAGGGGGAGACACCAACGAGATCTGTCAAAGGCAGAAAAAGGAACAACATGATGCCTAGGGGTGGAAAGGAATGAGCATATCCTGCATATTTGCTAAACAGCTGGAAGTCATTCCCAAAGAATGTGTATTTCTCCCAGAGCACACCAACAGCATGCTTACTGCACACTGGGAGTCCAGTGATAAAATATCATTAATTCCTTACACTGTTGCAGGAGACATGCTGTTAAAATCTCAAATCAAGTGCTAAATGGTGTGGTTTCCTAGCCTCCTTTATCTCCATGGTGATGGGTTATGCAAACTTGTCCTTACACTATGTAGGAACCAACAATAAACTGTGCTGTCTACTCATGGCCATGCTCCTTGGACTGTGTTACAGATTTGCCAAAACAAGGTGTTTCAGATAAAACTAGAGATATCACTCCACACAGGTTTTGGAATCCACCAGGATAAGATAGCTGACTTATCTATGTGGTCAAAGCAACAGAACATCATACTGCTGTAAAGGTAGAAAGAATATCAATTACGCATTTAAACTAGGTGGTAAAAGATGTCTGCATGTCACCCACCTTGGACCCCAAAATCCTGACAGTACCATTAAGTTCTCATTTAGGTCACAGAGAGGAGAACAAAGTAATTACAGAATTGGATTCCAGTTTTCAGTTCGTGTGACACAGAGAAAAGATGATCCCAGCAGCAGGTATGCTCTTGGACTAGACAAATGAGTGTCCTGACATGCAGCAAATCCTGTGCGTTATGAGATTCACTGCTGAATTAATATGCTGTCAACAGAGGTGGATGGAGAAAAATAGACCAGGGCAACTGGGAGTCAAGGATCATTTAAAAAAAGGCCACCCGCTTGGCCTCTCAGCATGAGTTTATTTTAAGAGGCTTTATAATGGGGCAGGGTGTGCTTCTTTTTTGTCAAACACTTGAGCTAAAATGGAAAATGAGCTCAGTTTAGTATGTCACAGCAGAATACATAGTTGTTTCATTCAAAATTGAGGCCATCCTCCTCACATCCCTGAGCAGGCTGTGATGTATTTTTATTTATTTGCCTTTTCAAAATACTGCATGCAAGAAGACATTCTCACCCCACTAGTAGCTGAGTTTTATAAAAAGACAGCATCAAGGGACACCAAAAGATCGTCCCTTCCAATCCCAAATGATTCTATGATACCTAAGCAGAAAAGTGATCTTTCATTTACACCTGTCATGTAATGTTCAGAAGACTGCAAACCAGAATCCCTAATATCTACTGTAATACTATACAAGGGAGTCAGTAAGAGAAAGAAACTCATTTCTCTGTAATCTGAAAAACAAATATTCTGATCCCAAAGGTACAAACGGAGGTAAAGGTATGGGTCTGTTTGGTTTTAGATACTTCAGGTAAACACAGTGAAAGAGAAACACTAGATTATTTTAGACACAAAAGAGATTTCAATAAATCACTGTATTTCATTAGAAACATGTTAAATATCTTATTTCCAAAGAAATATTGATAAATTTGATCTGCCATTCAACATCCTGTCATTAGGAAAAGAACATCTTTCAATGTGAAATATAAAACAAACTCAACAGTGTGACAATTGATGTATAAAGAAGCCTTGTCACTTACTGGCTGATTCCCTCAAATGAAGCCTCCTTGGTGACGTTTCCGCTATCAGTATTAACACCACGCTGTGGGGGGAAGATTAAAAGGACCATGATTCTGAGCCAATCACAAGTATTAAAATTTAAATTGTGGGAATAATCTGATAGCAGTAACTCTTTAGGGAAACTTACACTTGAGTTCACTTGTATCACTAAAAATCAAAAACCCTCAGACTGTTTTTTAAAATGCAGACCAATATAAGAAATCATCAGTTTCACAGGTGACCGGCACAGAACTCGGGTTAGGATGCGCTGCTTTGGAAAATGTCTCGAGAGGGAACTAGACCTGTACAACAATAAAGGGCAAGAGAGTAACAAATGGGCAAGGTTTCCTCTAGAGTAACTTCAAAAATAAATTATTAGGCACTGCTTTGGCAATGTTTACTATTAACATTTGCATGCAGCTCCCCTACAGCCTTCCATTCAAGCAAGTACCACAAGCTATTTTGGCTGCTACACAGCAAATGAACACTCCTGAGGTGTGCCTGGGAAAGCCTGGGCAGTGATAACCGTTCTGTATTGGCAATGAGACCATTGTAAAGAATGAACCTTTCATTCACCCAACAGAAACAGAAGTGCCCTTCCCTTCTCTGTGCACATCTTCATGGCAGTGGGAGGAATGTAAAACCATCACAGCTCCATCCTCAACCAAAAATTAGGGGAAAATTCCTGATTACAACAGCATGCTCACAGAACAATAACTAGTCAACAATTCAACATGCAGAAATGCATGGTAAGAAGCACAAGGTGATCAAATACTTCCTCCCCAGATAACTTCTCTTAGAGAATATGAAAGAAAGCTATAGGGTCATCTTTTATGTGTATGTGTGTGTGTGTGTGTATAAATGGAAGACTGAAAATTATGTAGGATCTCTGCTTTTAATGGATAAAGAAATCAGATCTCATGCTATGTGACTGCTTGAGGGATATTTTTGTTAAGACTTCTGCCTGACAACTATCATGGGAAAACAAGAAATCCAGGAGCTGCCACTGCATTTTCTGTAAGGCAAAGCTCAGAGTCAGCAAATAATCTCTTTCATAGATTGGAGACAAGAAATCAAATACTCTTAATAGTGAGAAGTTCACAAAATACCTGTCAAGAAAAGCAGTTGTGGGAGAGGCAATGGAGGAGAAAAAACTTGCAGGTTTTACCTCCATTCATTCATCTTTCTTCCAGAGAAATAAGCAAGCACCATTTAAAGTCCTTGGCAGGTATTTGCTATTACTCCCTCCTCCCAGAAGTTGTTCTTAGCAACACCACAATGCAGAAAAAGTGTTCCCTGATCCCTTGTGGGAGTCCCATGGAAAGGCCCAAACATATTAATGACATGAGCAAAGCAGCACAGGAGAAAAAAAGGAGTTTGGATTCATTGATTCGTTCCAAGTCTTGTCATGTTTTACCAGAAAACAGATAAAGCTTCTGGCAGAGAGAATACAGACTGGAAGAAGAGAGGTCACAAAGAGAGGCTAGATGACAATATATCAGTGGCCTCAAATTTGGAAAGATGGGGAAGAAAAGACAGGGAATTGTAGTGCAAATCAATGCTGAATGAACTGATCTCATTGAAAAAAAAGGCGTAGTTATTCTTCAAAATAATATGACTCACCAAAGTAAGAAGAACAGCAGGTTTCTTTGAAGCCAACACACTGGATATCTATAAAGAATGTTAGACTGCTATTATTTTAGGGTTTTTTTTTCCTCCTCATAATCACATTAATACCTGTTTCATGCACATTTGTTGTATACAAAGTAAACAAGTTACAAAAATGCTCTTTGGATGTCTTTTAGATGTAGCAGTGCCTGAGACATGCAATGTGAATCACCAGATCACAAAACATTTGCACATAAATGCAGTACTTAAGCTGATGGTGTCCTTTAAATACCAAGTATAACTTAAGATTAAGTCTACTGCCATCATTTAGAAGACTGAGGAAGTATGAGCCAAAAAGCTGTAATGTCACACAGGAATCAGGAAGAGCAGGAGCCTCCATCCTCAAAGCACTACTGCATATAAAACACACGAGCCAGTGGTATTAGTGTGTCACAATGTGATCAATACTTACTAACAAATATTTATTGCTATTCTCACTGGGTCAGCTTTTACTGACTAATACTTCTGTTAGGCTCCTTCACTATATTTCAAACATTTACAAAAAGAACAAAATCACTGGGCTTGTAGCAAACTCGACTTTCAAAGCAGCTCCAGAAAGGTGGGTGCTGGACTTCACCCTTACTGAGGCAATGAACAGACCTGTAATTCCACCAAGCACAGTCCTACCAACTTCAAATCTGCTTAATATGACACTAATAATATTAACAAAACAAAGCATATGGCAGTGAGGTTTAAAAACACCGTACCAATTCCACATTTTGGGGTTTTTTCTCCTCCTGAGATACCAGGATTACACCCTTAAACAGGTTACTCATTTGCTGACATGAAACTATCCTGTAAAGAAGTCCTATGGTGTCCTGATGGTGGAAAATCAATTCCTTGGCAAACCAGGCAAAAGTTATAGTAAAGAAAATATGAAAGCTGAACAGTTTCACTGCAAGCTTCAACAGCTTCTCACTTCGATGCATGTCTGGTCCATGTGGAAAACAGCCTTTATGTTGTCCCCTTCTCTCGGGACGTTGAGGGTCAGGCAGTTTAAGGCTTTGAACAACCTGATCTAGTTGAAGATGTCCCTGCTCACTACAGGGACGCTGGGCTACACCTTTCAAGGTCCCTTCCAACCCAATGCATTCAATGATTCTGTGATTCTAATCTGCTGGTCCACATAAAGAGCTCTTCTTGTCATCAACATGATTTTTAAGCAGCAAGGAAGCAGAGGCCAACTTTAATAAAGACATTTGCTGACAAAAAAGTGACCCCCCAAAAACCTAGCGCAATGTGAAATAAAAGCTATTTTAAAAAACAAAACATGTATTTTCCACATACAATTCTCACTGTCTGACAGATTAGCACTGGAGTGTCTGCATTCTACCTGACTCCCAACACACAGAGGTGATAAAGCAACCTCTCCACAGTCTCCTCCAACCCCAGCTAGTGAAATACAAGATCAAAGTTCACTTCGTAGCTGCACTCATGAAAATGAAATTAACTATCTTCACAGCTGATGAGAGCAAAATTTTTGGTCTAGTGCATCAGAGTTAGTGCTCTGCAGGGACAGAAGCATCAGAATCATCCTTTTCAAGCTGCTCTCCATGAAAATCACCCACAGAGCCTGGCAGGTGTACTGCCCTCACCCTGCTGAGCCTTCCCACCCAAGAAAAGATAACTGTCCAGGTGCATAACTATATGAACATATGCTTGGAAATTAAATTAGAAACCTAACTAAGCAAGTCACACTTGTATTTAAAAATACAATTATATTTGCTTATTCAAATATTGGAATGATTCAACATAAAGTAAGAGTAAGGCAGGCAACCAACTCTTTGGAGGTATAAAATAAATGCAGGATCCCAAGTCCAAGCTAGGACATGCAGCATCACAGTATCACAGTATCACAGTATTATCAAGGTTGGAAGAGACCTCATAGATCATCAAGTCCAACCTGTCACCACAGAGCTCAAGGCTAGACCATGGCACCAAGTGCCATGTCCAATCCTGCCTTGAACAGTTCCAGGGATGGCAACTCCACCACCTCCCTGGGCAGGCCATTCCAGTGGCCAATGACTCAGTGAAGAATTTTCTCCTCACCTCAAGCCTAAATTTCCCCTGGCGCAGCTTGAGGCTGTGTCCTCTTGTTCTGGTGCTGGCTGCCTGAGAGAAGAGAGCAACCTCCTCCTGGCCACAACCACCCCTCAGGTAGTTGTAGACAGCAATAAGGTCTCCCCTGAGCCTCCTCTTCTCAAGGCTAAACAATCCCAGCTCCCTCAGCCTCTCCTCATAGGGCTTGTGCTCAAGGCCTCTCACCAGCCTCGTTGCCCTTTTCTGGACACGCTCAAGCACCTCAATGTCCTTCCTAAATTGAGGGGCCCAGAACTGGACACAGTACTCAAGATGCCCTGATAGTAATCTCCCCATATCATCAAGAATTGCAAAAACTGTATTTAGCTACATATTTCTTTTGGATAAAGAGACAGACTGACAGGTCTTATGATGCAGAAAACATTTTTGTAAGATTGTCTTTGGATTTTTGGATTGTTTAGCTCAAAATGGCAGCCTTTTAAAAATAATAAATAAACAAGTGCCTTGTAAGAATGAGAGGCACTTTCCATTCACTGGTGGAAGAAAAAAGGTCCCACCAAAAAAAGGTCAGGCAATATACAGTAAGTAGAGGACTAAAATTAAGCAAAATCATTATCAAATATTGATTTTGTGATCACAGCCAATTATTCAGAGATACCAACAACTCACCTCATTCACATAATGGACTTCATCCACAGCATATTTTTTCTTGAAGAATTCAGGGGGATGAATCCTTTGAAAAGAAACAAATATTTGGGTTTAGTTTTCTTGTTATATGTAACAAAGCTACAGACAAATAAAGTCCTCTATTATTACAACAACAGAATCGGGTATGGGGAATTTTTTCATAATCTTATCCTTGTCTCTATTTTTCAAAATAGGAGACTACACAGGAAATTGTCATGACTACAAATATCAGTGTCCTTCAAGGCAGTCCATGCTTGAGACTTAGATTACCTGGTCTCCTCCTGAATTAAAGAGTTGGATTTTTTTCCCCATTCACTCTACTCAAGCCAGTTTTATTACAGATTTTTGCCACACCATTTGTATACAACTCTCCAATTCACCAAACACTGGGAGGATGTGAAAAAAAACTAGTTTGCCTTGTGCTATATTCAATGAATGAAAAAAACCCCATTTCTTTTCTGCATTGGTAACCCCTCTCATGAGAACACCAAGCTATTAAAACACGAGCTCTGCTTCTTCTAATCCTCAGGACACCAGAGATCCACTACTCTAACCCAACAAGGTGAGTAACTCTGGAGACGTTTAAAACCCACCTGGATGTGTTCCTGTTCAACTTGGTCTAGGTGACCCTGCTCTGGCAGGGGGATTGGACTAGATGATCTTTTGAGGTCTCTTCCAGTCCCTAATGTCCTGTGATTCTGTGTATCTTGTATCTTTCTATACTGTGTATTTTACAGTTCCTTTACCTCCAACTTTCACACGCTCTTTTTCTCCTACAGGCATCTCCTTTCACCATCCTTCATTCTTTACTCACTGAAGTACTTTAATATTCCAGAAACATCATGAACAGATTTAGCACTTTCCAGTTTTGTTCTCTTTTACAGTTTTAACCAATTCATCTGGTATCAGAAGAATCCCAACTGTAAAACCAGCTAATTTATGTCCAACAGTAATTTATGGTAATGTATGCTCCTTGGAGCAATACCTCCAAAGCACCACTCATAATTAACTGCATTGTTCAAATTGAGGAACCGTTTCTTGTAAAGTAAATATTTCTTAAACATATGCCCACAAATGTGCAGTTTAAGTAAGAGGAGGTCTCATTTTCCTACACACTAATAAGAAAACTTCTGTCTTTTCACAAGCTCTTCTTCAGCCACTTTGTTTTGTTGCTGTTAGTTGCCTTCTCTGTGTGGTCTACAGCACAGTTTCTAATTTAATTCTTAGGTTACGGTTAATACAGATCCATTACTGATTCCATGCCAGCTGTAATCTCTCCAACATCTCTTCTTATGTACGCTATCATTCTTTGAGGGAACAAAAATTATCACCATCCTTTCAAGGCTGAAGATTTCTTCTCTACTTTGAGAGAAAGAAAACTGCAGCTTCCCACAATCCTCTGTCCTCTCTCTTGATGATCAAACCAGGTCATTTTTCAGGTACTTTGACTCCATCGCACCTCATGACAAGCTGCCACGTTTCCCAGATGTGTACCTCCTTGCTGGTTTTCTTCTTGCTATTTTGCTCAGAGGTTGGCAAGAATTTTAGTATGAAGTAGAGAGCCAGACATCTCAGCTCCTCTCTGAAGCACTTGAAGCTCTGACTCACTTCTTTTCTTCAGCTATTTAGCACCTCTGACTAGATGGTAAAATAAATTCACATATACTTCCCACGACCTACCATCCCACAGGAGCTACGATGCTTCAGTAATGAAGCCAGCTCTCCCATTGGGAAGATCTCTGCAAAGACCTGCCCTATTACAAAACCATACAGGTAGAAGGAAAATGTGCACGTGGAAGTTTACATCAGAACAGAAAAATTATGTGCAAAACAAAAAAAAAGCAGTTCAGAAGGCTCAGGGAGGAAGAGGAGCAAAGATGATCCTCACTGAAACTGTCCCATTTTCTCTCCAGTCTCTTCAATTTTTTCCCCAGTTTAGCTGGGATTTATAAAAGATTATTATGCACCAGCATGGCAGTTACCATAAAAAAGTACCAGTGTAGAATTCCTTAGCTCAGTATTCATTTTTATCCAATTTAAATGCAAAACAGGCTAAAGTCTAGCACTAACCATCACTGTCACAGAGTATGATACCTTGCACAGAATGCTCACTGGCACCACGAACATCAGAAGTTAGCTTCACTTATGATAATTTCAAGAACATCTGATACTTCAGAGGTGAGGAGTACTTCTCTCTACAAACGACTCTCAGGTAGGCAGAATGAGTTAATTGGTTACAAATTTTGGGGCTGGCTTTGTCTTTTGTAACGCTGCTATGGGCTGCCAGTTTCAGAATTCTGATTAATCACTGCAGAGACTACACACAGAAAACCCCACAGCAAGTCATAAATTAATTAGAAAGATTACCCAAGTGGAATGTATGTTCCCAGGTATTATTGAATCATGTCTCCTTACCTAGAAAAAACCAATCAAACTAAGCATCTTTTGCAAACAGATGTGAACAGAAGCTAATTTTTACAAACTTTGGAGGGGCCAGGGAAGGAAATGTGGGAAAATGTTTAGATTTCCTGGCAACATTAATTAGCAAAAACCAAAAGAGAATCATGCATTTCAGCTCCAAAAAGGCTCAATATTCTCTCCCTATAGTTTTATACTCTAGCCAAGAAAATACCTATGTTCACAAGAAATGTCAATAATTAGCTTCCAGAACAGTAGGAGTTATCATTTTATCTTCAGTGGAAATGAACAATTCCAAACTCCTGCAACCACGTCGTGCCCAAGTGCCTAGGCAAAAATCTGGTGTCTTACAGTTTATGGCCTTTAGTAAGAAAATGTAAGAGTCTAGCACTTTTATTTATTTACAGCCTTCATTTTCTGTCACCAAGGACCCCTTAAACAAGAGACTGTCTCTGTTTTACCACTTACAAATGACAATTTTCAGTCCAGTGAAAAAAAATTGAGCCATTCTGTGTTAAACAAAGCTCTTTACATTCTGCCGATGTTTCCCCTCTTCCGTGTTCTTCTACCCAATCTAGTTCACCTACTTGCATTTCCTGCTCTCAAGATTTTCATAGCAATTGGGAAACACTGAAGATGGCCCCAAGATGTGAATCTACATATTAGAATTCTGATGCAGTGTCTCACTTTAACAGCTAAGGTTTTATTAAACCAAATATTAAAGAATCACCTTTAGACCATAAGAAGTTACAACTTACAAACAAAATTCTACTGAGATAACAATGGGGAAAAGAGGAGGAGAAGGAGCAGCAATATCACAGAATACTTTCAGTGTAAAGTGAAATGTGTGAAATGTTAAGTCAGATAGTAAATAACACCCCATGTTGGCTACACCTTGTTTCTTCTAATACATGGATCAAACACAAAAACCATCAGCAAAAGAGTAAGGGAGTGTAGTAAGTCATTCAGTCAGCTTAGTGAACACTACCAGGTTTAGAATAAGCTTTCCCATCTGGTTTAACTAAATTTAGTGGTATGTGGTGGCACATTCAAAAGCCCAGATGCTTCACCAAACCACAACCTAACCACACCAGTGCAGATTTTGTCACCAGCCTGGATGGATCACAGCATTACAACTGACTCCACTTTGTTGTGATCCTTCAAACAGGAACGTAATGCTGACTCCTCTGTTTAGCCATCAATAGAATGAACAGCTCTGACAGCCTTTCCATGTATAAATAAAGCCAAAAAAATACATCTCAAGCTTTAATATAGCTGGACAAAATTAAAATCTCCATTTTTCTGCAATATTTTATTAACCGTGTTGTGCATCCACTTTAAACCAAATAAAAGCTCGGTCTCATTGTCTGAAACCACTTTAAAGCTGTTGTTCATTACGCTGCACAAGAATTCATAACAGCAAATCTTATGAGATTTGCACAAATTTGACACTACTGTAAGAATTCCATTAAGCAACATTTCTTTGTATTCTGAGGGACTCTGGAGCAATAGCCTTACGATACCAACACGATAAAAGAATGTTCTAGTTTTCAGAACCGCATTCAGAAGAGAGGTACAAATGAGATGGATCTAAATCACAAATGCCAGTGAAAAACTGTGAAGGGAATTTGTAACAGCTGATAGCTATTTCTGAAAGAAATGCATCTAAGCCAAGTGCTAATGTATTTGCAACCTAATTGTTGATACGCATTCATATGTGGATGTTTTCATTTGCATCTAAACGTTGTTCCAGACAATCTTGAATGAATACAACAACTTTTTCCTATTGGTTGCTTTATCCTTGCATTTTCTAAGGCTTCTAGAAGAGATTTTCATCTTTTAGCTTTTACAGTAGGAACTGTAGAATGAAATACAGCTTTTCCTGAAGTTGTCTGATTTAGCTTTTCTTCAGCATTTCAGTTGAAATTCCTAATTCAAGATTTTTTATCTGTGTGCATAGCCTAGAATGGAAAACTATTCTTGTTGGAAAAAAATATTCGCAATGGCTGTCCATTGCAACAACTTGAAAAATTCCAGTTGGGACTTGTTTTAAAATATTTTCTACACATTCTACATTTTGTTACAAAACAACTGCAGACACGAACTCAAATCGATACGCAGCTCAGAAATCACTTGAGCGCCTTTAGCAGGGTAGGTCAGCAGCAAGAGGTCCCAAGCTTCCTACAAGGGTGGCAATTTGATGGCATCACCTCCTCTACAAGTTGCATAGGATTCCTCCCTCCCCACAGCACAGACTAATCAAAAAGCTTTCGTTTTCTGCATCCATTTAACTCCAAGAAGCCACACTGTTGGCTGCATGAGGCAGTTCTGAACCAGTTTTCTAACAAATATCCAATCTAAGAAAAAGTCCACTGAATTGCAAGGTTCCTCCATAAAGCTGTCTTAATTTCAGCAATACTTTTACATCCTTTACATTTCCTAATGTATCTGCAAGTGATTCAGATTATAAAAGCCATAAGAGATCAGAAAATGTACATGGACTTCTTTTCTACTTTGATTTCTAGATGCCTTTATTTTCAGACATCTGATATTGTTACACCTTGCTGTTAGATTTTGCCAACTTATTCTCTGTTCTCTACTGAAATCCTTACCACAGCCTGGAGCAGCCCTTGGTCAGCTCTTTACAATATCTGGATTAAAAGACAACCTTTAGGAGCTACATTGTCCAGGTTTACTGCTGGGAACTAGTTCACTGTCATCACTCTGTGATGCTTCACATATATTTTGTTTTCCTAAATGCAGAACATCTACCTCAACAACAACGCAGAAATGACAGTTGTGCCATTTCCATGTACTAGCAGAAGCTGTTTGAATAGTAACCAGCACTTCTGCATTCTCTTTCATGTGGTAGAACTTCTTTGCCTTAAGCTTCTCCCATCATTCACCTGGGATTGTTCAGAGCTCCCCACTAGGTAAGTTCTCTTGTGATCAGCTTGTCAGCGTAGGCAGACACGTGCGAATCATCAGCACTCTACGCCTACACAATTTATCGAAAACCTCTAACATCAAGACCTGAACGGTTTTACAGAATTCCTTGAATCTTCACATCTGGCCTTGTTTGTGTTTTGAAGCTATTCTGAAAGAAAGGTGCCTTACTACACTGTTATGTATAAAAGTAAGCTCTCTGTGTATCCTAACGTAAGCTCCTGTGAGTGGTCCCTGTTCTCCTGCAGAGGGAAACACTAAGTACCACTCAACACAAAAAAACCAGTATTCCAGGCTGTCTGACCACACACTGCCCATGAACGTCTGTTAGAGGCAAATAATGAGTATCACCTGCAGTTTCTAAGCACTGAATCTATCTTTTGAAAAAAACCCAACCAAACGACTCACAACCAAAAGGCATTAATTTTTAATGTATTTTCAAAAAGGGAAGTCAGCAGCCATTTTGAGAATCTTAGGAGGAATCAAGGAGGAACATAGCAAGTAGTGACACACAGCGAAACACACCATACTAAAGACTACTGCCAGTAATTAAACAACAGATCCACAAGTCTCATCCACAGCTTACTGCCTCGAAGATCCACAGCTCCTGGTACGTACCAGGAAGTGATGCTCTTAGAAGCAGTAATTAAAAGGTAAGAATTAGTGTAGTTGGAACATAACAGAATAGGCAAATATCAAAGACACTATTGATGACAAAGTCTAAAGCAAAACGGTTTCTAAAAAATAACACTCAAGCTACAGTGTTCTGTGAGAAAGTCCCGTAAGTATTACTGCCTAACATGCATGAAAAACTTGTCCCAGCTCTTATCACAAAATCAGAAGAGGAAGATTCCTGATGCAGTGAGACAGAAAAGCTATAACGAGCAAGCTTCACAGAAAAGCTTTCTGCTTTGCAGGGTTACAGTGGGAATGTTTCTTCCATCCCACCTTAACTTGCACATTCAGAATAACAAATACAAACCACTACTTTAGAGTAAATTCACTTTGTCTTGATCAAATAGGTTCTACTACGTGAAGTAAAAGCCTGCGTTAGCCTGCACACAGTGTCTGTACGTGGCACTGCGGACGCACTCTGCCAGCAGGTCACTGCAGGACTTACATGGGATTTCTCCTCACTCACATCAGAGGAGACACCTGCACAAGGAGTGACTTGAAGAGGCACAGTCTGCAGCAACTGAACATGTCACCAGCTCATGTCTCAGGCCCTTCTAGAGTAAGATTAAAGCAGAGTAACAGTTTCATTGAGACTGCATGTGAGGAATAGGGATGACATTAAAGGAGATTAATAGAAGCACATCAGCAAAGCATGTACAGCTGAAGGAGGAAGAGGGATGCAAAAGCAGTGTTTTAACTCCCTCCTCATTACAATATTATCAAGTTAACAGATGGCAAAGCATTAACCAAACAAGAGGGTGTCAAAGACTGCTAGGAAGAACAACACAGGAGGCTTTACAAGAGGCTTTACAAGATACCAGCAGATGTTCTGACTTTGTCCAAAAAAAAAATGCAATCACCTATATATCCAAAAGGAGTTTCACTACCTTGAACAAAAAGATTAAAAGGTATCAACCTAGATTTAAAACAAAACAGCTCTAATGGGCTTTGCTGGTACCACAGGCAGCCTCCAGCAGCGTTTTGACTACCTTCACGTACTCCCTTGCCACATTTCTCTGCATTTCCATTTTATCCTTTGAAAGACACAAGCACTGACTTACAAACCCTGTAAACTCAGAGTCCTTGCTCCTTGAAAGGAGGCCAGAGTAAAATGGATTTTGAGAAAAAAAGGAAATGTAAAATAAATGGAACTTAAGACGAAGATTCAAACTGATTCGACTGGAAAATGTAACCAGGGCTGTATACACAGGCCTATCTAGCAGAGGGTGAGAATGATAGTCTTCACGCGTGCTACTGGACTTCCCAGTGCTACACACAGATTAAGCAGAAAAACTATGATCAACATACGGGCGGTTGGACTTCTGAATATGAAAAAAAATATTGAGGAGGCTCTCACAGTTCTCCCTAATAAAGCCAAGCTGAGAACTCTGTATTTCATCTACTGCAAACATACAGTCTCGCTGTTCCTGCTCAGCTATTCCCACCACAAGCATTCCCAAAAGATTAAAAGCTCTTCAGGTTTTCTATAAATTCTACCTGAAGAGGCAGTGACTCAATTAGACATTTAAGAGACACCATCAAGAGCTACCCAAAAAAAGCAAAAGCACAGAAATTGGTAACCTTTGCTTTACTTCTCTCTGCAAATAAAATTCTTCCTTGGAGAGAAGGGCTTCGCACTACTTTAGGAAAAAATGTGACAAAGAAAATGTTTAGACACTGAAATCCCTGAAAGGTTGCCCATAGCTGCTGAGGAATACTTATCAGAAAGTTGTCCAAAACAAAGAGCACAAGAAGGTGACTGGAACAGGCTGCCCAGAGGCGGGTTGTGGAGTCTCCTTCTCTGGAGACATTTGGAGCCTGCCTGGCTAGGTGATCCTGCTCTGGCAGGGTGATTGAACTAGATGATCTTTAGAGGTCCCTTCCAATCCCCAATGTTCTGTGATTCTGTGTAATTACAATGGTTAAGAGGTTAAGTATGATTTCTAGGTCACTGTAAAATAACAGGATTCCATTCAAAATTGGTCTCAGTTTATGCTTCTTAACTGAGAAAACTATCGAACAAAACCTATCAACAGAAGATGTTCTGCTCTTACTTTGAAGAAGCACCTACATTATGGGGAGCAGGAGGAAACAAGCAAAGCTTTATGTCCCACACAACAGCATGTTTTGGAATGTATGTGACATGCTCACATATTAACGAAAGCAAGCAGTCCTGATGTTTACAGCAGCATTAAGATGACCTGGGCAGCTTTTAGAAGAGGATGATCATATTCCCACTTTACAACTTGTAAAGAAAACTAACAAAGACACTAAAGGAACTTGCTGTAACGACTAACTGGGCACAGAGGCAGAACCCAGCCATGCAAACAGTGCTCGATCCACTATGCCACGTGGTCCCCGCAGTACCTGGCATCCCCTAGGACTGGGGTTAAGGCCACATGCTCTGATATCCAGCAAGTACACAGGCAAAGGGCTACACAGCAAAGAAAGCACAATCTGCCTGTTTTCCACTCAGCTTTACCTTGAAGCAGCACTATTATTGATTGCACTTTTCCCAATCCTACTTTAACAAAACTATTGGGGCTGGTTTTCCTCTTTTTATGTTTCCCAACAGAGACTGCATTTCAGAGAGTCCTTCCTGAGCGTTCAGGTCAAAGGGAATAAAAAACCTAAAGAAAACAGTTAACATCAGGAGCTGAGGAACATGGAATTTTAGAAGAACCAGAACAGAGGCACCACTGCAGGTATTTCACTTGAGTTTTCTCACTGAAGTGGTTTTTCAAATCCAGGTTGACAAGAAGCAGAGCGCCATGCACTCAAACCAGACAGCTAGATGGCAAAAGGCTGTGTGGATGGGCAGAGCCTGGAAAAACCTGACAAACATTTTTTTTACTGCAGCTTACCTCCCTCCCCGCAGCAGCCCAGGCCTTGGAGGAAAACCACACGGCATACCCAATCAAAAGAAAACTTGGATTCTCTGATACTTCAAAATGTTATCAGGAGTTTGTGCCACTGAACTCGATACTCCTGCTAGCACATTAAATAAAGTATAAAATATGAAATGCCTAGTAGGGGTTATCAACATTCCCTGTCAAACCACAGGAATGAGACATGTGTAGGCAAAACTTCACTTTCTCATGCTGTGGTTTGAACCCACAGCAAGATATTAAAGAGCTCTGGTGCAGTACTGTAAAGCAGCTTTACATAGTCCTGGTTCGTTTTCTCAATACCTGGATAAAACATAGGAGAGATAAAATAAGGGCTTTAACACTTGCTAAGCCACCAACCTGTGCATCCAGTTAATCACAGAATCATTGAATCATTAGGGATCGGAAGGGACTTCAAAAGATTATCTAGTCCAACCCCCCTGACACAGCAGGATCACCTAGACCAAGACGCACAGGAACACATCCAGGCGGGTCTTAAGCGTTTCCAGAGAAGGAGACTCCACAGTTCCTCTGGGCAGCCTGTTCCAGTGCTCTGTCACCCTCACTGTGAAGAAGTTCCTTCTCATATTTATATGGAACCTCCTACGTTCCAGTTTACACTCATTGCCCCTCATCCTATCAGTAGATGACACTGAACAGAGCCTGCCTCCATCCTCCTGACACCCACCCCTCACATATTTATAGACATTAATGAGGTCACCCCTCAGGCAGTTTGACAACGCAGGTTTTCCAGCTCCCTTCCCTGACTTCTTTCCTGTTGGGATGCTCCTGTCTTGGGCTTGAAAGAAGTGATCTTTGTTAACCAGCTCTCTCGGGTCCCTTTGCCTGCCAGTACCCTGTCCCATGGGACTTCCCCTAGTAATTGCTTGAAAAGGCCAAAGTTGGCCCTCCTGAAGTCCAGGGTTGTGATTCTGCTAGCTATTCTGTTCCTGCCACACGAGACCCTGAACTCCACCATCTCATGGTCACTGCACCCAATGCTGCCCTCAACTTTCACTGCTTCAACCATACCCTTCTTGTCGGAGTGTACAAGATCCAGCAGCACTCCTCTCCTAGTGGGCNTGGTGTACAGACATTTCAGGGAGTGAGCTGAGAGCTCCAATTTCAACCAAGGACAGCAAGAGGCCACCTGGTTTTCATTAAGACCAGAGCTCTGTCCCACTGGTGCACACCCATCAACTATCCCACCCCCCTTCAAATCTAGTTTAAAGCCCTCTGAATGAGCCCTGCCAATTCCTTCCCTAGAACCCTTTTCCCCCGCTGAGATAAACCTCTTCCATGTGGACCTGTAAGATCTGGTGTCTTACAGAACCAGTGATTATCAAAGAACCCAAAGCCCTGCCCATAAACACCAGTCTTGTAGCCAGGCATTAGTGGACTGAGTCCTTCTATTCCAGCCTGTGTCCTCACCCCAAAATGGAAGTAATAAAGAAAATGCAATTTGTGCCCCAGACTCTTTCACCAAATGTCCCAACGCCCTGTAGTCTTTCTTCATTCCCCTCGGGCTACAGAATACAGCTTCCTCCTCACCTGTCTGGAATATGATCTCACCAGGTTAGGGGGCATCTTAGTGATATCCCTGATTCGAGCTCCAGGTATGTGTGCTGGTAGAGACTCCAAATAAGGGGACTGATATAAATGACTGCTACAGTTTACAAAATTCTCAGCAAGGCATACAAGTAAACTTACGTTGCCAGAACACAAACACCAATAAGAATAATTAACTGAAGTGAAAGTCGTAGAAATATTACACATTCTGGATCAGCAAGGCTCATGGACAATTACAACACTGGGATAATGACTAAACCGATCATTTGAGAAGTCAGAGAACATGGGCAGCACTGCTTTGAGAAAAACAATTATCAATAAAGTGACAAGAGCAATCCAGACGCTAATTATTCTGTGAAAGTAATTTTTATCCGCACAAAATACTATAAGAAATGAATGGCAGAGAAGAAATGGAAAGCACTGTACTATGGAGAGAACTGGAATCACAGAAGATAAGCAGCACTGAGAATTGCACAAGTCTTATCAATCAAAAGCAACCAGCTTTATTGTGTGGTTTTGAAAGATCAGATGAAGGGTAAAGCAATAGATGCACTATTTGTATAATAGTAAAATATTTGTCAAAAATATCTCTCAAGACTCTTACTCTCCAAAATCAACTCAAATTGAGTTGGACAGAAGCACTACCATGAATTCAAACAACTATTCTTATTAAAAAAATGTAAAGACTAAACCTGAAAATAAAAATAAATAAATTTTTACTTTTAAAGATAAAAGAGTGAGCACTCCAAGGGCTGGGAAACCCTCCAACCATCACACTGTGATGTGCTGTATCTGATTAGACTGATGGCCTCAGAAATTAAAACGATAAACAGCAATGGACAGCAAGTCTTGATTAGTGGGATAGTACAAGGACTGAAATTAGTTCTGATGCTTATCAGAATCAGAAGGAGGACTGAATATGTTCATGAGATCCACAGATGCCATTTGCAAGTGGTAACAAACTTTGCAGACAAACTGCAATTTCCAGTTGGTACAAAACAGTAATAAGATAATCTAACGTGATTGAAAACTGAAATGACCTAAAGGAATTGATTTTTTTTATATACAGCAAAATAAAGATTCATTGTGTAGGTGGAAGAGACAAATAGTGGGAAGAGATCAAACTGATAAATCTGGATAAAAGAAAGCAGTAGCCATATTTCATTTTAGTGAAAAAAATTTCAAGAAACAATACCAGGGGATGATATGGCAGACCATCCAAAGGTCTTGCAGAATATACTATCTGAAGACACAGCTCCAGAGCGTGCTACAGAGAAGAAGATCTGCATGCATATGAACAGAACTCATGTGGAAAATGTCTTTCAACCCTGCAAAACCCACATCATAAAGAACAATTAAGGTGATACAGTTTGCTTCCTAAAGCACCCACATACACACCACCATCTTTCCAAAGAGTTGTTTCCAATTTCAGCTTCCTTAGAACGTTCCTAGTACAGACCTTGGCTTCTTGTAGCCAGTCCTAGGACAAAGTAATGCACCGGTCTCAGACATCACGATAGATACATGTTCCATAATGTACACAGTCTAATACTAATTTTCAAAATATAAATGCCACAAAACTTCACCAATCCTCACTAACAAAAAGAGATCAAGAGAGTGACTTCTAGCTCCTGATTTTATATTAGCTCCACATTTTGCATATAGTCTATAGAGGAAACAAATACTAAAAGCCTAGCTAGACCGAAAAGCTCTTCTTTTTATGATAAAAGTACTGGGGTGGGGGAAGCAAAGACACCCAACCACATACTTCTGCACTTTCTTCCAAAGGTAGTAAAGTTTCTGAGCTTTACTGAAGTCAGTCAATTTAACCAGCAAAACCAAAAGTTGATCTTGGATGTAATGTACTTAGAAAATGATACCAATGTGTGAAAAGTGAAAAGCTACGTCATTAAAGCATAGAGAAATTACCATTTGCTAGACACTGTGCTTTATTACAGCTCCAAAGTACCACGCCAAGGTTCAGCTTTGCAAATACAGTCATCTTCCAATCAAATTCATGGGAAAATACTAGTTACAGGGAATGCAAAACTTGAATAATGTTGTCCTTACAAATCAGCCAGTAGGGCTGCAGAGAAAACATATTTGCACACAAAATATTTGCAAATAAATATTGTTCTGTCCCATTTAAAATATATTTCTAAAGTTAGAGCATGAAAGTGTTAAATATTTTTGTTTTCCCTTAAAAACACTCTTTACGTGGCAAGGCAATTAAGTTATTTTGGCACCCGCTCCACATAAAGCAGCTGCTGTACAGTATGTTTTACTTTATAAAATATCTTTAATCAGCACACTGACTAGATCTGTCATTTATAATTAAGGAGGTAAATGGCAGGTGCAGCATTAATTAGTGAAATTGAACTCTCTGTGCAAGACATGCAGTCCTACCAACTTAATGCTTCCTAGGAATAAAGATGACTGCTAACAGCTTTGCACCCCAACTTAACTAGGTAAGACCCTGTCAAGACAGAGGGGCATTTACAACAGTTTTACCTCTGTAGCTTTTAGAGTCCATATCACCAGATGAATTTCTTGAACTTTTCCTCAAAAAATTAGGATTACAAAACCACTTCACGAGTGTAAAGGCCTACCCACTCAGCTGTCCTCCAAGAGTCTTTGTTTCTGTCTTACAACAATGTGAGAGAAATGGAGCAGAGGTACAGATCAAGAGTCAGACAAAGTGATTCTCCTAATTTAAAAGATCTTCCCAGTCAACACTTAAGAAATGGGGTAGCCCAACACTTGGAGAAATTATCACAACTGTAATTATAACCATAATTATAATTCCTTCCCAACATGAAAATAAGACCACCAGTCAATCCTACAAATACCCTTGTAATAATTTTGTGATCACTACCTTCATAGGTTGTGGGTTTCTGGCGAATGTCCGTAGTCTTTGAGTTAAATTAGGTCTCTCCTCCCTTTAAAAACTGCAGAAATGATTTTGGCTCTAAGGACTTCTGAAAAGTAGCCTTACAACTATTTACAAACCTCTGGAGAATACACACTCAGCAAGAAGTGCTACATGATGAGCAACACCTCCAAAGAAGTGGTAGTCACCCTCAATACTTGTACTATGCAGTGCTGAGTCATCATCTTAGTAATCATCTCCAGGTTCACCTGTTCTACAGATTTCCCCAGATACCACCTCAGCAAGCAAAGCTGTCATAAAAACAAGTGCACTTGGCGAGACCACAATAATTACAGTGTTCATGGGCTCATTTTTAAACTAATAGACTACTCAACTCCAAGCAAAAGTTCTCAAATTGCAGTCTTCGTCTCAAGACATTTGGTTTTGGCCACACAAAGATGGCAATTTGAACAAAGCCAAGAAACCCCACTTCTGCATTACTTGAAGGCAAAAAGGTTACCCCTTCTGACCGATACATGACCTAAGGTGCCTTTTGAAAACAACTCAAATACTTCCTGCATTAATTTTAAGAGAATCTGTGCATTTTTACCTAAGCTAGCAAATTCCCACATTTATCTTAAAAAAGGAGCACTATAAACCCCAGGCAAAGCAGCTGCACCCTGCGCTATGAAGCAGAAGACTGGCTACAGACCTCTGTAAAATACCAACCTTGCTAATATTACAAAAGGCATTGAATTGATTTGTGTTTCCTTGATGTGAAATGAATGTTTCTTCAGTGGTTTGGTAGTGCCTTCCTCACACATAGAAACAAGCACTGCTACTGCAAACTATAGTAGATAAACAGCAGCAAATGAAAAACAAACTTATTTGTGATTTTCTTTCAGTGCTGATTTTGACACAAAATTAAGTCTTCTGGGAAAGAACACAATCCCTAGCTGCGCGCCGTACCCCCTGCCAACCAACTTATGAAGCAGAACTGCTTCTGACACACAAATGAGTTATTCATCCATTCTCCCTCTGACAATCAGAAAAAGTACATGGCCATACTGACAGAAGGAAAAACAAAGATACAGCAGGATTCAGAAGGGTAAGGAGGAGAATTCAGAAAACGAGGCCACTGTGATAAGGACAATTTGCTACACTCTGCAAGAAAGCACCACAACAATAAAACACTTAACCAGTGTTAATGCTCCACATTCAGTAAATGAAGCAATAAGAAGCACAGCACAGAAACATCAAAAAGGCCACCATTTATCAACCTCAAAATATTTTGATTGAAAATGCAAAATGAGACAGTGAATGTCAATACTTTCTTGCTTTTTGAGATTAGGCACAATCAGCGTGGGTACAGAACAGCTGACTTGAACCAGCAGAAAAAATTTTAGGGGGAGGAAAATTTTATTATTTATAAATGGGAACAACCACCGCTAGGGAACAGATCTTGGAGACCTTAGAGAGTTCAAACAGAAGCTACCCTTCCAGACAGCTGCAGCTCTCAGCTGAAATACCTCAGACAGCAATATTCAGACATTTATATGCTATCAGAAACAATCTGAGCTCCCAGGAAGGTCTAAGACAGTGATATTCATATAAACTCTCTAAGAAGACAGCAGCTATGCCCCACCATATGGTCTGGTACAGTTCAGCATATGGGACTGGTTATGATTGTTTTTCTTTTCCAAAAATTAGCATTAAAATATAAGTGATAGCTTCAATTAGAAGCAAAGCCACCTGATCTCAATATACTAAATTAGAAGTAATCCAATGTTCTGATACAATGTGGGCCACAAACAAAATTGCAGTTTGCTGGATCGTATATATATAATTAAGACTGAGAAAAGAAATGAACACATAAATCAATTCCTTTACTACTATGGCACTGAGCAATATTTATTACCAATCTGGATAGAGAGAAAGATGTTTATAGCATACCCAGAGAACAGAATTAAATCACATTCCCCAGTTTTCATATCAAAAAAGTATCAAAGTGGCTAAACTACCTTCTGTCACTCAAAGAGCTTTATCAGCTAAGGCAGATGCAAATGGGTAAAGCAACTTGAAAAGGCCTGCTTTACTATTTAACTTGTTTGGTATTAACACAAGATCTATACTTTTCTTTATGGTTCAGCTTCTTTTCATAGATACCACGAGAACCATGGGTTCTGATTCTAAAGGTATCATCTACACATGGTGATGGCTCATTTGGTATCATATGATCAACACCAACTAATCACGTTTTCTATCAATGTATGCACACAGCACCACAATTCAGACCAAATGATTTGGTGGAACCTGATTCAAATGAGATAGCATTCCAGCCCAACAGGCAGTTAAATCATATGATACATAAGAACACAGTTAAAAGGTGAGTCTTACTTTCCCATCCAAACCGCATAACTTTCAGGGAGATGTGGAATAAAAAGTATGGATCTTCCAGTATCAACATCTACTGCTCCAAAGCAGTCTGCTTCAGTTACTCCAAAAGTCCAGTGAAAATAAGATTCCTAGGTTAAGACAAAATATATTCTTAAAACACCCCTACTAGCTCTAAAAATACACAACAGTACACACTAATTCCTACTTCCACATATTTAAAAGATACCTCTCTTGCTTTTGAAGAGGGGGATGTGATTTAGGTCTGAAGCTTTACAGGTTGATTAGTTTTAGATTACAGTAACACAAGCCCCTCTGTTGGCAACTGGAAAAGATCTGAGATTAATAAGCTACCATAGGAAATAAACAAATCAACTCAGCACAATAAATGAACAAGAATTTTCTTGAGGTGAGGAGAAAATTCTTCACTGAGAGAGTCATTGGCCACTGGAATGGCCTGCCCAGGGAGGTGGTGGAGGCGCCAACTCTGGAGCTGTTCAAGGCAGGATTGGACGTGGCACTTGGTGCCATGGTCTAGCCTTGAGCTCTGTGGTGACAGGTTGGACTTGATGATCTCTTCCAACCTTGATAATACTGTGATACTGTGATACTGTAACACCACATAATAAAATACATCTTCCAATCTAGAATTAGGGAATGGAAAATACAATCATGTCACATGAGACAAAGCAAAAGCAGAGTGCAGATGCATTGGGCTGTGACTGCAGAGTGCTGAAGTGAAGACCCAACTTCCCCCAGAGAAGAGGAAGCTTCGCTAGTAACAGTCTTTAGCCAAGGGTTATTTTAAGAACAAGCAAGTGAACAACAAAACACCCTAAGAATACAGAGATTAATTTTGCTAAGGACAGATCCTGACATTCTGAAAGCTGCATCTCTTCTAACACAGACCAGTAACTACATTCAGAAATCCATTACCTAGATTAGAATGTATTGGTTTCTTCATAACATACAACAGCTCAATTAAATTCACACAACAAAGTACCGTAGCAACCATGCAAAGTATGAGGAATGTATAATTAGAGTTCTGTTATGCCAGCATCCCCACAGACTAAGAATGCGTTCAACATGACATTAACAAGTCCTACTTGTGACAGAACAACACATGGGTACCTAAAGAGAGTCTAATTTGAGAAGACACATGTAAAATCCTACTTTGTGGAATATACTATTTTAAAAAAGCTTGAAATACACTTTTCTATGAATTAATTTTGTTTAGGTCCACTGTAACATATTTCACTGCAGAAATAGGGTTATTTCTGTCACAGACAAGACTGAAAGAACTAAGAAATATTCCACTGCAGTCCTTAATACTACGTTAACCACTGATAGGCAGCAGGACCTCGAATAGGTTTAGGCCCTTTAAACCAGATAACAAGCCTGCACACTAAAGCGCTGACAGCGTAATTTGAAGCTGAAGAGGCAATGTTATAAGGGAGCCAATTTATTTAGGTGAAACAACACGAATCACTCATCAGAGATAAAGGGGAAATAATTTAAAAATTCATACAGTAGAGGAGAGTTTATTTGATTTGTCATTTTACTTCATCTCTTACCTGGCGAAACACAATACCAGTATCAGTACAGTATCTCTGGGTTTCTTCTCCACCTTGCAGCAGGACAACTGAGTTCTTCTGGACATTCTTATTCTGTCTCAAACGATCACACAGTCGTCTTCTATTCAAGGCAAAGAGGGCTACTGGCACTTTCAAGGTCTCATTTCCCAGCCAAAAGGAGGGTCTAGAAAAGATTTTTTTAATAATTGACAGTTAACAGAACAGATCAGATGCACAGTGTTTGCTACTTCAGAACAGAAATAGGGTCTGCAAACAAGATGCTAATCACTCAGGGGGAACAGGTGCTGCATAGAAACACAGCACTTGGGCAATGGTCAAGCATCCTATGACTACCAAAAGAAAAAGGTGGCAACGGGAGACAGGGTTGGTGGCAGCTATGGACCACACCAAGTCACTTTTACATTCCTTTAGGTAAAGCAATGCCAAAGGCAGATACAGAAAGTGACAACAGCCTAGCTCAGTTGAGTAAAGGCAAAACAGGAGACAAGAACATGAGTTCTGCATTACCGGACGCAAAAGTTGAAGGTTACATTACAAGTCTGACAAACTTCAGCAAATACTTCTGGGAAACTCTCCGTAGCTGAAACAAGGACTGGAGACAAAAGATAGTAGAAAGCAGATGCAGGACAACATTATTTCTGGTACTCACACAGTATCTCAGATTTTTTCTCTGTGTACATGTTTATTCTTGAATACATGCAAGTGGCATCAGCAAGTGCGTAAATTCAACATTCACAGCCATGGGAGCATATGTGACCTCTCTCAGACCACCATCCACCCCACTACCCAGAAAGTTTCTGAAACATTGTTCTCAACAGAGACATGACTGGCAGAATAAAAGTTAAATGAAGACAGTTCTCTCTCAAAATAGTTATAAAGTAATTTGAGGTGTTTAAGATACTACAAGAATGTATTTCTGATTTATTCACATTTGTTACAGAGCCATACTTGCACTTCTTGGAGCTTCACCAGTAGTAAAACAGTAGAGGAGTCCAAGAATATTCCTCTTTTTTTTAATGCTTAATATAGCAAAACTGTGCTTTGAGGCATCAGTACTGCAGAGTAATACTCATTTATTGCTAAATCTTATGGTTTAAGTCCAGTTTGTCCCTCCACCTCAGCTTCTCTCAGCTTGCTGGAGACCAAATGTCTGGATTGTTTCTGTCACGAACGCTTCCAGAGGAGATGACAGAAAGGGGCAGGTACATTAGTACTATGTTAAGATGACAAGAAATGAACCACCACGGAATGTAACCTCAGAGGAGCAGAGCTCCTCATCTTAATTACTATATAGTTTTCATAGGCAATCTGAAAGGTAACCTTTGATTTACAGCTGTACAAAGTAACCTCCTGGAAGACTTTATCAGCATCAGAAATGTAAACCCTATAATTTCCTCCTGCAGACACAGCATGAAAGAGCTAATAAAGGATTTTACTTGTTTATAACTACTTGATGTAACAGCATAAGTAATTTTAGAAGGCTAAAGTCTGCTCCTGCTAACCCAATTTTAAATTGTCAGCACATCAGCATGGTGTGGAAGCTCAGCATAAGCTTTGATTTTGAGGTATTCATGCCTGTAGGAAGAACGAAGCAAGTTCATACTTTCCTAGCAAATGCTACTCTTAAATTTTAAATCAGATACCAAACCATAAAGTAAATATGGGCAAGGCTTTTCAGGTGCAAAGCTGTGGCGTAGCACCAGAGGCTGAAAATGCTGTTATCCAAGCAAGATCATCCCTTGGAGTAACTGCATGTAGGGTAGGGACTTGGCAAACATATGCTCCCCTTAACACAAGGACACAAAGACAGAGAGAACAGCATCAGATACTCTTATGCCATAGGTTGCTCTCAGATCTCTGTATCCGCTGACAAAAAAAATGAAATCCAAAGACAGCAAAGGTTGTAGCACAACCTGTCTCATGTTTTGCTTCAAAGGAAAGAAAAAAGTCACTTGTAATTTCACCCTATCCACAAGTTTTGGTTGTTGTTATTTTTTTTCTGTGATTTAAAAATAAAAAAGGGCTCTGACCGCCCTTCTTCAGGCCTATTCCTACACCCTGGAGCTCACAGGAAGCTGCTACAAAGGCAGATTTCATCTCCATTACGTTTACTGTTAATGCTTTTATTGCTCTTAAAACCTCTGACGACCAAAATGAGACACAAAGAGAAATAATGATGTCAGGCAGCAATTCCTACTGGCATTCTCACTGACACACTTTAAGAGGGTCTTTTACTGGGATCTTAACACTCAAGCTTAAATGAATTCTGGTGGATGCTAAGCCCATGGCAAAAATTCTTCCTAACATAGAACAGATCTTGCCTCCCCTGCTTGAATTTGATGCCACAATAATTATCAACAGCAAAATCTGGCTCTGTGCAGTTGTTTTAGACTAGCAGTTTTTTTCAGAGGCAGGGCCTTGGTGTCTGTTTTAAGGCTGCTGTAACAGTCAGAGCAGCTGAGCACGCTGGACCCCGCAGCAAGGGCTGAACCCCAAGGCTTGTTACAAACACTGTCCTGTTCCTCAGGTTCTTTGTTGAGTAGTCATATGATAATTCATGCCTTGGACAGTACGAGCTTGCCAGACAATAGACCTGCTTTCACCACTGAAATTCTGCAGAGAAAACTGGACAGGTTTCAGAGAGGACTCAACTTGGAGAAGTTTGCTTCCTCCACGGGCTTCATTCTTCCCTCTTTCCTACTGAAAGCACTCAGACACCAAATGGATGGCACCCACACAGACAGACCAACCCCACAACAAAACATCCACAGGCACTGCCCTGCCTGTAGAGACTGGGTCCTTCTGCATATGTGAGCCCAGCACAAGCTTTCCACAACTGATACAGAGAGCTCTTCAGACACCAGCACTGATAGAGGACGTTAAATCTTACAAAAAGGTGACTGGCCATACACCTGGCTTTCTATTGCAAATAAAGACTTGGGAAGAGAACTCCCATAGCACTCAGGATTGCAAGAAGAGTCCTCATACACAGGATCATCCATGCAACTATCGCTCTGTTGTGCCCACTGCTGTCAATAAGGAATACATGTAGGTTACACAGGTAGGTTACAGCTATCCTGATCTTCTTTCCATATTCCTTCCAGCCCAAGTGCTACAGACCACGATCACTGTTATTTAGCAATTTTTCATCCACAGTAAGTTGAGTGTGTATGTGCATACAACTGTATCACACTGCAAATAGACAGGCAATGACGCTGTCATCAGCATGAAACTCTGTTATTCGCCAAATAACCATACTACCACGAAGTTCTTTCTAAAGAGGGAATTACAAGCTCTCAAGTTTGGTCTGTGATCTCTAACAACTCAGTTTATATCACACAAGACACACAAATACCAGAATGGAATTAGTACAATACGCTGCGTGGTCTTCACGATCTGTTTTATCTGTCAGTGTGAAGACTCTGGCACCTCCAGCCGCAAACTCAACTCAAAACATTTGATATGAAGTGTACTAAGTTAAGCACTGCTTTGTGATTCTTGCCTCTTGAAGTACGCAAGCTTCTGCAAATACACATTAGTCGGGGTCAGGAAGACCATGACAGGACAAGTGAAAATCAGCTTCCTCCTTTCCTCTGGTCTGGTACCAGAACTGAGGCATTGCTCAGGCTGGCAAAGGCCTCCCACGGTACCTGACCATTTACCCACTGCCTGTCATACAGGATTTTTGTGAACACTTAGGTCCCAGACCATTTAAGAGCTCTTTTATTATAGTGGAAGTGAAACACAGCTAGGAACATCAAACTACATCTGTTTCTTTAAAGCATATTTTTCTTTTGAAACTGTTGACTTTCAACAGTTATTTCAGAATTTTTAGTATTTTCAGAGTGCTCACATTTTCTTACTGTGTGATCCACAGATTTGTTTTCGTGCAACCACCAGAACATCCTGGTAACTAAAAATCCCATTTTATTTTGGGGCTTTTTTTTTTTCCCCCTCATCATTTTCAGTTAACCTTTTGGGTTTGTGTTTTTCTAGAAGAAACTTCAGGGACTGCCATTTCTGTTCAACTGAGGCCACACAGACATACCCAGATTTGAGTGAAGATGAAAAAACACTTAAACTACTTCTCAAGAAGTCACCATCCCTTTGCTGACTGGGCTTTGTTTGTTTGTTTGTCTGGAGTGACCATCACCAACACCAGCCTGGTGTCTGGCCAATTTTTAACTCTGTTTCCACAACAAATCCTTGAAGCTCAAGAGGCCTGGGCTAGCAGCAGCACAAGCAAATCTGCAAATCAGCAAATCAGGGCAGACTGCAAACGCAACTACTGCTGATTAAGGCACAAACTGGGTGTTTTCTCCACAGTGGACTCAGTGCTCCTGCTAAATCAGTGAACAGGCCCAGGTCCCAGCCCTGCTGCCTGTCCCACCTGCCCAGCCCAGGCCAGCCCAGGAGGCTGGGCAGGAGGGTCCCTGCGCTGGCGCCAGGCAGGAGCAGCTCGGGACCCCCCCGGGGAGCCAAACACGAAAGAATCGGAGCCAAGTCCCAGCGTGATCACTTGTGGGCTCCTGTGAAAAGTTCCCCCCTTCCTTCTGACACACTTGTAACGGCGCTTCCCCAAGCGCTGGCAGAAATGGCTGAATTCAGCTAAAAATCAAGAGACTTGGCGCAGTGCAACGCGGAGCCGGCTTCAGGCACCAATTCCCAAACCTAATGGCAACTCGGGAATAACCCGCTCTGGATGCCCGTGTCCCCCCGCCCACCTCGCCCCCCGCAGATCCCGCTTTCCCTTCGGGGCCCGCCGGGAGCCCGGGGCTCTGCCTTACCCCGCCGCCGCCATGTTGCCTCGCCGGTCACCTGACGGCCGGGGCGGGGCGGGAGGGACTGGCCCGGTGAGGGGAGCGGCGCCGGGGCCGAGGCCCAGGTCGAGGTCGAGGCCGGGGTCCGAGCTCCTTGGAGCACAGAGGCACTGCTGGGCCTCCGCTGTGCCCGCGGGTTCCTCGTCACCGGGGGCAGGTGTTAGTGGAACACGGCCGATGCGGCCGGGCGTGGGGAGGTGGATGTGGAACCAGCACCTCCTGCGCTGGCGGTTGCAACAAGAAGCCTGGAATCTAGAAGTTGTAAAAGGGAAACAGAACCTTTTATATTCTGCCGTCTCTTACATCGCAGACCCCTAAGCAAATGGCTGCTCAAAAACTCCCATTTAATGTGCTGTGGTGCTGCAAGGCCCGTCAGAACTGGCTTCCCCCCGAGAAGGTGTTCAGCAGCAGTCCTGGACTTGCTCTGTTTTCACAGAATCACTCTGATTGGAAAAGTCCCCTGGGATCATCGAGTCCAACCACCTATCTTACAAGTTCACTCCTAAACCAGATCCCTGAACACCTCATTCAAACGATCTTTAAACACATCCAGGGATGGCAACTCAACCACCAACCTGGGAAGCCCATTCCAGTGCTTGACCACCCCTTCTGTGAAAACCTTCCTAATATCAAGTCTAAACCTACCCTGTTGTAACTTGAACCCGTTCCCTCTTGTTCTGTAAGTAACTGCTTGTGAGAAGAGCCCAGCACCAACATCTCTACAGTGTCCTTTCAGAAAGCTGTAAAGAGTGATGAGGTCTCCTGTCAGCCTCCTTCAAACTAAAAAGCCCCAGCTCTTTCAGTCTTTACACACATTTTTTGCTCCTATTTACATAGATTTCTTCAGTACTCACAGAATGGTGGGGTTGGAAGGTACCTCTGGAGATCAGCCCCCTGAGAGAGCAGGATCCCCTAGAGAAGATCGCACAGGAACACATCCAGGCGGGATTTGAGTGTCTCCAATGACACTCCACAACCCCTCTGGGCAGCCTGTTCAAGGATCTGTTACCCTCACTGAGAAAAAGCTTTTCCTTGTGTTTTGATGAAACCTGTTATGTTCCCGTTTATGAAAAGTCAACTACTTCTTGCCTCAAGATTCTAAACTAGCTGAAGAAACCAACAATTCATAGCCAGGGCTCACATGGTCAGTAACTGCCATGCAGCAGCAAAAGGCAATACTCAGAAGCATGAAGTAGTGGATAAAGAATGAGAGGACATCTGGACTGTGACCTGAACACATTGTTTCTCTGCCCCATGCCTCAATAAATCAGTGACAAGCACAGCTCTGAGCTGGCAGCGTGTTGCAGGTACTGCTGCCCCGTCTTCCTGGCAGGAAAGCGTGAGTCCTCGCTCTGCTGCTGCTGAGCAGTGACACTTTGTTCTGATCTGACACTGATCTCAAAAGAAAGCACAATGATACAGCAAAATCTTTGGCTAGTGCAGCTGGATGGTCTGCTTCCACCACAAGCCCTTGGGAAGGAGAGAGGAATGCGGGGCAGTGACAAGAAGGGGCATTGAAGTTCATGCTTCTTATAAGGAATCAGTGCACTGTTATTAAGAAACATGCGTGATTAAAGCCCTTTTCTGGTTGGCCAAATTATCGTCTAGAAGGTGGAAGAAAACTTCAGCTACTCCTGCACAGCTGGCTCTGAAGTGGTATGAGAAAGCTGGAGGGCACTCACAGGGCAAGAGTGATTTCAGAAAGTCTAGAGAAGGGTGTGCAAGTTAAAAAAAGTCAAGTAGTCATCCTCTAGCTCTTTGTTTTTATGTCCAGAGGTCAGACCTAAGCCATTCTGTGATTATATCACTTTTACTATCAAATACATAACAGAAGACTCAGAAGCTTTCACAAACTGCCCATTTGACAGGCAGTAACACTTATTTTTGGCTCCAGGTTAGTGGATAAGGTCTTACTTTAGACATTAGCATCAATAAGCTGCTGGATTTCAAGGAACTTCCTTAAACTTAAGTAGACTGGAAAAGTCTTTTTAATGTAAACTAGAGCAAAATGTTTTATTGTTTTCGGTTTCCTGGTGGTGCTCCTTTCTGCTTAGACTCCAACAGAATGAGTGGGAGGAGAAAGCGAAGCTCACTTTGCCGTTTCTTCTCTGGTCAGGAGCAGAGAGAAAAGTCTACAGCCTTCAAGCCATTGTTCCAAATACTGTCCTGAGTGGCTTTGGGAGTTCATTCTTTGTGCTCTTTGGCTACCCATATGTTTGCCCTTCTTAAATGTCTCATCCATTGTAGTATCTGCTCTCTAGAGGGTTTTCTGGGTATCTTTGTCCTGTTTATTTTCATTTCCTCATCTCTTCTCCTTGGTCATTTTAGCCACCCTCCACAAACAGTAATTGTGACTTTAAAAAGTTACCTGCATTGTATTAAATCTAAGCAGAAAATGAGACTTCATTCCTCCAGAAAATAAAACCCAAACCAAACATGTTTGAGTTAATATTGTTTGTTACCCAAAATATCCTGCTATCCTGAGACACTCAGGATTTGAAAAGATGAAACACTACGCACAAATTAAACTCATTTGCAAGGTGGCTATTCTAGCAGCCAGCTGAATAGCCAGCCACAGGAATGAAGCTGGCAGCCTGACAGGGAGCAAGACCAGCTTTATTGCACACACAGATAATTCTGATTCTTTCTGCACTGCGTTTGACTCTGCAGCTGAGATACCACTGTGGGAGACCTTAATATCTGAGACACCAGTTCAGAGCATTTCCCTCTAAAACAAGGTCTGACTGACTGTACTGTTAGTTCTCTTCCAAGAGGGCTTCTCGCTGTGGTCAGGAATGCCCTCTCTCATGCTGAAGGCCTGATTTTGCACTTCTGGCATCTTCAGAATCCCCACTGTAGCAGTCTGGGTGCACAAACTATGCAACCCTACAAAATGAGACAGGATTTTGAGCTGGCCAGATGCTTGGTCAAAAATCTGCCACATGAGAACGCCCGCAGCACGGTAAGGGCTCTCAGCCTACAGCCATTATTGAAGCACCATGCAGAACAAGACAAAGAATAAAGCACCTGAAGGCAAGAATCCCCTGGCCTGTTGTGTCCTTACAATTTGGATAGAGGAGTAAATGCAGTCCTCCAGACTTGCTCTGAATCCAGCCACTGCCTTTCTGAATTACATCCAGTTGTAGACAGTCCCTGAGGCTCCCTGGTAAATTTCCTTTCCCTCATCTCTGAAACTCAGCTGTTTCTCCATCCAGCTTGTATACGCTTTGTCCTCTTTATAGGACCTTCTGTCTCTCCTCAGGCCAAGCACTAACTGGCCTAAATAATGAAATTCCATAGAAAGCTCTTTTTATTCTAATAATTTAATGAATTAATTAATTATGTAAATCGAAGATTTAAAACAACTCAAAAGAGGAAAGACTGTGGCAGAATTAACACAAAAGTTACTCTAACAACTGATCCCTTTACACCTAGACAAGAACCCAGCATTGATAAATTGGCACCAGGACTTTTCTATTGCTATTTGTCCCTCTATAGGTGTTTTAGGTGTTTATACTGCTGTCCAGGCAGTACAAAATACAAACTGGGAGAAAATGATGGACACTGCTGTTGTGAGGACAGCATGTGCTAGGGGAGCACCTCTCCCTTCTGCCCTCCAGTCCAGGCTGGGTGTCAAAAGAATAACTAAATGCTCTCTCTTCCCCAGGGGAGTTGTGGAGTTGTCTTCTCTGCAGACATTTAAAACCTACCTGGATGTGTTCCTGTGTGACTTGATCTAGGTGATCCTGCTGTGGCAGGGGGATTGGACTAGATGATCTTTCGAGGTCCCTTGCAATCCCTAATAATTCTATGATTCTCTCTGACCATTTCACAGGGCTTGAGCATCTCACCTCAGCTGGGAAAATGCAGTTAGCAAGACCAGATCATCCAGAGCTGCCATAAGGGACCATAAAGCCACACTGAGAATGCAGTGCCACAGTCACAGAACTGGAGCTGCCAGCATCACAACATAAAGTGGAGAACGTGGTACAATTCTGAGTGACTAAGGGCACCACAGGTGCTCCTTAATAAATCCTTACCTGGATATATGATTTCAGTACACAGGTTTCAGCTGATATCCTAAATGTCTAGATAATTATACAAATGCCTAAGTTAAAACTTCTTAATACTGGTTTTCTTTTCATTGAATTCCTATACCTAGATCTCCAGTATTTCATCACTGAACGATACACGTGCTGCCTTTTTTGATACAATGACCACAAATCTTTAACTTGGAATTAAGATTACAAGGTCCTTCAAAGTAACAGATTGAACAAAAGTGTCTGCCTTCGGCATTTTCATCATGAAACAATTTGGAGTAAATTTTCCCCCGAGCACTAAATGTATACTGCTGTATTGATCTTTTGGAGCTTGAAATAAAAGCTTGATTTTCCCAAAGCCTGCCTGAACCAAATTATTATAAAATACAAGAAAGGTAAGGCATTACATTGCCTTATTATTTCCCCATTGACTTTTGCCTCAGAGTAAGAAAATCTAGTATAGTCAAAACATGCCCATCAAGGACTGGACAGTCTAAGGTAGCTTCTCCAGCTATTGACTGATCTTTACAGGATTTTTTAATTTGAGGGGAGGGGGGAGAGGTAGCAAGGCTGCAGATCCTTAGTTTAGACTGTTGTCGTTTCATCTAAGTCAATCTGCCCATCTGTATTTATAAGTTGCTTCCACAGGAACTAGTATCTCATTAAAGTGTTTCAAACATCCCTATCAAAACTGCCTGGAAGATTCTTTTTAGTGGTGGTCTGTTTTGTCAGGTGTTTTTAAGAACTGGTGGCCAATGTGATGGTCTCTATAACATTTAGTATCTCTGGCAGCTTGAAAGGATCAATTTTTGTATATTGCAACACACTGACTTGCTTTAATAAAAGAAGATTTCTCAACGGTTTCCAGCCCGGCTGCTCATATACTGGGGTTTTTTTGCTAATGCACAGCCGTGAAGGCACAGTTTATGCCCGTCTGTGTCTCCTCTCCTTTGCTTAGTGCCCAGCACCTTGACTCCTTTCTTCTTTTTCTAGGATTTATAAGGCCTTGTACCACACAAAAACTCTGCGGTGTGATGTGCACGTAGTTCAGTCACAGCTAATTGCTGGGTACAAGTGATAAAACATTATCCTGTATTTCTATAACTGTTAGTTTGCCAGATGGTGATTTTTATTCATTCTAAGTACCTACAGAATCACAGAATGGCTTAAGTTGGAAGGGACCCCAGAGGTCACCTTCCTGCTATCAGCAGGGTTGCCTCTTGACTAGACCAGGTGGTTTGAAGCCTCATCCAATCTGACCTTGAACATCTCCAGGGAGAGGGCATCCACAACCTCTCTGGGTAAAGCCAAAAGTGCTATAGTGAAACTTTACAGCACTGGATTTAGGATGTGATGTGGTACCATTACAGCCATTGTCCCAGGAGCATTTTCAATATTACTGTGGACACATCTGAGGACAAAATCCCTCGGCGTTATAAGCATCTACATCTTCAGAATTTCTCACTTTCAAACACACGGCCTTTTTTACAAAGCGGGGGTAGCATGCTGGCTAAATGTTGATGGGCAAAACAGAAGGTGCTTTGCACCATCTTCTAGAGTAAAAGCATCTGAAGAAGTTCCTGCGCTGTGTGACTGAAAATTTCACCTGGCCTTCAGGCAGGAACATAATGCCCAGTTGTACCACGGGAAAGCATCACTTCTCATGCAAGTTCCCCACAGTGCCACAAATTCACCTGAACCCTTGCAATATGTTGTACAGTTAAAATACAGAACAGGTTTATAGATCTTAATTTTTCTTTCATTACTGTCTGCATAATATACTCCCCACCCTGTGCATAATAAATCCCAAACAAGCTAATAATATGCTTATGTAAATATTTTCTCAAAAGATTAATGCCTCTAGGTTTTTTGCAGATTACGATTCATTTCTTCACACAGATTTAGAGTCAGATTTTCTGCTTTTTTAGTAAGAAATCCCTCTTTAATTATTTACTGTTTATATGGAAAGTATTTTCCACTCTGAGATTTTGCATTCAAATTTCAAGCCATGGGTTTATCAACATCTGCATTTTGTTGATGGTGAAGAAATTGCTTTCTTTTACACAGAGACTCTTATTGAGTTCTCTGAAATTAGCTCTCTCGGGCTTTGCATGGGCAACTTTTCCATTTTCTGCTTGAAACAATCCTACCCTCCTTGCCAGGAAAGAAAGCCCTGCTTCTTCTCATGCTGCCCTCTAATGATAGAAACCACTGCTTCTTCAGCTTTTCCTTCTTTACTGTCCCATTGTGTGAGAACAGCTGGCCTCAGAGGGCACTGTGAGGGTGAGGTTGCCATGGAGCCAAGTCTGCCACTGCTGTAAACTTGATGGTGCAGCTGTTCCTGGCCAGAAGTCATCAGTGTTCCTGCCCCAAAGTGACTCCCAGGTTAACCCTCAGCACCAACCGCAGAAGATGAGATACACAACTTCCCATACATAGAAACAATTCATCTAATCTCCCTTGCATCTGACTGGAAATTTAACCCAGCTGGCTCCTGGCTTCAATTTAAAACCAAAGCGATAAGCAGCTACCCATCAGACTATGTGGTCCTGAGACTGCTTCAGTCTGGTCAGACCACACAGCCTATCCAGTGGCCATTCCCATGAACAGGTTCTAACTTGGGAGCTTAGGAACAGGGGAGGTGGTACAGTCACATTCCAGAGGGCAAGGAAGATAAAAACCAACTGCTTGTGAATCAGGGCATTCAGTTATTTGAACTGTAAACAGTGCCATTTTACACAGCCACTCTCTCCCCAGAAGGAGGTGGAAACTGACCCAAAAGTACGGGGCACACTAAGGACATTACACACCTCTTTGCCTTTAATGAACCCACTGGCTGAGATTTATTTTAAAAATGGGTCATATTTACAGACATTTTTCAAAGACTGACAGTTTGATAAGAAGGAGGCTTATTTCAGAGACACTCAGCCCTCATTTCCAGCACCTGTACCTGCCCGCTCCCAGCAGAGCTGCCTTGTGCTGGCAGCCTCCCTGCAGAAGCCACACTGGCCACAGGTACCCGCACAGCAACGTGGGTGCGTGTGTGAAAATTACACTCAGAGTGAGATTCAAATTGAGCAATAAAAGTAATATCCACGATCACCATCCTGCCCTGCCTAGCCTCTAGATTCAACTATCACAGCCACGAATGTAGCTGCAGTTTGTACAAAATGGTTATTTGCTGACTCACACCCTCTGATTTGCTAAACTACCCTTTAGCTCTGTATATGTTTAAACCCTTGTGAGGACAGCTTCACTCAGTTTCCATCAGCATTAGCTGATCCATTAATGTAATTTGTGCTAAGGAGATTCAGAAAGGAAGCTCAAAGAACATGTGTGGGTTGGTTGTGTGTGTTGTATTTCCAAGCATCCTATGTTTCAGGTGGCATCTGTCTGCATCCTTGAAAATAAAAGGGCTCATACAATTTCACTAATGTGATGCTACAGCTGTGCCATTTTCCCCCCCTTAAGCCCTGACAGGAGTCTTTGTTTATGTGCAGGGACTCTGTTTGAACTGCTGCCTGGTGTCCTCGCTCTTCTCTGCTAGCAGGAGAGGTGCTTTGGTTTTGCTCTCAGAAGATGTGACAACTTTTTTGCTACTATTAATGTTGACAGCTACAACTCTTCTAGTCCAGGCTGGCATGGTGTGATGGCCAAAGAATTCAGCTTCAGAAAAGTTCCAGAAATGGGGAAGATGCCAAGAAGGAGCAAAAAAGCGCAGTCTTCACCCTGGGGTTCTGTCAAGTAGTAGCACACAGCTGCTCTCCTCCAGCTTCCTTCTCAAGGAAAATATTTACCGCATCAGTTCGGTTGGAAAACACCTTTAAGGGTATCAACATGCCCTTGAGCAGCACACCGACATGACTTTTAAACAGCTCCAGGAGCGGTGACTCTAATGCCCATCGACAGGCCCAGTGAAGAAATCCTTTCCCGCACCCAGAGTGCGCCCCCCTGGCGGCAATTAGCACAGACTCCGCGCATCCTGCTCTGCTACCGCCCACCTTCCCTCTCGGCTAAACACCGCCGGCTCCCAAAACAGACCTGGCAGCGGTGGGATTCGAACCCACGCCTCCGAAGAGACTGGAGCCTTAATCCAGCGCCTTAGACCGCTCGGCCACACTACCCTCTCTGGAAACACTTTCTGCGTGTCAGGAGGTAAAAATCAATCACAAATCGGAACAATCCCAGCACCAAACATTACAGCACTGCTCACTCAGGAGATGACTTTCTGTGTTGCCTTACTTCCCGCTAACTCCCTGTGTTAACTGCGCGGCACCCCCTCACGATACTGACCTTCCCCTTCTGCATTGTACTGAGCAGGGGCAGAAAAACTGTAATGTGCTGCAAGAGATCACTCTCCCCTATTCTAGCTACCAAATTTCCCCTCATTCTCAACCAACATAAACAACAAAGAAGGAGAAACCCCTTCAGGCTCAGGCTTCTCTCTGAAACCACACCTTTGGGCATTTTGGTACCTCCACCAGCAGCCCGGGACTAAGCGCAGCTCCCTCACTGCAAGAGACTTGCCCAGTTTCACGTCTGTGCACCAGGCACGGGAAAGCACGTCTCTGAGTCACACCGCAAAGCAGGCCCGATGACAGGCTGACTAATGGTGCTTTGACAACATCCAATAGATTTTACACAGATTAAGGTCTCGTCAGAAATTTGTCAGCAGTAGTTTAGAAAATACTTACTGAAGATTTGCAGAGTTAACAACTCTGTGGGAGTTTGCTGTTTGGCTATCTACAGAAACAAACAGCTGGCACAGCTGGAACAACATCAGCAAAGTTGTTACTAATTTAGACTCTTTGGGCACGTCTCTGCTCCAGGCACTGGAAATGACTGCGCTGGAGCACGCTGCTACCCCAGCTATTTTTAAACCCCCTAGCTTGGTACCAGCACAGAACTCATTGTGGATTCCTTTAGCCAGCTTTTTGGCTCAAGTATGAATGCCAGCAGGATCAGCTAACCTTTTTTAAAATCAGGAAAAGGAGATACAACGGACTTCATTCAGCTACAGTGTCATTTAAAGAGAAAACTCACAGTTCCTAACACTAGGAGCTCTGACGGGCTACAGAGATGAATACAAGAAGCTTAAATCTGCTGTAGTGGACAACAGGGACGCAGGGATCCTGTAAATACAGTGGCTGCTGTGGGGAAGGGTCTGGCCTTCACTGTGAATGCTTTATGTCATTACAAATGGAAAATGTCACATGGAAAAGAAGGAGACTCCTATTAATAGAGAGTCACTGGGGTAATGTTCAGCAGAAGAAGAAGAGGGATTTTGTCTAGATGTGTTTATCTGCAAAGAGCTTTATGTGCTGTGGGAGCTCTGACTTAACTGCTTCTGGAAGACTTTTCAGTGTTAAAGTTCAGGGACCTTTCCCATAGCACCAGTGCTAGCTGGCAGAACTATCCCTTTGTGATAATTTCTTATCAACAGTGACTTGTTTTATGAATGTCACTCTTGCTGGTTAGGGGCTGGTCAGACAAGCAGGGCAGGCAATTGCCCAAGGCGGTCAAACGCTCACTGCGCGATAACATCTGGCTAAGAGTAGGACACTTACCTAATAACCTCTCCCTAATCTTAGGTTTCTTCCATCCAGTAAACTTCAGACCTTCACCATGAGCTACACTGCTTGCTGTGATTACCTGTCAGAACAGGACTTGATGAGAAAAGCTGTTTCTTGCAAAAGACTGTCTTGTTCAGAATCTTTAGGGCCATGGCTAAGGCATGGATTCAAGCTAGGACCTCCGAAAACTGAAGGCTAAAGAGCTGGACTGAGAAGCTTCCTAAAGCTGTGCCAGCCAAGTCCAAAGGGGATGACAGCAGCAAATGTATCCAACTATTAACTGGAGAGAAGCGGAGTCCCCACAGTGCACTGAAGAAAGAGTGAGGAATGTCACAGCTATAGCACAGTGCAAGCCTGCTGGACTGTGATGAGACAGGTGACTAATGGGGGAAGGATATGGGAGATGTTCCGCAGAAGCAAGACTTGACCTTGGAACTGAGCCCAAACTCTGTAGCTGAGAGTAATAATGAGAAAGGCAAGATCAAAGGAGACAGCTCTAACAAAGGGGTAAAAGTGACAGGTAAAGACACGCGAGCACTTACCACGTCCTTGGCTTCTCGGTCCTCTGCTTTGGGCTTGACCTTGTTCTCCCAACTGTCTCCCCCATCATCTTTGTCAGCCTGAGCCCAGTGAGCAGGGACATCCTGTAGCTGAGCTGGAGTGGCACGCTGTGTACGGTACGCCTGCTCGACACGTTCACAGCCATTATGCATGGGTAATTTTTATTACCCAGGGGCGCTTCTCTTTTACATATCCCTAGCTACGATTTTACTGAAATAATTTCCTTTTTTATTGGCCTCTTACATCGTGAGAGTGCCCGTGATTTCCCCAAGGTTAGATGATGAATGACAACATATCACACAAAGACAGAGTACAGGCATTTGCCAACTATAAACCGGATTTTTTTCCATTTGATATGTTTCCTTTCTTTTGCGACAATGATAAGAAACCTTGATGGAAAGAACAGTACAAACAGAAGTTTAACAAGCTCTCTTCTGAATCCAGGATCACATGAAAAATTGATTGAGTGAAGACACTAGATTTCTACTGGCGTGACAGACCTTCAGAAAATGGATTAACCAATTTTAAAGATAATTTCAAATATAATCGGCTGGATTCAGTCCTGCAATTAGTGATGCCTAGGCAGCCAGCTGGGGCCTCAAGAGGCTCCAGTGACTTCTGCAAAATCAATGGGAATATAGAGAGACGTAACTTTTAATGTCTACATTATCAAACACAGGCTCAACTCCTCAGCACCTTAAGGGTCTCCTCTTCCCCAGACCTCTCCCTCAGATCAGGCAGCACAGATACCCTGCTGGTCTCCCACGAGCAGGCAGCCTGCCTCTCTCCTTCCCATCTTCCACTCCCGGCAAGCATTTGGTAGCAGCAATAGCTTTCGGCCAACCCTATGCAGGAGGCAGCTTTTGTACAGACGGTATTTTCTGCCCAAACAGGCCTTCCCAGCTGCTGTTGGGGAATGGAACACGAATACCATTGCTTTTCTGGCTGAAGTGATGTGATCTTAGCCAAGCTTCAGCCTAGCCAATAGGCCGTTCCTTAAAGAGCCAGGGAAGGATGAGAAAGCAAGGTGGGGGTGTTCCCAGGCAGGTACCCGGTGTGAGTGCTGCCACACCTGTGGATTACAGGGGTTTGGGGATCTTCCACAGAAAGAGTGTTGATCCAGAAGCATGAACAGACTTTCCTCTCAGATGCATCCAGACTGCACGGGCAGCAGTGATTTTGCCTTCAAAAACCAAATTCAGATTAGAAAAATAAAGTAAACAGAGGCAAACAACATTCTTTGAACTTGCTAAATACTTCCATAAATTTAAAAAAAAAGTACAATTATCAAAAACTTCCAAAAACATTGAAGTGACCACTGTTTTGCTTACTGGCCTGTGGCAGGATGGTAGGATATAGGCACACAAAGCATCTCAAATACTACAGAAATACTTAAAATCAAATACTGAGCCTCTACCTGTCCATACCTGTCCACACAACACTGGAGGGAGAGCAAGTAGCCAGTTGTATCCTGCATCCTTCAGTCCTGGCTCGTTCCCCAAGATGAGCTGCCACCCCAGTTACTTCTATCCTCCATTTTCAGGGTCTAATCCAAAATTCAGTGAAGTTCACTGAAAAGACTCCAACTGACCCAGGGCTTTGATTGACCTGCGGGCCCTAATTTCTTCTATTACCAGGGTGGAAAAAAAAAAAGATCCTATTGTTAAAAAAACACTAGTAGAGAAAAACCCAGCAGGATAGAATTTCAAAGCATCGAATGGAAGTAACGGGTTTTTAAAGAGAAGGACCAAGCAGAAAGCATAAATAACACGTAGCCCAAAAAGAGCTTTGAAACAAGTTATGCGCCTGAACTTTTGAACTCAATTTTTACACTGTGCTATCACATATAAAAATGACATGACGGAGGGACTTGAAAGCTACATTTCAAATTTTGCAGATGAGATTAGATCCCAACAATTTCTAGTACAATGGAGGAGTTAGGTTGCTTATACTCTTGGATTAACTGATGGTAATTGCAGATACAAAGACTTTCAAGTCTTCAAGCAAAGAACCTGTAGAAGAAATATCTATTGTTTGGGAAGGCACTGGAGCAATCTACCTCATAAAACAGATAAGACTCACGGTGTAATATTGTTAAGGTTCTCAGCCAATGTACATATGAAATGAAAAATACAGAATCAGATTGCTTAAGGAATAACAGAGAGATAAAAGGACCAATGTTTTTACTGTGCGAGGCACTGGCTGGATGTCACAGGGACTTCCATCACTAAAATGAGAAAATATTTTCACTGTACCAGCAGCGAGCAGAGAAAGAGTAATGTAATTAAGGGCATCTTCAGACATCCAGTGTCAGACCTCTGCTATCACTTGCAAAAGCCAGCCCTAAATCAGGCTGTTCCACGCCGGGAGTCGAGGCTCAGATGCACAGCTCCCCATGTACACACATGCAACCAGCCAGGACGAGGAGTGGTGACTCAGGTGTTGGCATCCGTTGAACAAGCACAGGATTCGCTGCCCAGGGGGGTTGTGGAGTCTCCTTCTCTGGAGATGTTTAAGACCCACCTGGATGTGTTCCTGTGTGACTTGGTCTAGGTGATCCTGCTGTGGCAGGACAATCTTTTGAGGTCCCTTCCAATCCCCAATGATTCTATGTGTCTTGCAGCCTTTGTGCTCTTCTTGAAGACCCTTGCTGTACCAGGTTAGCACAAAATGCACGGCGAACTACAAAATACTGGATAAATCCTCCACATTTTTGTAGTCAAGTCACAAATAGGAATCCCCAGCATTTCAGCATTAAGTGGTAAATGGAAAGGATCCAAACGTAACTATAATCTCCATAACCAAGCGAATGTTTCTGTGCTTTAAGCCGGCTTTTAGATCCAAAGTTCTGCCAATCTTAAATAAATTGCTGACAAAACTCTGAGAATCAAGACTGAGAGTTTAAAAATGCAGAGTTTTCCTGAGCAATCATAATATTGATAAACAGATTGGCTGGGTGACACGAATGCACAAGCCTCTTCATACCAGGTGCATGTTTTCCATTCTTGCTTACACATACATTGTCATGGTTGACACAGGAGGTTCCATATCAACATGAGAAGGAACTTCTTCCCAGTGAGGGTGACAGAGCACTGGAACAGGCTGCCCAGGGAGGTTGTGGAGCCTCCTTCTCTGGAGAGGTTTAAAACCCACCTGGATATGTTCCTGTGCGACTTGGTCTACGTGATCCTGCTGTGGCAGGGGGATTGGACTAGATGATCTTTCGAGGTCCCTTCCAATCCCTGATGATTCTATGATTCATCAGGAGACCAAAGGCTTGATGTTGGCACTTGTACAAACAGTTAACTACACTTCGTATTTTGGGTGAGGTCCTGATATATTTTATGAATAAGTCAAAGCATAAACCTCTGTTGGGTTTATATTGTGAAATCAGTGTTGCTTTCCAGTACGATGTTATCTGTAGTGGCTTTACTTTGAGGTTCTACTGCTGCACAGGTATACCAAAACTAGGGAAAAGGCACAAATACAGGAGACAAAAGGACCAGTGGAGTTGGAGGGGAGTGATTTGCAGGGAAACAGAGGTGTTTGCATGCAGACATGTAGGGCCACAAAACCTTCCTTGGCTGCAGCAAGACACTATCAGAGCTGACAACCAGCCTGGAGCAGCTCCTGGCCCGAACTCTTCCTTCCATCAGAAGATTTATGTTCAAAACACAGACAAAATGGTGGGGAGCAAGGCTGCTTTGGCCTCTGACTGAGGCTAAATAGCTGAGCGCATGAACAAAACTTGGTTTGAACTTGGAAGTGTGAAAACATCACTTCAGCTTTTAGGAATGCAGTTTGCAAAGAGTAGCTGAGAATTCTATCAGAATATGGAAATGGCGTGAATAATCTCCATTTCTCTGCAAAAGTGACACATGCTCCGAGAGGCTCCTATTCTCTCTTGAACTTGGAAAAATTAGATCTCTCAGCCACAAGTTTCTGACTCCCATTCTGCCATCCACACTGTACCCGTGCAGGTTATTGTAAAAGAAAATTAGCACTTTCATACCCCAGAAAGATTGTATTAGTCATGCGACGGGTATTTACAGTCGTAGCGCTCTGTAGTTCCCTGGTCAATAACCACGGCACAACCACCAAGAGAAATAATCACAACGTGACATTATCGCAGCCCTACTAGTTACAGTGAGGAGAGTGAGTAATGACGTGGTTCAAATTTCCTCTGCGGAAGCTCTAAAGAGAGGCCAGGAGAAGGACAGAGGAGGATGATGAAACACAGATCTGAAAACACAGCACATCCTGCTGTCTCCCTGCGTGAAGATTAGTGGCCCACCGTACCCCGGTGGAATTGCTTCGCACTTTCACGCTGCGGTAGGAGGAAGAGGGCAAAGAAAATTAGGAAAGAAATTGCCACTTGGATTTGTATAGGAGCAAATAATACAACACAAACCACTGATGAATTCAGGCTGTAATTCTGCCTTAGATTATGATCATGTGAATAAATAGTTCTTTCTGGTCTCTTGCGGATTGATGACACCTCCATCCAGACTCTCAGAGGAACGAGATGCTCACCGTGGGCAGCGAGGGGGTGTCTCAAGCTCTGCTAGTTATATGCTTCTCCTTCCACAGCAATCTTCTGCCCCCATTTCCCCTCCTTCTTTGTGCATATGATAAGGAAACAGAGTTCCCTCAGTCTTCCTCCATCGTACCACGTTGTTTTGCTACTTAGCTGGAAAGATGGACCCTAGAGGCCAAAAACGTAGCTTCATTCCACACCAGAGAGATGGGGGAAATGAGAAATCCACGGCAACTCATGATGCCTTATCCTACAAGCTGAAGAAGGTGCAAAGCAGAGCCATCTGGCAGTCTCTCCTTCCTCCCTCTGAGTCGCTGTCACATTTCAAGTTCAGCCTGTGTTTTCCATCAAAAATTGGGATCCCACAGAGTAGGTGGAGTAGGGGGCGCAGGAAGCTTGGATCCTTACGCGATGCTTTATTTTGTGCCGATTTGCTTTCAGTCTGCTAGGAACCTGCAGAGGATGGAACTGAGCACAGGCAGCCTGTGAGGATTATGAAGGAATCGTCCACGCAGCCAGGGACCAGGTCAGGGAAGCCAAAGCCAGGACAGAATTAAGTCTGGCCAGAGACATCAAGAGCAACAACAAAAGCTTCTAAAGGTGCAAAAAGGAAAACTAGGGAAGATGCAGAAGGAGACAGGCGACCTGATAAGCAGTGATGTGGAGAAGGCTGAGGTTCTCAATGACTTTTTTGCCTCAGCAGACTATATCCTGGGCTGTATCAAAAGAAGTGTCACCAGCAGGTCAAGGGACGTGATCTTTTACAAGGAACTCTAGTGGTAGGACAAGGGGAGTAGTTTCAAACTCAGTGAGGGTAGATTAGACTGGATCTGAAGAAGAAATTCCTCACTATGAGAGTGGTGAGGCACTGGAACAGATTGCTGAGAGGGGCTGCGGATGTGCCATCCTTGTAAGAGTTTAAGGCCTGGTTGGATGACCAGTTGGGACCTGGGCAAGATGGTATGGCCAGGTGGCCCTGCCCATGGTAGGGGAATTGGAACTAGATGATCTCTGAGGTCCCTTCCAATGTAAGTCTTTCTAGGATATTAAGAGAGGGAATGGATCTAGCAGCCAGCATGTAGATGGTCTTTTGGCCACAACCACCAGTGGTGGACTGGTTGGGAGGCAGGACTGAATCCTGAAATTTCCTGGGGGTCCTTCATTTCTGCAAGGTCATGAAAGCAACACACTCAGTCTACTGCAGGAGATATTTCCTCTACAGAAAAAGCATCTTCACCTGCTCCTCGACCCTGAATCCTGCAGCCATATTGACATTTGGCTCCATATTGCCACATTACAGCAAGAAAGCTTCTGCAGAGACCAAGGGAAGCACGAGCACAGATTTTTCTCCTTCGATGAAAAGAGAATTTTTCTTTCTGCAGGTTGTCTTCGTTTAGGCTCAGTTGGAGCAGAACTCGCTGATAAGCACAGGGGGTACCCATGACAACATGGTGCACACAGACTTAGACAGGCCAGACAGGTTAGGACAACCACAGCGAGGAGGATCTTCCAAATGAGGGATGACAGTAAATCACTTCCATCTGTGATGTAAAATAAAAGCTTGTCAATTCATTCTACACAGTTGACCTCATCTAAGAGTCTTCCCATTTGTCAAATAAATACTTAATATTTTCACCATGAGTGCGCTCTTCTTGCAGGCAAGTGGAAAAGGCTTGTTCCCTCACCAAGCAGGAGAGACCATTTGCTGCAGGAATGACAACGCACAACCCAGCAAACCCCGGGAAAGGAAACAAAAATAATGCACAGGGTGGCTCTTGAAAGACTTCATTTGCTGTTCTCATTCTCTGTTCATTTCTGCTACAAATCCCAAATGTTTTAATCTTTAGGGGTAAAACGGTGGTTTAACTAGCAAATCAAAACTACACCGTAATCACAGATCTGACCCAATTATTTCACTCTGCTGAACGTTCACTCCCTTCCGTAGGTGAGGACTGCAGTGTAGAGCAGCTGCTGAAAGTTCATTCCCTTCTGTAGGTGAGGACTGCAACACAGAGCAGTTGCTGAACACTCATTCCCTTTCATAGGTGAGGACTGCAACGTCTGGAGTGATAGAACTGCTTGAGGACAGGACTACTGCCTTTATTTTCACTGTTCCTTTCATTTCATACACATGTGACCACAAGCACGGCTGTTGCGGTGCGCTCTTTGGACCGGCCTTTGTGAGGAAGCATCCCATGGAGGAAAGTACTTCTATGCCTTTGCTTACAAGTCAGGGAGTTACTTCATTTGTATCTTAGCTTCTTATCTCTTCCAAAGGCAGAATCAGTCCTTGAAAAGCTATGAAAGTGCTGTGGAAGTATCGCCCCTTAATAAAGATGAGCAAAATATCAGAGGGTGCAGAATACACTTAAATCTCTTGCTCATACTGAGACCTTTGAATAGTTCTACTGAGCCCCACCATTTATTTGATTGAGGCAGTATTTACTGCAACATATTCAGGCTAATTTTCAGAGAAACTGCCTCAGCCCGATTTATTATGTGAGTTCTTTGGTTTTTCAGGCTGTTCATGCAGGCTTTTCATTAAAGTAGAAGAGAATCTATAATGGATTCAATATGTAATGCAAAGATTAGCTTTGAAAATAGACTTATTTCTGCCTAAGTCATCAAATATTACATGTACATGAGTAAGCTTTGAAAAAGCCAAGTGAAATAAGCTGCCTCTGAAGACTATACAGAGGGTGCTGGCTATCAGAGCTTTTCCATTTGTTCAACAACTCCTTTCTACTTCTGTACCCATATCTTCCTTCTCAAATCAGCACGTTTACCCTTCCCATGTCCTGCAGTCTCTTTGCCACTTCTGCTGCCGAGATTCCCTAACACCTTTTCCTTCTGGAGATCTTGTGTCCTCCATCATGCTTGTTTAAAGCAAGGGGGACATAGTATGTGGCCTTCCAACATCTCTGCAGTATCAGAACTGGTACTTAGCCAAAACCTTCTATGACCTTCCACAAGAGTCAATGAGTGCTTTTGCCTGATTCAGCCTTAAAACACTGTGCATATTACATGGAAAAGGACATCAAGGAGATGCAGTCGGTAAGCACCCCAGTATTTGGGTACAAAATAAAGAGTCCCAGTCTTTCCTCGTATTAAAGCAGACATGAGCTCTTAAGAACATGGCAGAATCTACCAGCAAAACATACAAATGAGTTCTGAAAGACTGTTTCAGTTAATGCTGAGCCCTCAGACCATCTGGACAAGATTTTTAACTTTTCACGTGCATTTACAGGCCAATAGCAAAATCAAACTGGGTCACAAGGAGATGAAGGAGCAGAAACCTTCAAGGAATCACCTACAGTAAATGGAAGCAAATGCAAAGACGTTCACAAAAATTACTTTTCAACAAGCAGTTTCCTACAAAGGATCTGCCAGGGGCATGAAGTAAAATCGGAACTTCAGAAGTCAACCCAAAAATGAGATCCATCTATTTGGACATCTAGCAACACGTTATCCAAACGAGCAAACAAAACCAGAAAGAATCAGAGTATTTTAATCAATGACAAAACAAGAAGTGCTGGGGAGACAAGGCAACACCAACTAAGCGTACTTTCCTGCCACAGCGCTGCGGAAGACCAGAAAATTGCTTGATTCATACTTGACAAATAATTGACCTGACAAGTTTGTTCCAGATTTATTTGGAATAAGGTGTGTCATGTTCACCATCCTCCTTCCCATCTTTATTTTCAGCTTACAGGGCTGCATATTCAAACATTTTATCATAGAATCATTAGGGATTGGAAGGGACCTTGAAAGATCTAGTCCAATCCCCCTGCCACAGCAGGATCACCTAGACCAAGTCACACAGGAACACATCCAGGTGGGATTTAAACATCTCCAGTGAAGGAGACTCCACAAGTTCCCCGAGCAGCCTGTTCCAGTGCTCTGTCACCCTCACTGGGAAGAAGTTCCTTCTCAGATTGATGTGGAACCTCCTACGTTCCAGCTCACACCCACTGCCCCTTGTCCTATCACTGGATGACACTGAGAAGAGCCTGGCTCCATCCTCCTAACACTCACCCTTCACATATTTATAAACATTAATGAGGTCACCCCTCAGTCTCCTCTTCTCCAAGCTCAAGAGACCCAGCTCCCTCAGTCTCTCCTCATAAGGGAGGTGTTCCACCTTCATCATCCTCGTTGCTCTACACTGGACTCCCTCCAGCAGCTCCACGTCCTTGAACCGAGTGGCCCAGAACTGGACATAATACTCCAGATGTGGTATCATCAGTGCAGAGTAGAGGAGGAGAAGAACCTCTCTTGATCTGCTAACCACCTCCCTTCTGATTATTGGATCAATTTTCCAAAAATGCTTATAAACATCAGATGTTTTTTCCATTTTATTCCTTGTTAGGGCTTTTTTGCTCACATCATAGTGCTGTGCTGAAAGTTACAGATGGCCAGGAGCACGGAGCCTCAAGGAGCCCTCAGCCGCAAGCACCTCTTCTTCAGAAGCTAGGAGAAGCCTCACAAGACACCAGTGACGACCCTGACTTCATCCATCATGACCGTTCCTTGCTCCTCAGGAATGCCTGAGCCAGGGCAATAGTCTTGCAAACAAAAGGAAGTACATTTGTGTACTCCAGGGCCTGAAGTCTTAAGATGCCTAACAACTGACATTCATTTTTAATGTTCTCTGTGCAAAACCAGAGCCATTACAATTCTTTCTGTGAAGACATTTCAGCGGGAGCTTTGCTGCTAAGATGGGAAGATGCCTATTGTTCAGTCCTCCGCATCTTTGCTGCTATTTTTCCCTGCTGTTCATGATGCACTCAGTAAAACTGAGCACGATGCTACTAGCTGTTTAAGTGTATTTTGGGGGAAAGAGCAAACTCCCTACAAAACTCTCAGAGGATGGCTGCAAACCCTGAGGAGCTGCAGCACTGCCTCTGTGTGTAGGTGGCCTGAGCAGCAGCAGCAGCAGGCAGAGCAGAGCACCAGAAGCCTAAATACTACCCCAGAGTGGAGGATCAAACTCAGTTCAAGTGCAAACAAGTCTAACTACATCCAAATGCAGTTGCTGTGCCTGCTTTTCCCAGCGCAGCCTTCTGCCAAGTGCGTGCACCATCAGCGCCTCGCTGCAGCCAAGGCTGGCCAGCTTTCCACGAGGCCCTGCTGGCCAGCAAGGAGGGATCGTGCTGGCATGCTCGGCTGGCCAAAACCTCATGTTTTACAAACACTGTTTAGCGGCACCGTTATTGCTTGTGTTCTGCCGTGGGCTAGGAAGCCTGCACTGCTTGGGCAAGGCTCGAAACGTTGAATTCCTGTGCAAGTGGAACGCTTGCATGGCACGCTCGTGTGCCGCCCTTCCTTGCAGGTAGCGAGGCGACGACGAGATCGGAAGCTGGAATTTCAGCAACAGGCACGGGCCCCTGAGAGTCCTCTCTGAAGCCCTAGCGCAGCAGGTGCTACACGTGGAAGCTTGCAGGATATGAAAAACCAGACAGCAGGACAAACCTAACCAAAGCTCAGCTAGAAACTGGTGAAGATCGTGCCATGGTCTTGTCTAAAGCCTTCTGTTTTGCATGGCAGACGTTACAGCGACGTCGGGTCACATCCTGAAGCAGATCAAAGCTCAGACCAACTATTCCCACACATACATCCTCCTTCAAACAGAGAAATCAAAGAAGGGGGAGCAGTGATAAAACATACTTCAAATGCCAAAAGTGATGCACCAGCTACTGCTGAGCCAGAGGCACAGATTAAGGCGCCGTGACACACGGGGAGCAACTGCATCACCAGACCGAGCAATCCAAATTTAGTGTTTGATATTGCTTAATCAAAATGAAAGATGGGCAGCCTGCCTGCCACGCGTCCCCCCGTCAGAGATTCTTCTCACTTTTACAGCAGGCCTGCTCATCTTTCTTCCTAAAACAAATAATCTCACCGTCTCATTGCGAACCACCGGTGACACTTGGTATTCCGATCACTCCGTACGAGTCCACCCGCTGCACCGCGTTTTAAATCCAAGCGCTGTTACGGCAATGCATTTTCACTAGCTCCATGGTACCACGCGATAGCTCTATTCAGGGAGAAGTAAATCTAAATTCCAGCCCTCCACTTACGAAGTTTATGTAGGTTGGGGCTTTTTTTAGACTTTTATGCATCTTGAAACCGCATCTGTCAAAACACGTTAACTAAACAATGGGAACTGAAACACTTGCTGCAGCACCAAGCAGCTTTTTCTTCTTCCCTTTTCACTGGGTACAAACCTCTTTGATCTGAAATGGTGACAAAGGATCATTGAAGAAGTCCCTGCTGTCTGGTAATGCCTGGAAAACACTATTTATCCTAGATAGTTTATCAATGTGTCATTTAACTCGAGAAGATTATGAAAAGGGATGAAATACAGCAGCTCCAGGGGGACTTTCAGAAATCCTGGCTCCTGGCTCGTCTGACCCCACATCCCAGCAAAACAAGATCCTACCAACATCTTTACTCTGCTGTTGTACGGGTGATGCTGTGCAAGATGCTCTTTTGCTTGGCAGTAAATTAAATCCCTAACCCTGTTTACCCTGAGCAGGAGGTGGGGTTCCAGACCAAGAGGCATCATCACTTCAACAGAAAATGAAGAAGGAAACTGTGGGTCTGCTCCAGTAACAGTACCTGGGGTTTCTGCAGGGACTCCAAGCCCCTTGTGAATGTTTTTGCTGTTCTTTAAGACAAAGTCACAGATAAAAGTGGAAGGACAGATGTGAACCCAGGTCTCCCTGAACTGCCAGGTCTAAATGGTGTATTGATAAAACTATAATAAATTCCCTGTAATCCTGGAACTTCTTGCATTTACCATAGTCCTCCTCCCTTCGTAGGTACTGCTCAAACTTCCCCATTAGCCTCCTAGCACAGAGCGAACTTGTGTGCCACACAACTCCTTGGTGTTATTTATAAAGCTATCCAACTTGTTTGTGTCCCAGCGTATCACGTGTAATCTGTTTGCCTTTTTATCACAGCATCTTATCTGCCCCTTATTTGCTGTAGCTATTTATCAGTGTTACAATAATATCTGTTCTTCTAATGGTATCAGTGTGGATGCCTCCAGAGTCAGAACTCGGGCTCCGCTGCGGGCTGGCCACACGGCTGTGATGCTGACAGGCTATGGGCCATGGGGCAGTGGCAGCCCATGGGGTAACTTCACACACCTCCCAGCTCCACCTTATCAGCTTGTACATCCCTGCACTCGTTGAGGGGCCTCCTGTTTGCTCTGTGTTACACCAAGCACGGAGAGATGCCCCCCCAAGCCTGTGCACCCCGGGATTAGTAGGGCAGCAGGCACACACCCACCGTCAGTTGCTTCCCGCCGCCGATGAGAATTCGCTTTGATTCTGGAGACTGACGCACGCTCTCTGCCTTCACTTGTCTATTGTAAATGAGTTATGCTGGCATTTTGCTGCGTGACAGAAGATTTACAAGGCTTAGATCATTCAGCACGTAGAGCCCTCTAGAGATGTGCTTAGTTTTATTACTCTATTGCCAGTGCTATTGCTGTGATAGTTGTGGTTATTTCCAATCAAACGCCATGCTGTTCTGCATCAGTCAGCAATGGCTTTGCTGAGCTTGGTTTTGAGTCTAATTTGCTAGTTAACAGCAGCTTTAAAGAGGTGATAAAAACCAAAATAGGGACAAAAAATATTGAGGTTTAATATTGAAAAAAAGGTAGGAGAAAATGCTTCTTAGGATGCACATCTATTTATATACAGAGAATGGCTTCAGTTGGAAGGAACCTTAAAGATCAGCTAATTCCTACACCCCCTGCCATAGGCAGGAACCAGGTTGCTCAAAGCACCATCCAATCTGGTCTTGAACACTTCCAGAGATGAGGCATCCACAGCCCCTCTGGGCTCAAAGTTCTCACTGCAAAACATGTCCTCTTTATATCTAATCTAAATCTACCCTCTTTCAGTTTGAAGCCATTACATCTTTTTCTATCAACTACATGCCCTTGGAAAATGTGTCTTTCTAGCATTTCTGTAGGCTCTTCAGGCTGCTATAATGTGTCTCTGAAGCCTTCTCTTCTCCAGGCTGAACAACCCCAACTCTCACAGCCTGTCTTCACTAGAGAGATGATCCAGCCCTCTGATCTTCTCATTCTGCTTCAGTAAGTCTATGTTCTTATGTTGGAGACTCCAGAGCTCAAAAAAGTACTCCAGGTGTGCTTTCACAAGAGTAGAGGGGAAGAATGACCTCCCTTGACTTTGTTCCTGTGCAACTTGGTCTAGTTGATCCTGCTGTGGCAGGGGGATTGGACTAGATGATCTTTTGAGGTCCCTTCCAATTGCTAATGTTCTGTGATTCTGTGACCTGCTGGCCACGATTCTTCCAATGCAGCCCAAGATACAGCCAGCTTTCTGGACTGTGACTGCACACTGCTGCTTGATACTCAGTTTTCCTAACCAGCTTTCTTGGACCCCTCTTCCCTACAGGTGTTTATTCCATGGTACTCAACTAAGCCGATCCCTTAAGAGGCCAAAGTCTGCTCTCCTGAAGTCCAGGGTAGTGAGCTTGATGTGTGCCCTTCTCACCATCCTAAGTATCTTGAACCCCACCATTTCATGGCCACTGCAGCCAAGCCTGACCTCAAGCTTCATGTTCTCCACCAGCCTTTCCCTTCTCACACACATCTGAAGGTGGAGAGATGTTTCAAGGTGTGCAGTCAGTAATGCATCTTCCTGGTATTAGCCCTCTGAGACAGAAGGGCTTTGCACTGTGTGCTGGGAATGCAAAGCACAAACTCCTCCAGAGCCTTACTGCGTGTACATAATACTGAAAGTAGCACAAAACCCAAATCCACCTGGCTGTGCGATCTCATTAAGAGATCTCTTGAAGCTCCTGTGAAATACACCTGTCAGTTCTACCATCCTGAAAAAAAAGACTAGAGGCACATGCAGCCAGGCTGCCTAAAATGCCCTAATGCTTCCATCAGCCAGGAGGTGCTCCACTGGGGGTCTTGGATCTGCCCAGCTGTGAATTTCATAAACCCTCTCCCAAAGGTGGCTGCTTCACGTTCTGAAGCCAGGGTGCTTGGTTCTAAATGGACACACACGCTTTTCTAAGCCTGCACCTTACAAGTGTCTTCTGCTAATTAAAAACCCACATCATTAGAGAAGACTTATTACCCATATAAACTCACGCCTTACTCACAGCCGTGCTCCCGGGGAAAGCTGCTGATGGCCAACAGTGGCGAGCTCCACGCACTCACCGTGTATCACGTAACAAAAATTACCAGCTTCTACACTGGTGTCATCCAGTGCCGTTTGATATTTCTGTGTCCCACCAGTTTTTGGGGGACAAATTTTACTTCAAAGTCTGATTTGTACATTAGGTCCTATTAATCTTACTCAGAAGGTGGACAGGTTACAAGCGAAAAAAAGACACCAGCGCAGGCAGAAAAGCAGAGGGCGAGTAGCAGTGCAAAGGTTTATTCGTTTTTTCCAGCTCAGGCAGGGAGTAGCAGAAAGGAGGTTGTGAGAGTGAACTAAAAATCAAGATCTGAGAGAAAAGCCTGGTCAGAAGAGCCAGGAAGTCGAGCAGATGAATGAAAGTACTTCCTAAAGAGAGGAAATTGCACTGCACCCCAGGGACAACTCCTGCCCAGCTGCACAAGAGACTGAGGTCCTACCAAGGATAGGGCTGCCCCAGATAAGCCTTCCCTAAGGAGGCCACCCTGGGCAAGAGCACTGTTCAAACCACCTCCTCTCTTTCTTCAGCTTATACAATATGAGTCACTTGTGATCCAGTCTTGAGCCCTGGATTACCCCATTAAGAGAAGAGCACCTAACAGGCTGAATGGCAAGTCTTTGATGGCAAGTGTATGTTGACTCTGTGGCCCAATGCAGGCAGTCAGTGCAAGCAGGGCAAGCCCAGAGCATCTGCCAAGGCCCACGGGCTTTTTGATCTGTGTGAGAAAAACAGCACAAATAAAAATCTGAAAGTCCTCCTGTTACTTTGCACTCCTTGCCTACAACCTCTCAAGGATGAGGAGATCATTGTAATCTTGGGATATAAAGTATGGGCTCCTGTTGGAATTTGCTGCAGTGCTGGCGGGGCTCAGGCACCCTCCAAGCTAAGCTTCCCTCAGCATCACCAGCCAGATGGGGAAGCTGGGGACTGGGTCATCATCAGCACGTGTGCCTTCTGGGGAACACAATTTCCCCATGCAGAGCAAGCGAGGCTTTCACAACAGATTTGCTGGAAGAAAGATGAATCAGACCAAACTGGGACACTGAAGCAAGGATCCCACTGCAGCTGTGAGGCACCAAGGACTGAAACTAGAAGGGGGACATCACAGTCTGTGAGATCGTCTCCTTTAAATCTGCCGCAAAGGCTTCCTCGCTCACCGGCTAAGCTCACAAAAATTGAGACGTCAGGGAGATGCGGATGGCAGGGCAAGAGGAGAGGTCAAGCCTGAACAGGGGGAAACAAAAGGGGCTATTTCATCTGCAGCAGAAAAGCAGGGGGATGCTTCAGGTGCCGAGTGACCCGACCAGAGAACACAATAAGCATTATCAAGCCTGCAGTAAGGAGGGAGAATAATTTCTTCTTTTCAAAATCAAATTCGAGCAGAAATAGCCTTAGCAAAAGCTACTTTATATAAATTAACACTATTCTTCCATAGATCACAATGACCAGCTAGTCCAGAGGACGTTCATTGTCTGCAATTTCCTCCCAACCGCAGTCCTTTGGCTCCACCACACACAGCCGCGTGCGACACAAACCCAATAGAGCGGCTCAGCGTGAAGACAAGGGCTGTCTGTGATATTTACCAGCTGCCTTCTGCCTCCTAAATTGCAAAACGAGGGCCAGATCATCTAATCAGTCTACACTGACTTAGCACAGACGTAGGACAAAGGATGGAAGTAACTTTAAGATGCACTTACTTCTGTGTGATCACTGAGCAATGCTTGGATGGGGAGGAAGCTGGCAACAAAACTCTGGTGACCACCTGCCACAGGGTCACAGAACCACAGAACACCAGGGATTGGAAGGGACCTCGAAAGATCATCTAGTCCAATCCCCCTGACGCAGCAGGATCACCTAGACCAAGTCCAGGCAGGTTTGAAACGTCTCCAGAGAAGGAGACTCCACAACCCCCCTGGGCAGCCTGTTCCAGGGCTCTGTCACCCTCACCGTGAAGAAGTTCCTTCTGATTTATATGGACCCTCCTGTTTTCCAGCTCACACCCATAACTCACAGAACATTAGGGATTGGAAGGCACCACGAAAGATCATTCAGTCCAATCCCTTTGTGCTCCCTGCCACTCTGCACGACACAGCTTTACGAGGTACCTGACCCTACCAGGGTGGGCAGTAACAATCTCACCGCGGGCTGGCACCTGGAACTGTTTTGACATCACTCTCATTATTTTATCCTCATAAAACCACTGAGCTCACTTGAGTAAATGAGATCTTTTTGATTGCTTCAGCCAATTGGTCCCTGAGATAAACAGTCTGACCAGAGAAGGTCATTACTGGGAGTTCACCTTCACAAAGTCACGAGGAAGTACAGGACAACCTGAAAACAACGGCGCCCGTGCTGAACACGGGGGAGGACAGAGGAGTGAGAGATGAAGGGGCGGCCAAAAATCCCGGAACAAACAAACAAGTGATTTGTAAGGGCCACGGAGGACATGAAGGAGACGAAGAGCACTGCGCATGAATCCGTCACATGAAAATAATGTCAAAGCAGTGTCATTTAATTTTGCCACAAGGCAGCAGACCTTGTGGTGAAGGGAGAAGGGTAAATGTCATACTTCACCTAGGAAAGCTCCGACGCTGTCTCCCGTGGTGTTCTTTATAAGCTATGGGTACACAACGTAGATTAAACTACCACAGGTGGATGCAAGAAAGACGGGGTGACTTCAGCTGGGGAGGAGTTATTGATTCTTTACTGTCAAGGCAGAAGGATGTGCAAAGCAAAGGTGTTCCTGGGGGACTCTGTCCCGAGCCAGCTCCGCTCAATGCCACATCACAGTGGCCTGGGGGGTAGGAGATGGAGTACTCCCAGTACATTCTCGAATGACCCCCAGCCAGAAGGGACTGCAAACGTGTGGGAGGACAGGATCAGAATTGCAAATGGTGCCGAGGAGCCAGGGAGCTCGCGCAAACAACGGGGTGCATTTCAATTAGTGCACAAGAAAATACTCCTCCGCAGACACACAGGATCAGGGAGAATTGATTAGCTGGAAGTTCTTTAGAGAAAGATCTAGCAATTACAGTAAATCACAGAGCAGGAATCAAGAACGACAGGATTTCGAGCGACTCTGAGATGAGGGATAGTCTGCAATTTGCACAGAGCAACAAGGCTTTTGTTGCCGCAGTTTGGCCAATGTGGGGCATTGCCCCTCAGGAGAGACCTGGACCACTTGAGAAGTGTCTGAAGGAGAGCAGTGGGAAAGGCAGAAGTCCAGGAAATGGTCCTATATGGAAACCGAGTGTTTTTGTTCAGCCTAATGCTCTGCTGCAAAGACACGGGTAACCAAAAGCTTCCTTTGTTCACAGCTGACAGAAAAGGAAGCAGTGAGAACCCCGTGTCCTCAGTCCCACACAGAGAGAGAGGCAGGTCAGTACAGTCACTGTGAAGAGGGTCTTTCCTTAAAATAAAACAAATCCTAAACACAAACCACTCAGATAACGTGAAGCCAGTTTACCAGGTGCTCACACAACAACTTCAGACTTCAAATAGTAAATTCTGTGATGAGAAAAGCATTGCCAAGGATCAGGGAGCGCTGTTAATCACCAGGTAGCTTAGTTCAAGGTTTGCCAGTCAATCAAGGGGAAAAAAACAATGAAAAACATATCCTACTTCAAGGATGAAAAACAGGGCATGATTTGTATGTTCAGGTGATTGCAGTATTATCAGAGCGGTCATCACATTGAATATTCATGGGTTGCCCTAGGCAAGGGCTTAAAGTGGTCAGAGAAGTCTCTGACTGCCCAACAATATAATTTTATTTGTTCTTAATCAAATTTTAGGATCACAGGCTTGTGTAATTGCACTTCAAATGCTCCCTTGCTGGGCATCTATCCCACTCAACCTCACTTCTTATTGCCCAGCCTTGTTTCTTGGGGACTCCTTTTGGTTTAGCTACACAGATCTGACTCCAGGCCTATAGAAGACAGCTTCTTGGAGCACAGGAGATGGCAAGGGGCCCTTCATTAACACCCCAAAGCCCTGCAGACTGCTCAGCTGAAGCACACAAGCACACTACGGCAGCCACTGGGACCCGCTTCTAGAGCCAGCAAGTGCAGCACCCTTGGCCACAGCAGCCTGCTCAGGCCCAGCACAGACATTGCCAGTCTGGAGCTGAATTGAACCATCTGGACACAACTATAACGACTCAAACTCACTCCCAGCAAAAACCCCACAAAGGTTCATTCATAACCATCCCGCTTCTTCGCTGCTTATAGCTGTAATGATCATCCTTGCCCTGAGAAGCTCCCACATCTCATCCTGACAGTAATACATCGTCCTGCAGCACTAACGAGTTCGCAACAGGAGAAAGTTACTCATCTGGATGAGGGCTTCTGGAGCAATAGAAAGCTGCAGGAAACCTGCCTGGTTTTGGCAGGTTCAACTGGTAGCTTTGAATTAACGCTGCAAGTGCTAGCAACAGGTTCTCCATAGGAAGTAGCCGAGTGAACCTGAGCGCACTTGCAATTGCCCGTTGGAGCTGCACACACCTCTGCTTTCTGTCTTTGAGCAAATGAGGTTTATTTTTGGGTTCTTCTCTCTACCTGAGCCCAAAGCTCCAGCCACACCACAGTCACATTAAACCCACCACAGCACTGTCACATTAGACCCACAAAGGCCAAAAGAAGAGAATTATTGCAGCGGCAGCTCTCATGAAGTGAAACACACATCTTACAGAGCTCAGCTGAGAGTGTTTAGTTCTGCTTCTCCTTCCTTCACAATGCTCTGTGCAAAGAGAGACACAACCCCCTTGCACTTTGTGGGTGCCAGCTCAGAACAGCTTGTCTAAATTACAGAAGCTTTTTAAGACTAAGGATTTTTTTATTAGCATGATTCTCCCATGTGAACTTAGCAGTGATTGGGAAAAGCTAATCAGGATCTGTGGCTTTTCCTTACATCTTGAGGGTAATAACAGGGAAGTTCTTGTTGTAGGAGATTCAGGTGGTTTAAGAAATACTGTAAAAGCCAAGGAAAAATTCAAGTTACTACAGTCTCTATACTCTTAGTTACACACGATGAACAGAAGGAAACTTAAGAACGTGGTAAAGGCTTGTGGAAATCTGAGAACTCCTAAAACTAAAATTAATAACTCATCCAACACGCTCGCTACCAGTGCCAAGAGCAATCTGGAAGTCAAAGTTAACAGAAACTCTCACCCCAAGTCATCCATGCGTCAGTCACTGTCAAAACCTCTAAAGTGTATCACATCTTCCAGTCAGCTCTAATTAAGAGCATTTTGAGACAGAGGCAGGATTTAATTACTCCAAATCTCAGCAGCACAGAACTCACATTTTCTCTCTGATGGTTTTTTAATGCACCAAACTCTGTGTTTCACCTACCGGCTTCATGGGCCTCATCCATTCCCAGGCGGCGTTTCCCAGAGACATCCAGAACAGCCTTCATACTGTTGTCACTCCGCTCCCTACCCAGTGCTAAAAAACCCCACGTAGATGGTTTCAGCTGTGTCACCGTTATCACAAGCAGTTTGGTTCAGCTGGAGTTGGTTCAGGAGACCAAAGCCACAGGTGCTGAGACTCTTCACATCTTTGTAGAATCATTACGGACTGGAAGGGACCTCGAAAGATCATCCAGTCCAATCCCCCTGCCACAGCAGGATCACCCAGACCAAGTCACACAGGAACACATCCAGGTGGGCTTAAATGTCTCCAGTGAAGGAGACTCCACAACCCCCCTGGGCAGCCTGTTGAATGCTCTGCCACCCTCACTGGGAAGAAGTTCCTTCTCAGATTTATGTGGAACCTCCGATGTTCCAGCTTACACCCACTGCCCCTTGTCCTATCACCGGATGACGTTGAGAAGAGCCTGGCTCCATCCTCCTGACACCCACCCCTCACATATTTATAGACATTAATGAGTTCACACCTCTTAGTCTCCTCCAAGCTCAAGAGATCCAGCTCCCTCAGCCTCTCCTCATAAGGGAGGTGCCAGAAGAAGTCTACCTGAGGTACTTCAGTCAGCGCTGATTGCAGCAACAGCAGCATTCCCCTCCTCTGTGCATCGCAGACTCCGCTGGGCTCCTCCTCATCACACAGCTGCAATCCAAAAGCACCAACCCCCCCGAAGTTTACACAGAAACCCACCAGTTTATAATCTCAAGGTATGAAGAAGTGAATTTCCAGTGTAGTGAGCTACCCGGCCGCAGTTATTATGTGTTAAAATTCCCTGTGCACCAAGCAGAAAATTTGCCCCTAAGCATTTTTAAATGTTTTTCCCGATCCCGCGATTTGCCAGAATACTAAATAGACTTGTAGGAAATTGCTCTCAGCGGTAAAAATGCACCATCTGATCTCCAAACAGAATTACAAGCCTGAAACGCGGGGGCCAAACACAGCCCTCTGATTAGGAGCAGGTAGGGATTTTCTGGGAAAACACACTTTGTCAGAAGGGGTCAATTAATCAGCCTCCACCCACCTTCCACTCCCCACCCGGAAAAGAGAACAGCTGCTTCGCTGCAGCGTTGCCAGAGAAAAGCCTTGGTGCCAGTGTGGACAAAGCAGGTTCCTTGCCAACCTGACTCCCAGCAGAAATGGGGCCAGGAGGTGCCTGGATACCAAGCTGGGACTCTCCTGGCTGGGACCCCTCTCAGCACCCGATTTTCCCATGTGTGCTACTAACTGAATAATTAACTGTTTAGTGGCCTCAAGAGCCCTCACAGGCAGCCCAGTGGATCTACCAGTTGTAGAGGAGCTGCAAATTCTAAACCATTGGGACCAAGCGTGTGTGCTGGGATGTGGCTCAGTCCCAGTGCTCCCAGTTTGAATTGCTAACTCGTTGAATTCATTGTAAGTCACCACGAGCTTTGGCTAACTCAGAGGGCAGCTGTGGGCTACGACAAGTTATTTAGGGATAGCAACTAATACAGACTTGCTGTTTCTCCTGCAGAAAGTGAGAAGGGCTATCTGCCAATCTCTCCTCTGCTCTCAGGGCTATCAACATCCCGCTCCCCTGACTCGACTTTGGCCAATACATCACAAACTGATGCTCGCGGTTGAAATTCATTAAAAGAGATATGTCTGGGTTGCTTCTCCTGCAGGAATGAGATTTCCATCTGCAAACTGAGAGCTGATAAAAATTCCCTTTGTAAATATCAAGGTTACTTGAGAGTTTTTTCTTCTACTACTCTTTTATGAACGTGTTGGGGAAGTTTTGTGGGAGACATCTGAGAGGAGGGTTGCAGAACAGAGTATGGCAGAAATGTAGGGGTTTTTTTTCTCCTGAAGAAGTCTGCTTTTTATAGGAAAGCTGAAAACATTTTGATTTTCTCCAGCTCTGAACTAGTTCAGTTTCTGAACTAAAAATACGCATTTTTACAGCTTCTCAGGGCTTCTATGAGAAATCCAAATTTTATTTCCAAAAAAATAATCACTTTACCAAAGCAAGGTAGTGTCTCCCAAAGGAACGAACAGTGCCGTGTTCAGCACATCCTGCACATCAGAAAGAGGAAGATGTGCGAAGAACTATTGATCGCCACCGCTTAAACACACCGGAACTCTGAACCTCACAGGCCTGACACTGGGAACGTCTCTGCGTGGGGAGGCTTCTTCGTGGTGCCCCAAGTGGTTTCCCCAGACCCAAGCCTGCCTTGCTGTTGCTGCAGGTTATCAGGGCCATCTGAATAGGCTGCCAATTAATGTTGAGCTGGGAAGGTTTTCATCACGACCGTATAGAACTAGATCAGTGTGCTCACGTGCTGAACCAAGTCAGAGCGAGGCTGAAGCGATGCCTTCCAAGGAGCCCAGCCATAGCCTTTCAATTCTCTCTACATCTCTGTGCTCATGGAAGTCCTGCAAGAGGAAAATCTAAACAAACGAATCACAGTTACAAATGTTGTGGATGCAGTTGGTAAATGATGCAGAGGTAAGTGAGCACTGCTTATTTCTAGAAAAACCTCTAATTACACATGGCCACTGCGCCGAAGATGCGCCCTCGGGTACTCCAGACTTAACAGGGTTCAAAGATTAAAATCACAGCCACCTCCTGCCATACCAGCTCTTCCTATCGAAGCGCCTCCAAACACCGAGGGCCCCAAACTGGGGTTGGGGATCATGTATTTTCAAGGAAACAGAAGCAGGACATTTTTCACATTCGAAGTAAAAAGGGAAAGGGCAAGATAATCCGTCAGCAAACTGACCCCTTATCGGGGCCGTGGGCAGTCCTATTACTGCTGTGACAACTCGCTCGGCAGCCTGGAAAAGGCCAGCCAGAAATCCATCAGCGAAAACTCATTTATCACTGCTACAGGGAGAACCAGCGCTGCCACGCAAGGCTGGTGTCCACGGGGCCGGACAGCCCCTCGCCACACAGGCCAGGCTCCCGAGTACAAGGCCTCTGGAGCCTTCGGGGCTCATCGACGAGCTGCTTGGGCTGAAACCGCTTCATTCAAAACAAAACCTATTAAAGCAGAAATAATTAGCACGGGGCACTGTAACGTGCAGAGCGCAGAGGTCAGCGTGCTGCTGCTGGGCCACTCTGAGCCTGCTCCACCACGAGGACCCGCGACGCATCGATTTCAACGTTTTACCGGACGAACTGCAGAAATGCAGACGGCAGATTATTTGGTGGCGAGAGGAAGCCTGGAAATAGCAGCCTTGTCCCTTCTCAGCTCCGCTCCCAGGAAGCAGCGTGAACCTTACAGCCCTCCTAGGGACTCGGGTGCTGGTGGAGGCAGCGGACTGACAGCTCTGGAGATCCACTCTGCTGCTCGCTCACGGAGCAGGCGCTACACGCGCAGCACAGCCCTCCCCGAGCCTGCCCTGCCGATGCGCCTTTGGCACTTACTAAAAGATTTAACACCCTCCAACACATCGCATGCACTGCGAGGGGAAGCAGGCTGCAGCGCCCGGCACCTCCGCAGCAGCACGAGCCCGCTTCGTGGCCCCACTAACCCAACACAGGCTGGCGTCGCGTGGGCCTTCCGTGCCCCGGAGTTTTCACGTGAGCTCCTGAGCCGTGAGAGAGATACAGACCCGTGACTACTCAGAGCTTGTGTGTCAGTGGCTGAGCCTCGGGGAGGGTTTTGGAGCAGTTCTTTGCATCAGACCGAGTACCGCAAGCCCCTCTCTACAGACAAGGCTGGGGTGACGTTATTGTGAGGAGGAGAGACAACAGCACTTTCTCCCAGTGGAGACAGGCAGAGAGCACCACGGATGCAGAGGAGACGTTGTGGGACGTGGCTTCCTATGGCTAGGGGAGTGGGTGCATTCCTGCCCCTCATCCCCCTCAGAAACGCACTGCTGCCCCGACGACCGCCCTCCTCCCTCACTGCCGCTCCCAGGCGCATCTCAGGGCCAGGCAGGGCAGAAGGGCACAAGAGCCACGGGCACACAGAAGTCTTCATTTCAACAAGAACCCACACCTAGCTCCTGAAAACCGGCGCCAGGCAGTTTGCCCAAGGGACCTTGTACAGAGCAAATTCTCAGCTCCACACTGTCTTGTTTCAGCAGAAGACTGGCAGTCATTGCCACAGCAAGACAGTGATGCAGGAGCCCGCGGACAGGAGCAGGAGATGGAAGTCTGCTGTTCAAATATCTTCTGTACGCTGTGTAAGCAGACAGAAGCTCAGCTTCCTCAAATTGCTTTACTAACCACATTAACCTCCGGGACTCCCCTTTGTTTCCTGGGGTGAGTGAGTAATAACTCAGGGACGCAACAGTAATGGCTGAGCTCACTTTCCAGTGAGTATCGTGTGAGAGGACTGGTGCAGCACGCCCTGCCTCTGGAGCTGTGGTTTGCAGCAATGATGTATTGTTAGCGCTGCATCTGAAATAACCCAGTAATTGCTTAATGTTTTATATTTACATGGACCGTACATTATGTTTGCTCTGAGAGGGGGAAGGAGAACTGAGCAGGAAAGGAGTTTGCAATAAACCTACAGTAAGCAATAAAGAGCTATAAATGGTAATCTGTCAATAGCACCAGCTTCGCTAAGGGCTTGATTCAGGCAAAGAGGAGCATCCGCAGCTCCCAACAGATCTAAACCAGCCCAAATTGGATGTAGTACCCAGCAGGATTGAGCCCTTCCTGAAGGATGGGCTATTAAATTTAAACATACATAAAATCACATTTGAAAGATCATATTCATTATTAATAAGAAGAAAGATGATCCTTCAGATACAGCACTGCTGTGCAGGGACTCTGCAGTTTGCTCCAGCTCTGCCACAGAACCCTTATTTCATTTTGAGTGACTTCCTCAAGGTCCTGTTCCTCACGTCTTTATGCTCACACTGGGGATAGTTCCACTCCCTCCTCACACTGGGCTGTGTTGTCTTTTGACGAGCGTGTACAGCTCCCAAGTAAAAGCAGACCCTCAAGTTCACCTGTAAAATAAATAATGGCTTCTAGTGATAATTTTTGAGTATTTCTTCCTTCTTTCCATCTTGGTAATTGCTTCCTACAGAGCTATACATCACGGTAACACTCTGCCACAGTGCGCTGGATTTATGCGGCGTAAGAAAGGGGCAAGGACCCATTTTATTTCATTTGTGTAGTAAATGAGTAATTCTGCAGAGTTTGCCATATTCCCTGAGAAACTGAGACTTAACCAGCTACTTGCAAGGTCGTCACTTTGATCACAAAGATGTTTGGTATCTTCTGAGTTTCGTTTAAACTTCTGTCACCAGGAAATGGAAGAAAACAGAGTCACGTACAGCAACTTGTGGATCACAGAATCACATAGAATCACAGACCATCAGGGATCGGAAGGGACCTCTAAAGATCATCTAGTCCAATCCCCCTGACACAGCAGGATCACCTAGACCAAGTCACACAGGAACACATCCAGGTGGGTCTTAAACGTCTCCAGTGAAGGAGACTCCACAACCCCCCTGGGCAGCCTGTTCCAGTGCTCTGGCACCCTCACTGGGAAGAAGTTCCTTCTCATATTTATATGGAACCTCCTGTGTTCCAGCTTATAACCATTGCCCCTTGTCCTATCACTAGATGACATTGAGAAGAGCCTGGCTCCATCCTCCTGACACCCACCCTTCACATATTTATAGACATTAATGAGGTCACCCCTCAGTCTCCTCCAAGCTCAAGAGACCCAGCTCCCTCACCCTTTCCTGATAAGGGAGGTGCTCAACCTCCTTCATCATCCTCGTTGCTCTGTGCTGGACTCCCTCCAGCAGCTCTGTGTCCTTCTTGAACTGGGGGGCCCAGAACTGGACACAATACCCCAGATGTGGTCTCACTAGGGCAAAGTAGAGGAGGAAAAGAACCTCAATCTGCTAACCATCCCCCGTTCTGATCCACCCCAGGATGCTGTTGGCCCTCTTGGCCACAAGAGCACATTGCTGGCTCATATTCATCCTGCTGTTCACCAGGACCCCCAGGTCCCTTTCTCCTATACCGCTCTCCAACAGGTCAGTCCCCACCCTATACTGGCACCTGGGGTTGTTCTTGCCCACATGCAAGACTCTACACTCACCCTTGTTATACTTCATTACATTTCTCTCAGCCCAGCTCTCCAGCCTGTCCAGGTCTCACTGAATGGCAGCACAGTCTGCTGGGGTGTCGGCGACAGCTTTGTGTCATCAGCAAACTTGCTGACAGTGCACCCTAACCCCTCATCCAAGTAATTAATAAATAGTTTGAATAGAACTGGTCCCAGTACTGACCCTTGGGAAACTCCACTAGATACAGGTCTCCAACCAGACTGCTAGCTATTCTGTTCCTACTACATGAGACCCTGAACTCCACCATCTCATGGTCACTGCAATCAAGGCTCCCCTCAACCTTCACTTTTTCAACCAGACCCTCCTTGCTGGTAAGTACAAGGTCCAGCAGCACTCCTCTCCTAGTGGGCTCCTCCACCATTTGCATCAGGAAATTGTCACCAATGCACTGGAGGAACCTCGTGGATTCTCATCTGTGTTTAAAAACAAATACTTCTGCACATTTTAAAACTGCCCTGAGAAATGAAGAGCCAAACCGTAGTGAGTAAGTAAGCAAGGGCACGTACTCGTGTGTGAACACAGCGTAGTGTGAACACAAACTCAAAGAGGGTAACCAAAGTCCACAGTCTAGTTGTTTTCCAGGTCTTCAGTCCTGCATTTACGTCACACCGAACGCAAAGTGAAGCAGCTCTGAGCTGTATAGACTGAAGAACGCCTCCAGGTCAGCTATAAGAGCTAAAAGCTACTAGGTTGGGAATTTTTAATGCATGGGCAAGGTGGGAAAACCCATGAGGGAGAAAACTCTGCCTGAACCAGCAGCTGTGGCGGAGAGTGGAAAGGCAGGTAAGAGGAGGAACACTGGCCAACCTCCACACGTGGCCATACGGTGCATGGCACCGCACGGAGAAACTGGTGGGTACAAGGGTACAGGAAAACTGGGAGATGTGAAAACCTCAGCAAGGATTATCATGCTGCAGGCTACTGGGAGAATAGAGAGAGAGAGATACAGGGCAAGAAAGAGAGAGACAGAGAGAGAAAGAGAGATACAGGGGGAGAAAGAGAGAGACAGAAAGAGATACAGGGAGAGAAAGAGAGATACAGGGAGAGAAAGAGAGATACAGGGGGAGAAAGACAGAGACAGAGAGAGAAAGAGAGATACAGGGGGAGAAAGAGAGAGACAGAAAGAGATACAGGGAGAGAAAGAGAGATACAGGGAGAGAAAGAGAGATACAGGGGGAGAAAGACAGAGACAGAGAGAGAAAGAGAGATACAGGGGGAGAGAGATACAGGGAGAGAAAGAGAGATACAAAGAACAAACCCCAAACAAATCTAATGCCATGATTTACAAACAGCTGTGTCTTGCAAGTAGAGCACAAGATTCAGCCCCTCCCAACTTCTTGTGATTCCAAGGGAAAGCTGCTTGACTGGTAAAAAGGTCACGCTAGGGTGAGCAGCAACCAGAGCAGAAGGAAGTCATGATAAAGAGTCTGGGGTTGGAGGGAGTGAAGGGCACAGATCCAAGATCATAAAACCCAGGCGGGTCTTGTATTAACGTGACAATTTTCTCCTCAAGGACCTGCTGCCTGTGCAAACTGGGCAGGACAAGAAGGATCTGCAGCTCACAGCTTCCCTCCCAACCATGGGGCCAGGGTGGGCAGCACCCAAACACACAAGCAATGAGCATGAAGCCAAGGCACAGCCAAGTAGCCCAAGGCTGATTCCTCAGCACTGGCTCACCTGTGCTTATTATCTCAAAGGAGAAACGTCCACGCAAAACAAGTTGAAATCACTTTGGTCTCAGCCTTTGCATGGAATCTCCCAATGACATTCTCTCCCCTCCTCTCCATGCTCTGCATCTGCTGGAAGTGGCTAGTAGGACGGGTGGCTGCAATCTCACAGCACTCTGCTGGTGTCCAAGGCTTCTCACGGGGAAGAGCCACCAGTGATGCCAGCACAGTAAGCCACGGCCAGCCCACCCTTTGTGCACTCAGGCAGTCTCTAGGTTAAAATCCCACACAAGACACACTAGAAGTACCAAAGTCACAGCCCTGACTTCCCTAACATGAGGGCAGGAGCGACAGCCTAACTGTGAAGCAGAGCTCTCCTGTCCCAGTGCCATTTCATCTCTACAGCCTTTTGATCCTTCACACACGTGATGATGTCTACAGAACAACCCCAGGAGGTGACAGGACCCCCTTCTATGTGATCACGCAAGGGGATTGGACTGGATGATCTTTCCAGGTCCCTTCCAATCCCTAATGGTCCTGTGATTCTATGACTTTCCACGGTGATAGATCTCTACACACGACAGAAGGTAAGAAACCCTGCCGGAGATGCCGCCGTGCCTGGTTACCAAGAGCCGTATCAAACCGTCCGAACAAAGAACTCGTTAGCAGCGAGCGGTAAGAGCAGATGAAGTCTTTCAAAGGGAAGACCTTATTTTTTATGCCTGTTGCACCTCAGTAAAGAGCAGAAGGGAAAGGAAATACAGAAGGTCCGTGAGACTGATGAGAAGTCATTTGAAAATTCATAGAGCAGCACTGGGCACTTAGTTACAAGCAGTGAACAAGAAATGTGTTGGCTGCTCCATCCCCCAAGTCCCTGCCCAGAGAGCAGCCTCCCAAGCTCCTGCACAGCTTCACTGGGAGGGGGGGTTTCTGCAGATCTGCTGACAAGAATGGGGTGTTTCAAGGTGGGCCACCCCAAAGAAGGGTGTCTCTGTCTCTCCTTGCCAACCAGACAGGAGCTGCAAAGACCATTCCGTGCTCAGAGAGGTCAGACTTGCCTGCCCAAGAGACCAGAATCAGTCCTAACAAAACGTATCCTGTTATGGACTAACCCGACCCGCAGCAAACACAGGGCAAAGCCCTCACTAATGTTAGTGGGAAAGGGTCAAGCCCCCGGTGCCATCTGACAGAGGCAGAGGGAGGGATACTTGCTCAAGGTGCTGGGAGCAGGACAGCCAAGGGGAGCCTGCACACACAGGGCAAGCAAACTGGGGCCCTTGTGGTGAGACTCAAAATCTGCCTTCTCTGGGGGCTTCAGACCCCTTCACAAGGCTTTCTGGCTGCGGCTTGTCCATGGGCAAAGACTGAAGGATCTGATCAACAGACAAATATATCTTTTTATAAAAACCCTCCATCCCCTCCACCCCCCCCAGCCCAAATCCGTGCAACACAACACAATTAAAGTAGCCTGGGGGCAAATCCTTGGATTGGTCAGCCCAACTCGCGGGTCTGGGTAGCCCGAGAAGTCTGAAGATATTTAATTTATTATTTTCACCATGGAAACGCTCAACAAAACTGACCTTTTCAGTTTCAATAAAACCGGCTTTTCCTGCAGGTCCCCTGTCAGCCGCTGCAATAATAAGTGCAAGTGCTAAAACCTGGACTTATTATAAACTGGGAAAGGGTGAAACGGCGCCGCAGCCGCTCCTGGGCTGGCTCCAGCTGAGCTCAGTCTGCCGGGAGACGCGTATGCTCCTTCAAACAACCCCATCTGCGGTTTTGCTGATGCAAATCTGGAGCATCTGCTGACTTCCATGCAGTTAATCCTCGCTTGCTGGGTGCCCACTTGGAGCAGGATGTGGCCACTGCACCTCCGCTGACACTCTGCAGCTACTTCCATGCCATCGACGGGGTATCTTTGGTTCTGCTGACTACTCTGGTGTATTTATCCTTCCCCACCAGGTTCTGCATTTAGCTTTTCCCACGCAGAGCGCCAGCGCACACTCTGCGGGCACCGGGGAAGATGCCTCTTTCTTTACTCTCTGAGCCGCTGCTTCCCTCTGGCTGGCCACGACTGACAGCCAGGGGCGCAGGACGAAGCGGGTGGAGAGGGGTATGAGTAGACACGTGCGGAAAGATTTCAAATCCCAGAGTTTCCACCACGGAATTCTGGCATGCCTGTCCTTCGGGCTACAACCAGTCTCAGGGGCAACAGCTGTAAAACACAGCTAGAAAAATATTGAAGATGTTTATTTGGGCACGAGCCTTGTTAAGGATGGGCCATTTGGCAGCCGCTGAACAAGGAAGTTATTTCTCCCCTGTGTTTAACTTCTTCCAGTGGTTGGGCAGCCTTTGTTCAGGAAGGGATCCTCCAGCCTGAAGGAATTCAGGTGCTCACGTCTAAGTCAACGCTCCTGGTACCAGATGGCTTTGAAGTGTCCTCTTCTACATCTCACATGCCACAGTTTTAGTAAAATATAGATTCAGGTAGACAAAACACAGAGCAGCACAGCCTTGAATAACCCTCTCAAATGCCAGGCAAACCTGCTAACAACAGCTACAGCCGCCTCGCAGCGCGTCACTCTCCCATCCGCACCACGTGCCGCACGAGCTCAAAAGGCCACGTTTTCTCTCGTGGCCCAAGATGCCCAAGACGAGCTGTTAACATGCCAGGTGTACTCGAGTCAGTTACTTCACACAGTTACTTCAGACCAACAACAGCAGCTGGTTCCAAACAGAACACCAGCCTGTGAGTGGGGCGAGACTCTGCATGGCCACTGGTGGCACAGGGAGCCCCAGGAAATTGGTCCCTCTCTTGGCTCCTGGGCCACCACACCACCGCTCTCCATCTGTAACACATGTGAGGCTGCATTGAACCAGAACTATGTTTTTGCCATATTTTGGGTAAAACACTGCCTGGTGATAAATGCAGGCTATTAGTGGGACAGGATACAGCAATTCCTGCCTGTTAGTGATGACACTTCCATCTGAAGCAGGCGTCCAGCCACCCTGCCTGCTTGCCCAGAAGACACAGAACCAGACCAAACTTTTCCTTGGCTACTTTGCCGTCCCTTTGGATTTTTAAAACGCAAGATCATGCAAGAAGGAGAGGCTGAGGGAGCTGAGTCTCTTTAGCTTGGAGAAGAGGAGACTGAGGGGTGACCTCATTAATGTCTATAATGGGAGGGTGTCAGGAGGATGGAGCCTGGATGGTTCCTTATAAACATGAGAAGGAACTTCTTCCCAGTGAGGGTGACAGAGCACTGGAACAGGCTGCCCAGGGAGTTGCGGAGTCTCCTTCACTGGAGATGTTTAAGACCCACCTGGATGTGTTCCTGTGTGACTTGGTCTAGGTGATCCTGCTGTTTCAGGGGGATTGGACTAGATGACCTCTTGAGGTCCCTTCCAATCCCTAATGTTTCTATGATTCTGTGGTTCTGTGATCTGATCTCACATCACTTTCTCTCCTTCTGCTTTTATGACAAAAGTTTTGGTTCTTCCCATTTCAGCAGCAACATTGATCCCCAGTGGCTCAGCCTCAGCTGAACCTTACTCCACATTTGGTGGCAGGGGCAGCAACAGCAGACGATGCTGCCCAGTAGTACAGCCACAGCTCTGGATGGTGCTACCCTGCCTTCCCTCACACAGAGATGTGAAGGGAGAAATCTCCTCCTTCAGCTCCCAGGTACCGTGGGGACACCGCTGATGCACCCCCACTTTGTCCACATTCCTCTTGTCTTTCACTACTGCTTCATGTCCCAGCCACCTTCTGGTCAGACACCCCTAACTCCTGGCCAAAACCTGGCTGGAGCAGAGAGCCAGTGGAGGCAGGAGCCCCAACACACAGGGAATGACTCTTTCAGCTCCTGCTCCACCTGAGGTGTCTTAAGCTTGGCCTCTGCCTCAACGCCATGATTGGTTTCCTTGACAGTTGAGCAAAATAACTTCTCTCACTCTAAAGGGGTTGGACTCGATGATCTCTTGGGTCCCTTCCAACCCCTAACATCCTAACATCCTATAATAACACAATCAAAACAACCAGAGAAAACCCTTTTCCTATTTGCCACCATCATTTTTGGAAGCACTTCAGCTGAGGCAGCTGGAAGGGGAATAGCTCTGAGGGTCATCATCACGGCACTTACCGCGGTTACACAGCACGTGTGCTGCCACTGGTCCTAGTGCCGCGTGTGGGCTTGGGGCCACTGGGCAGGACACACGCCGCAACATGGGATGAGCTTGTCCATGCCTTGGAGAACTTACAGCGCAATGGTGTAGGCTCCACCTTGGGGCTGCTGGGACAGCTTCATGGAGGAGAGACCCAGACAAAAGCAACCTTCAGCAGGGTTTACGCAAAGCTCACCAGGCTGAGTCGTGCTGTCCCCAGCCAAGAGCCCCATCTCTGCACTGGAGAGCCCGCAGCGCCTGCAGCAGGGGAGCTGTCAGGCTCCAACAACAGAGGGCCAAGCACAGAGGTGAGGAGTCCAGCCATTTATTACCTGCCCTCAAAGCACAAGGAGTGTTACTGAGGACCGACAGCCGAGCCAGGTGAAGGAGGAAGAAAACCTTGTGAGCAAGCAAAGAGCCAGCGCTGAAGCTGGGACAAGGATGCACCTACCCCTGAGCTCTGAGTTAGAACATTTTCACTTTAGATCTTGTATCAGTTGCTTTTTTCTATTTACTTGAGCTTCAGACCTTCGATCCTAGCGCTGCGTTTGCTAAAGGCAGCATGGCCGACTGCACTTGACACACTTCCTCTGCCGGTGACATTCAGAGCCTCTCAGCCATACGACCAGCGCGGCTGACGAGCACGACGCTGGATGCGAAGTCCGTTAGGAGATCGCTCCACGCTCTCAGAAAGTCCACCGGAGACAGCGACGTGTTGCTGAACCCTGCATCAGATGGGGAGACCAGGGCGTTCTGCACAAATCAGGACCTTGGGTTTAATTGTGCAGTCCACAGCTTGGACAGGCAACCCCAAGGCACACGGCTGGCGGTTCACGCTCTGGCAACAAACACCAGAAAACAATGCGGAGGTTTTCGAAACAGGCAGGACACCACAGCGGAGGGAGGGAAGATCCCAGCGCATGCATGGCCCGGCTCACGCCAAGCACACGCTCACAGAAAGGTTCTGGAGCAGCGCTGGCCTCTCTCCCTGGCAGACATTAGCTCTGAACGAGCTACCAGCAATCTGGCAAGTGAGTCAGGGATAATTTTACGCCAAGTGCTTGTGAGATGGGGGTGGGAGAAAGGGGAAACCTCTTCACAGTTTATTCTGCAGAAATGAAAGGTCTGACACGGTTCTTCATTTCAGTTCCACTTGGTAAACACATCACCCTCAGAAAGAGGTTTCTTCACACACAGGGCCAAAGCCAGGGCTGGCATCATCCCACTGTCCCCGTGCAGAAGTGGACTTGACACCCCAGCCCCACTTAGGAAATGTGAGGACTATTGCCTTGCCAGCAGGACTTGACATGAGCCTGTGCAGAGCCAGGGAGTGCCAAGGGTTAAGCAAGCCCCATCCTGCCCAGATTTTAAGGAAACTACCTCACGCACTTCCAGACAGTTTGTTCCACACTGCTAGTTCTTCAAATGGCTTTAAATTGCACGTGCTCAAACAAAAAGGGACGGCAGTAAATAGGATGCTGTGACAAAACACTGCCCCTTCAGCGGCAGCAGACGAGATGCCAGGGGTGCCACACAGCAGCATAAAATCTCAACACATTTTCCTAATATTTCTCCTTCACTTTGATACAAGAAAAGGAGGGCTCTTATTTGCAGCCTGTCACAGAGAGCTCAGAACACTGCTGGGCTTTTTCTTTGGGTTCCTAATTCTGTATCTAGTTTTCTAAGCACATTTGTCAAGTTGGCTCATCCTTGGACATCCCTAAGGTTTTGTATTTTTACCCCAGTTTTGCTCAGACCCAGTATTCCCACAGGAATCGAGCACAGAATCCTCCCCTTTACTGATCTGTTTTGTTTCTGGGGAGACACAGCTCTTCCTGCAGACAAAGATGACAACTCCAGAGATTCACTTTACACTGCAGCCTGTCCCTCTCCTCTGTGTATTCATTAGCTCTGCTCATCCTTGCCTACTCCCTGGGTAAGTTTACCTCCACACTGCATGGAGGCAGAGAAAGTGAAGGTTTATGTGGTAACATATTGTTAGTGTGGAGAGGGCAGCCTGAGCCACCTGGGCCAAGAGGAGCCCTGTGTGAGGGTCCAAGTCCTCAATAAACTGAATTACAGCCACCAACATCTGCTGGTGGAAAGACATTGGAATGTGCTGCGTTAGTTTTCAGTACAACACTATTGTCTGTGCAGGGGCTGTGGAGACAGGCTTCCCAAACCCACTGCTGCTGAGGGAACTGCTAGCAGTGTCTTGGTGACAGCTGCTCGTAGGAGCTGGAGCAGCCCTTACCTCTGCAGGCACGTGCCTTGAAACTGAGGTTCCAGAAGTGCCCCAAAATAAATGATAATAGCTGCTGAGTCTAACTATTTGCTGGCCCAGTGGCCACTGCCATCCTGTGCCAGGCACGTGGGGCTGCCTTCTGCTGCCTCCACTGCTGTGGCTTGACTCCTTCATTAAACATGCTGAGGAAAAGGCGCTTTCTTTTATAAATTAGGCTATTAGCTCAGATTCGCTTTCTCTCCTCACTTAATGAAAAGCAAGTTTCTACAGCATGTCAAATAAATAGCCCGTAAGCACAACGTCGTCAAGTTCTTCTAATGCATCTCTTGGAAAACTGGTTGTTCTCATGGTAGGTCCGGCCTCGCTTTTGCATCCATCATAGCCCTTAGCAAAAGGAAGGCTGGTGTCTTTGCACCCCCGTGGAAAGCATCACAGCCCGCCTCCTGTAACCAGATGCAACCACTTGCAAAAGCTCTCTCTCTTTTCCCCTTCAATTGCTTTTCAGGCTTTCCTTCCCACTCCTGCCGGTGCTCAGCCCGCAAGGCTATCATAGACTCATAGAATCATCAGGGATTGGAAGGGACCTGGAAAGATCATCCAGTCCAATCCTCCTGCCACAGCAGGATCATGCTCTAGCACCGTGTCTTGTTCTGGTCCCAGAGAGTTTCCCTTTCTGGAAGGATCAGGTTTCCCAGCCACTTCACATTTTGCCTTCCGTTTTTTAGCGTAAATCCTATCCCTTCATTCTTGCTCACCACTCTTACCCCACAGACTGGTTTTGTCTCATTCTTCTATTGATCCATTTTTCCCTTTTCCCTCTTCCGTACATCTCTCTGCTTCTCTGTGTTTCCTCCCTGCCCCACCCCATCACAGCTTCCTGGCTGGGTGGATTACCCATCGCAGAGAGGGGAAGCAGCACATCTGAATTCAAGTTCCACTATACCAAAAAAATTATGGATAGATAGATAGATAGATGGACTGATTGACAGATAGACAGATAGATGGATAGACAGATGGATGGATAGATAGATGGATAAACAGATGGACTGACTGACAGATAAACAGATAGATGGATAGATGGATAGACAGATGGCTGGCTGGATAGACAGACAGATAGATAGATGGATGGATGGATGGATGGATAGACAGAGAGATAGATACACACACACAATATCACAGAAACAGCAGCACATAATTTTAGTGTTCTCCCTGTGCTAAATTCCACCACCCATTATCAAACCAATTTTAAATAAAGCTAAGAATTAAATGGAAAAGATATTGGGCATTTAATGGCTGATTCCATAGCACTCGGCTCCTCTCGCGTCACTAGCCACACCACACACCTTTCATCTGGCTCCGGCTCCGCAGCGCTATCTCTGTTCACCTGCATGTTCCCCATTCTTCCACAGATGATACAGACACCCTGTGTTGCCAGATAAGCAATGTTTGTCACTCTTCCTTGCCTAAGATTAAAGCGACTATGTTAATTTGTTTGCTGTTACGGGCTGCAGCATGAATGAGAGAAGGAGAGCGAGCGCGTTCTGCTCTCGGCTTTCTGTGTGGAACCGCCTGTCAGACTCTGAAGCGAACAGATTCTGCCCTCCTGCACACACTTGGCTGACCCATCCCTTGCTTTCATGGGAAACCTTTCGGGGTGAACACTTGTGCATAAAGTGGGTGTCAGGAAACAACCACTGCTCTGGGCTTACACGATTTTGCGCTTTCTTGCACCTAAAACAACTGAATTCTAATCTCCCTTCTACTCACGTCCTTTTAGGACTGACCCTCCCCAGCTGGATGGAAGGGCAGAGCACATCAGGGTGACAGGATGATCTTAGAAGCCTTTTCCAGGCTCAGTAATTCTGTGACGCTCATTCCTATCACAAGCAACACAACATAACCCAGGAAATGAAGGTGCTTGAATTGAAAACGTGTCAGAAAAACCACAGTGATGCCAACACGTCACTGATTCACGATTCACAGAACATTAGGGATTGGAAAGGACCTCAAAAGATCATCTAGTCCAATCCCCCTGCCACAGCAGGATCACCCAGACCAAGTCACACAG